>NHNV01000059.1:0-170879 GCA_002785995.1 Mycosphaerelloides madeirae | reverse complement strand
GTTGTAGTGCATCGCGGGTGAGGTCTGGTAGTAGATGACTGTGGAGTATAACCCGGACTGACCGACCGAGCCGAAGGTGTTTTTCAGGTAGTCCCACAGTTTGTGAGCCTCTTTGAGTCCCCGGCAGCTGTTGGCGACAGGAGTACTCAGTGTGAGCATGATCTTTGTGCGGGCTTGATGTCCCTTAGCGTCGTGTGCCTCAACACGATCGCGGAAGTCCTCTTCTTCTTCATTCGTCTTCTTTGTAGGCTTGGGCTTGAGGTCGTTGGTGTCGACCCAGCGCCAAAGTCCTGCTCCGTGAAGTGCGCTATGCATCATATCTTCCCATTCGGCATAGTCGTCCTTGCCTGTCAACTTCTTGAAGGTCTTGGCCTCGAGGAGTCCGAGGTCAGCCATGTTGTAGTCGTGGTGGAGTGCCGAGGGAGGAGCGGAAGGAGGTAATGAGGTAGGAGTAGGAGTAGGATCGTCGAGGCTGCCGATATTCGTGATTTTGAGTAACTCGGTTGCTTCGTCGACGTCAATCTCCGGTCCTGCTGTCTCTGCCGGCAATGAGCGGTCAGTAGACATATACTTGACACTGTTTGGCAGTGCTGTGCCTGTTCAAACACGAGAATAACGCGCTTCTTCGCGAGACTCGAGTTGATACAGTATGCGCCTGAGGGCGGCGACGACGCTGTGTCTGTCAGATTGACCAGCGGTTTGCTGGGAGTCAGTTCTACGTATTCAATGAGTGTATCTGCGCAATGTTGAAGTGCGAGGGCTCATAACCAGAGAATGTGTGTAGAATGCTGCTTAGTCGTAGTATCTACGAGAAGCGCGAAGGAGAAGTGCTGTCTAATCTAGGAGCCTGAGGTACACACGCGTGACACACTAGCGGCTTGGCAACCCGATGTGCAGTCCTCCTGGCTGCATCAAGTTCCCTCCGTAATCGGGCGGCATTGAGCGTTGTTGCACGGGAACGTCTTTGTGCTCAGCTTCTGGAAGGACGGCAACATGGCCGTGACGAGTCGGTACTCACCCCGATGTAGAGCTTCATCAGAGCTGTCTAGTTGCATACAGACGCTGCTGCAATGCGGACGCACGCAGCGTCTGAAATCGTTTCGCCGCGAAAGCTCGGATGCCGAGTGGATGACGGACGGCGACAGCCACTCGTTGGCATCGGGGCCTGCAAGTGAAAGTGGGAGCGCTTTATGCCGCACATATCTGAAAGCTACACGACAGGCTACCTGTCCGGCTGATCGCGCTGCGCTGCCGGCCCTTCTTCCACGACCCCTGCGTGCAGGATCTCGACTGGGATGCCTGCCTCTGATATCTCGCGTAGATGCAGATACATTCCGAGCCGCACCTCCCCAGATCGATGGCGATCAATCAATGGACGGACGTCGAGCTCTGCGCAACGTAGTTGCCTCGCATTAGCGCACCACTACTTCGGGCTGTCGAGAAAGGAGACACACAGAGGAGCGATGCAGTGCGAGCGTGGATCTGGGTTGTTGAAATCACGAGCGCTGTGTTGTCTTCTCGAGCCATTGACACGCACCGCACTGGACCCTGCAACCAGGCGCTGCCCTAGTGCCCACCCACGTCTTCCCCCTTGCCATCCCCTGTTCGTGCGCGTCGATGGCAGGAATTTTTTCTTGTTGTGCATGTGGTCAAATTCGGTCTCGATGGGGAGGTTAGAGCGATCTGGGCGCCCCAGCATGAAAATATCTCGTGCAGAGGCCGGCTCGCAGCTATCGCCCTTAGCGCTAACGATACATGGAGGTCGTGTGCGAGACTCCGTGAATATCCTCGAAACCTCTCTCTCTGCCGCCGCTCATCCACAATCAGATCTAGCCTGACTCTGGTAGCAGGTGCATCCAAAACCCTGGTTCCACTTCCTGAGTCTCATGGTAGGGGTGGCCAGTTGACCGTTCCACATTATCGTTAACAGACATCTGTCAACACGGTGCGAACACCCACGCGAGGACGCCTTCAGCCAGACATTACGAGTCGATCTTGTGGATGGTCCACACTGACTTACCTCATTGCATGCTTCATCTCCATTACATATTGGATCTCGCCGCTCTGGAACCAACATATTCTCTCTTTCATCCATACGATTGATTCTTCCACACTCCCTTCGATCCGTCGGTACACCTTCACACTGACGTTACGGTCTTTAGTGCTGTGACTCAATCCCCAATTCAGCTATCCCTTTCCTCCGAGACACTACTCCATTGCGTGACCGAGTCCAATCGATTTGCTCGACGTCCACACCTTACGACCCCGACTACGACCACGAGCCCTTAGCCCACCGGTCGGCACTTGTACGGCAGCTGCTCCAGAGTTTTTGACCGCCAGTCTAACGCTCAGTAGGTCTCACTGGTTGGCTAAGTGTCTACCTAGGACCTACAAATCAATCAGTCGACAACTTTGAACGACCTGACAACCTGTATGATCCCGTAGAGTAGGAATGTTCCGCAGATGATCATCAGTTGTATCTCGTTGACTCTTTGGTGCTCAGAGCTCCTCGACGATAACGACAGAACGGCCTATGCAGTCCCTCGGAACGCCAACTCTTTCGAACTCACCGGGCTGCCGGTATCAGCCTCGTTCATTTTCTGTAGCCATGGTCGCACACAATCGTTTCGAAGTCGACACTTCGACCAAACAAGGTCACAATGACCTTACCAGGCGTGCCCAAGTGAGTCACCATCCCGTTCTGAGTGAGAGTGCGATCTGATCTGGCTGGATAGGTTGCCGATTCTATCCACAATGCCCTTGCACCGTACGGCATCGGAAAGAACGGATGGCGCTGCACAGCATACGATGATAGAGGCAATCTGCAGGAGTTCACTTCGGCAGACTCCACCGACAGCCATGACGATCATGGTATGAACTTGCACTCTGCCGAGGAAGAAAACAGCCGAGAGGCATACGGTATGCCCCAGCATGGTTCCCTTACATCCAACCCACTGACGACGGTCTTGTAGCATCTGCAGTTAGCGACAGTTCCAACGTGTTTGACTTCCCGACAGATGACGAATTGCCAGTCCAGCAGCAGCCTACTCGGCCTCGGATCAAACGCAGTGTCCGTCGCCGCGGTAGATCCCTTCTGCCTCGTGATGCCTCCTTGCACAGCGTGGCACCTTACCCTCTACCTGTGTCAGCCAGCGAGAACCCATCCGACATCGACGACGACCCAGTGCCGAAGAAGAAGCAAGCCAAAGTCTTTGAGATCCAAGACACGCCCAAAGTAACGGGCTTCTTCGTCAGCAGATTGAAACGCATGCAACAGTTAGCCGACAAGAAAATTGCCAAAGCATGGATCAAAGGCATCTGCCCGAAGAAACAGGCAAAGTTTCCTTACCAGAACAACAAGAAAGACAGCCCAGAAGGTGCGAAGGAGAAGCCGCTGTTGCCAGGATGGTGGCCGGATCCCAACACTGTCTGCCAATTCAAGGAACCAGATCACATCAAGAGAGACGGTATGTTCCATCCCGAGGCTCAACCACAAGTAATATCCGCTAATTATTACAGAACGCATGAGACTATGCCTCCATCTCTTGCGCCTCCGGCCGACTCCAGAGCAACTTCGGGCCTGGAACCAAGACAAGTCAGAGCCGCACCCAACCCATGTGAATCAGGGTTGGACGGCTTTCCTCAAGGAGCTCGCCGGCGTGGAGATCTTCGAAGAGCTGCCCAAGGAAGATAAGAAGAGAACTCAGCAAAAGCAGACGCTGATGTTGCAAATGTACGAGGTCGCCGAGATGGAAGAAGACCTCCAGAGAGGTGCAATCGGTAAGTCGTGCCGTGCACTTTGGTGCTTCATTCCGAGGATTCGATGACTGATCATAGGCAGATGGTGAGCAAACCTGGACTTGGGATGACGACGACGACGATCGAAAGGCTCCGCCGATGAAACGAACACGTCAACTTTCCTTCGCTTCTGATGCTGCGAGAGACTCGCGAGCCTCGTCCGTCTCTTTAAGCGGTGCAAAACCCAAGAAGGCAAGGCGGCAGTCACTTTCCGACACATCGACTATTTTGCCATTCAAGACCGACGTCGATATGCTGGACGACTCAGCTACCGAGGGCCAACAGATCATGGACCATGTCTCGGCTAATGAACCAAACGACATCGGAGGCTCACTCTCAAACAACGGATTGGTATCGGTACACACATCCTGCCGACGAAATGCCGATATGGTACAGCCGAGACAGAGCAACCCCTATACCTCCCAGTACGAGACTGTGCCAATGAAACGGGACTCGAGCATGTCAAGCCACGCCACAGAGGAGGGAATTCAGTGGCATGTGGCACCTGGAACTTGGTCTGACCACACATCCTCGTTCAACTCCAGTCACTCTGGGCAGTTTCACTCCCACAGCTTCCAGAATCAGACGACATTCCCAGGCAGACAGGACTATGAGTTCCCGCAGTTCCAGCAGCAGAACATGGTGCAGGTCCACCAGGTCCACCACATCCAGGAACCGGAATTCCAGGCCGTTCCCAACATTCCCATCTTTTCGCAAGCTATGCCGCTCGGTAACTACATGTCGACGTCTTGCGAAGCTCCTCAGCCGGTGACGTGTTCGAACCCGATACCCTCTTGCCAGTACTTTATGCCAGCGAGCTCCGATTCCGCGGTCGTTGAATTTCAAAATCCGACGGCATTTGCCCCTCAAGCCCACCAGCAGGATCGCCGTGGCCTGGCGGAAAGACAAATTGCGCCCATGCAGTACGGTGGTCCGCCGCCGCAGCAGGCCGAATGGGGCCAGCAACTTTACCATCACCATCACCGAGGGTAATGCACGGCGCACTGCTCATCCAATTTGCCTCATTCCGGCTATCTAAAGAGCACGTGGCTGTTTGCAGTAGCCCTCGGAATGGATTTGAAAGTCAGGAGCCTCGCCGGTTTCCATGATTGATCGCAGGATGTCTTTTTCCTTTTTCGTCAAGCATTTTTGAAGCGGAGCGTATCGCATGGCGGTATCATTGTTCGGCATCGACACATAATGCCCTGAGATGACCAAAACTTATTAGCCTAAGCATTGTACAGTATCATGTCCTCCGTTTTGGGCCAGACCCGTACGGCATGAGCGATGAGGCACGAAATGACAAGGTCCGCAAGGTCGATGGCCAGGGCGGAAGTGGTCAGTCTTCCAAAGAGGACGTTTTACATGTATGAAGGAAGCTTCTTTTGTGCAGCCGCTAGGTAGAAATAATTAGAATATCGACGTCTTGCTCGAAAACGCGTGGCACTGGTGAGTGAATGACGAGGAATGAGTGAAGTTGAATTTGAGCTGGGGAGGCGCAAAAGTCTAATTAACCGAGGTGGATCCGGGGGTTGTCGGCGAGCCGGCGACGATCTTGAGATCTCGTCTTGTACCAAATTGACGAGAACGCAACGCATCATAAACAGAACATCACCAACAAAGACTGCCGGGTCCCGATCACACGCCGAATCTGGACGCGCATGACATTCACACACATGACGGTCGTTTTGACAGACCTTCGCACCGACGACCATGTCGTCTTTGAGGGGCGGAGGTCATCGCGGACGCGGGAGAGGTAGCGGAGGACAAGGCGCGCCGTCCACAGCACCGCGAGGACCATCGAAGAAGCGCGGGATAGGCGACAGCAATGCTACGCGACGGGCCAACAATGCACCTCGAGGCGGTTCGACAACAACGGCCCCATGGGGCCGTGGAGGTGCTGGACGAGGAACTGCGCATACGTCGGCGCCAAAAGCAATCGGAGGCATACCGGCTCCGTCAGGGGACTGGGCGGCTCGACAAAAGCAGGTGAGACATCCGTGCGCCTCTATGGCTGACAGAGGGCAGATAATGACACGGCACAGCTCACCACGAATCGCGAACAAGAGAAGAAGGATGCAATAGCACAGGGCCTCATGTCTGACCCGGACAAGGCGATCGCGCTATCACAAGCCATCACTTTGGTGGGAACATGTCAGGATATGTGCCCCGAGCACGAGAGAGTGACAAGAGCAATGCGGAACGAGCTTTGGGATCCAGAAAAGGTGGGTTTGGATTGAACGACCATGGGTGGATATGATTTAATATACGCGCAGGATGAACACGGGCAAGCAGATGAGTGCCGTATGGTCAAACGATTCAAGCGATCTGCTGCCGGAGATGAGGTTCAATTGCCATCGGATCTGCGACCTCCACATGTGCTAAAGCGGGTTTGCGACTACCTGTTCCACGAATTGATCGAAGACGACGACTCGCTGGCCAAGAACCACCACTTCGTTTGGGATCGTACTCGCGGCATCCGGAACGACTTCTCGGTTCAGCAGATCTCGAGGGTGGAGGACCTCCGAGTCGCCATCGACTGCTTTGAGCGTATCGCCCGGTTCCATATCATTTCGCTCCACCTGCTGGCCAAGCAACCGAAACCGTACGAAACGTACAGCGAGCAGCAAGATCGAGAGCAACTGGATCGTACGTTGTTATCTCTGTTGCAATACTACGACGATGTACGAGGGCGCCTTGAGCTTCCGAACGAACCTGAGTTCCGAGCGTACTGCGTGATATTTCAGCTGAGAGACCCCACTCCGGACTTGGATGATCGTGTGCAGAGCTGGCCGAGATCAGTGGGCAATGACCCGCGTGTACAGATTGCACTGGAAATACATGCTGCAGCCTGTAGCACCATGTATCCCGAAGGTCCCATGGAAACAGCAAAACATGTTATTGCGCGTCAGCATTGGGAACGATTCTGGGCTCTGGTGACATCAAAGAAAGTTTCATACCTAATGAGCTGCGTCGCCGAAGTCTACTTCAACCTCTTGCGCCACATGATGTTAAATGCCATCGTTCGGACTGCTCGGAGAGCTCGTCCGGCCAAGGACGGAGAGCAGATACCACCGAATACCGAGTTTAAGCTGAATGACCTATGGATCCAATTTAATTTTGACCACGAGGAGGAGCTGAAGGAGTTTTTCGGCCGCTGGGGATTGCACTTCGAAACCGGACTAGATGGCGTCGAGTTCCTCGACATTCGGCACGTCGCGGGTAGGAACCTACCGGAACCACGAAAAGAAGGCCCTAAACAATTGAGATCAGCCATCGTTGAGGTAAAGCGGCATTACAGAACGATTCCAGCCGTAATCGACGGATTGAGCGTTGGCCAGGCCCGCGAAGCTGGCATGATTGGGTTGGTGGAGGAAGGAGACGAGATGAGTGTTGCTGAGCAGGAGGAGCAAGGCGAAGAGGTGGGAATGGAAGATGGAGAAGATGAAATATCAATGTTTGTGTCACCGGACAAGACGAGCAAGGATCTGTTCAAGCCAAAGACAATCGATGCGATCAAGCCTTCTTCGGGTTTTGGTCAACCAAGCGCACCGTCCTTGGGCCAACATGGTTTCTCTTTTGGTCAACCGACTGGATCGAAATTTGGACAAGCATCTCCCTTTAGCCAGCAACCCGTTACACCACTTTCGAACCCTTTCCAGGAGCCCTTGGGTGCACCGCAGCCGACCAAAGAAGCACCGAAGAGCCCATTCGGCTTTTTGAATGCGCCAGCTGCGACCATAAACCCATTTGCGCTGCCATCGAGCACAATTACCACAGCAAGCACGATCAGTGAAACGAGCAAACCTGCTGGGATTTCACCGAAGACGACGGTGTTTGGACAGCCGGCAGCCAATCCTTTCCTCAATCCATTCTCGACCAAAAAAGACGACGCGCCAAAGGAAGGAGCAGCCAAGACACCACCGACGAAGCTCAACGGACCATTCATTGACGACTCACCAGAACCATCACCTTCAAAGAGCAGCGCAGACGTCTCAACGCCGCCTCCTGCGCGGAGTTTCCCAAAGCCTTCTGACACACCACCAGTCGCGACTTCCAATATTGGCCCAAGCTTTGGTGCGCCTCAGGCAGGCGCGAACTCTAAATCACCGCCAGACCAACCACACGCGTCTCCGCCACCAACAACGACGACAAACAGCGCGGCTGTAACCAGCAGCAACCAACACGCCGCTGTCGCAAACGGCCTCGGCCAGTCCGGCTCGCGGCGATTCTCGTCGTCAGTGGGTGTAGATCACCACAAGCCGAAGAAGCCAAGTCCGCTGTCCAACTCGTTCACTGCTGGCGCCGATACAGCTACCGCGCAACAGCAGACGCTGCTAGAGAAAGAAGCTGTCGTCGCAAAGGCTGTTTCACCACGACCGACATTCTCGCAGCCGGTAGCTGTCGCGCCTCCCCCCCTGGATTTTGAGACCATTCTGACGCGACTCGCAAAAGAGGTCACTTTCGCGCCAAGCAGAGGGATTTTGAAGGAGTTTGTTGAGTACACGCTCAAGAAGACAATCGAAGAAGTTCTCGCGCGCGGGCGGCGCGAGCAAGAGATCGAATACAGAGAGTACTTCTTGTTTCGTAAATACGGTGGTAGGTGGCGGACGACGATACCTGTGCTCAAGCATCGCCATCGGCTTGCTGAGAAGGGGCGACTTGCCCGAGAGCGGACTCAGAGAAGGCTTATGGAGTCGCAGCGCAGCGACCGAGAATCGCCTCGTGGCAGAAAAAGATCCATGTCGCTGTTTCAAAGCACTCGGCTTGGGCAGACGAGCGAAGAAAGTCAAGCCCGAGCAGAGAGCAAGAGACTCGCGGATGGCGAGATGGAAAATGGTCAAGCATCGACGAATAACAACCACAAACGCTCTAGAGCTGCCGACAAAGCCAATAGTGGTTCGAGAGTCGCGGTTCCAGCCGCTGCCTTGAACGCGGAGACGCTCGATCGTGCAGCTTTCTTAAGCTTTTCTCTTCCACCAGACAATCCGAATCGTGCGCCCACGACCCAATCAACCTACTTTCGTATGAAGGCATTGGGCATTCCAACCACGGATGGCGTAATTCGTGGCACCAAGCGGCCTCGGGCTGGGTCAGATGTTGCATCAGCAGTGCCGGCCACGCGTTTGAGGCCATCGTCACCATCCGTTTCGAACATCGAGCAAGCTTGCATTTCTCAATCGATGCCACCGCCTCCTGCAAGATCGGTGCGCTCCAACACGAGTGACGCCGACAACGCTCTGCTTGATCGAGTACGAAAGGCAAGAGAAGCGTTGAGTGACGGAAACTTCCAAAAAGGAGCTTCCGAGAACCCCGAGGAGTTCCGCTGGAGCTTCAGTAATTCACAGTCATCGAACGAATCTCCTTCATTGGAACGCGCTCGAATCAAAGCGCGCCTACGTGCATCCGGAGGCTCACCAGACTTCAGCGCTTCTTTTGGTACTTCATTCGGTGGCAGAGATGGGCCTGCATATCGATTCCGACAGAGTCGATTCGTCTCGGCGGAGGAGCAAGCACGAGCTGTCGAACGAGCTCACGAAATCCGCGCTGCAAGAGGGTCGCGCAAGTGGAGCAGTCCAGGATCTCGCATGGAGGAGCCTACGAAGACGACAGCTTCCCCAACCAAGCCGAAGGCAGTTCCGGCTGCACCTGCGCCTCACTGTCCCGTCCAGCATCCTACACACGGCGATCAAACAACTACCACGGCGTCAAACGGCAATTACAAGTCTCCAGCTAAACAGCCCGCGGTATTAGCACCGCCAGTTGGCTTGGGCGCTTCACCTTCACAAGCATTCACGTCGCAGTCATTTACCGCCTTCGGCTTACAGCCGTCCGCGCTCAAAGCTACTCGCGATCCCTTCTCGCAGGCTTCCTCTTTTGCGCCTCCAGCTTCCGACGGTAACCCGTTCTTGCAACCTGGTTCAAACACCCACTCTGGACCGTCATTCAACCAAGGACAAATCCCGGCTACCAACGGCAATACTTTCTTGCAACCTGATTCAAACATCCAGTCTGGATCGTCGTCTCACCAACGAGAGCTCTTCATGAGAGGTTTCATGTCGCGGCAAATGACGCAGCCGTCTGCTAGCACCACTACAGCCCCGCCAGCTACTCTAGGATTACATGACAACACCATTCCGCGGTCGCAGATTCCGGAAGCTTTATCGCACACCTTCGGACAATCGCATCCTCCCGGGCAGTCCAGCCTTTCCATGCCGCCACAGACAGAGTCTGGAGTGATCAATCTACTCTCAGACGATGAGGACGAAGAGCCAAACGATGGTGATTCAGGCACGATGGCGTACGGGCAACAGGAGTGCTTCGGCAACGGCATGGGACAAGACACAAGCTTTGAGTTATTGAATCAAGCTACTGATCAAGGACTGGAACACCAACAAGTCTACACCAACAACTCTTTCGGAGCCCTCGCCGATGACGTCAGTGGGTGTGAAGATGAGGCCGAGCAACAGTGGAATGAGTTTGATGAAGATGATTTTGAGGTGACGCAAGGACGGACCCGGCATAAAACCGATCAATACAGCGATGAGGAGGACGCCAGCGACGGTCTCATGGAAGATGCCGACGAAGAGGATGAAGGCGACTATGATGAAGACGAGGAGGACGATTATGACACCGAGGACGACAACGGTGACATCTTCAACGGTCCTCCGCTTAACCATGCGTATAACCAACATGTCCAGCAAGGACCGAAGGACCCTGTGCTGCAAGACGGTGGAAACACAGTGGAGGAGGCGATAGAGCTCAGCGACTGAGAGGAGATTCAGCCGAAGCTTCTGGCCCGCGCTACCCTATTGATAATAGTTTGCTCTCGGGAGAGCCGCTGCGAACCATAGCTTGCGTCTAGCGGACTCATCGAGTGTTTCAAGTTTCAACTTCCGCCGTCTTTGTCTTTCTGCCTTGCTCTACTCTCTGTGCATCATATGTGACCGTGTTGCAAGCTAGGTATTGTGTGCCGATTGGTGACAACCAGGGGCAGGTGCAATCGGACATTGCCTCCTTCAGAAGGATCTCCGAGTGTGCAGTCTTTGATCATCTGATGTTGAGAGTCCACTTCGACATAGTATTAAACACCTGCTGCGTAACGTCTTGGCGCTGGAGACTGGAGATGGGTAGGTAATGTACAGCATGGCCAGGGATGCGAGACACCTAACTCCCACGCAGGACTCCGCAGCAAAGAGGGACGATGTTATCTCTCGGGGCCGCTTCCTCTCTCGGAGCCGCTTCCCCAGATGAACAGACCCCCTTTTGCTAGACGAAGAGCTCCAGAATAGCTTCTGATGAAAAGTAGGTCCTTGTGGGCCTCATTGGGGAGCGGTATTTGCCGTGGGAAATCGTCGACTATGAGTCTTCGTGGTCGTCGCCCCTGGCAATTTGGGCCTCGTGAGACTGACAAATGGGGAAGGTGAGGCTTCGTTTGTTGGTGGTAACGGCGTGAGGGTTTCAGATTCTGTGCTACGCAAGCGATCGGAGATGATGTGGTCGCGGATGTGGACGCAGACACCGACGTCCCGATGGCGAATTGGTGCTGCAAGCGAGCTTGTGATCTAGTTGACGGTCTGGACGTCAGACGTTGGAGGGAGATTGATTGGGCGCTGAGCCTACGGGAGGCTGTCAATGTCTGCGTCTACGGGCGCAATGCGTTGCCCTTCTGTCCCTCACCTCTTGAGTCGTCTTCAGCGTCACGACGCAGAAACGACCGTCAAGTTTTCCGCACTGTATGATCTTCGTCCACCTGGGCTCGACAAAAGTGCTTTGGCGAGAAGCCGTGGGCTCAGGGAGAGGCACTGCTGATTGTGGGTGGTAAAGATTGCTGGAGCGGCCTCGATGTGTCGATCTCCTCAGAGCTGGCTGTGAGAGAAGAACAGTTGGCATCTCTCTTGCACAATCTGGCCATTGTCAACGAGATCAATTCAAGATGAAGATGAATCTGGACTGGAGGTTCAAGAACCAGAAGACGAGGACAATACAACGAAGGTCATCTATGGAACTCCTGACCATTCCCTTAAACTATCCACGGGACTGTTGGAGTGTCATTAGACACTATAGTCTCTTTCACTCATCCACCAACCCCAATATGTGCGAAACCGAAGCCGGAGAAGCAATCCATGATCTCTGACTCGCGCTGGTCGTATCCGAATCAGGGGCAAACGAGCACCAAGGCCAATGCTCATCCTCGGAGGGAAGAAGTTTTCTTGGAATATCCTGGGCGTACTGAATACGGAAAGAAGATATTTCAAGCCTTGAGTTAGCTCTGGGGACGGCCCCCTTTTACGCGAGACTGCTGGACGATGCTGTGTAAGCGGCAAACATCCTGTTTCGCTACTTTTCAGCAGGTCGATGAGCAGCAGACGAATGTGTACGGCATCTCTTGGTAGGTGGCTGAATCCGAGGATGCTAGATTGGTGACAGCGATGGGAAATGATAACCGAATGCGAGTCACGTTTTCGTCACGGAAACCGACGGGTGGTTGGGCAGAAATACCTTGCGGCTGATGGTTGGTGGATGGAAGGCGGCACTCGGCCTTTCGCGGGTACCTGCCTTGCGATGAAAGCTTGCTGGGTGGAGGTAATCAGACCAGAGATAACCGTAAGATTATTCCTTTCCTAGATGGCCTGTCGGCTACCCTTCCAGAACCCTAGGAGCGTTTTGCAAAGGCCCCTCGAACTCGTACCACCAAAGCTGGCAGTCTCTCAGTGTCAATTCGTACTGCATCGAGACTCACCATGTTACCAGCAATGAGGCCATCGTTGCATTCGAAGTAAGAAGTCGGTCGTCGGCCCCTCGTGATGCGATCAGCGTGTCACCTCGCGCGACTAAGTAAGGGTAAAGAGAGGGGAAGGCACTGCCTCGCTCAAGACGGGGTTCGACAGCGGCTCGGAGGCCAGTGCCCGTAGCTGTTGCTCCATGTTGGACCAGATTTCACAGCGCCGCCGAGCAGACTCCTTGGGATCATGCGTCGAGATTGGATGAGCGGCAACGGTATCCATGGCGTGGAAGAGGAACTCGACATCTCGGCGCTTCAAACCAGGCTGAGGATCCTTCAAACAAGAGGTTGAGACAGGAACTGCAAGGTGCAAGTGATGGCGGACAACCTCCGCAAGGAGCTCAACGCTTTCCAGCCGCATGCCGCGCAAGTCTCGCGCAAGAGGATATGTGCCGGTCGTGACTTCCCAGCTGCCTTCAGTCATTGGGCGGACAAAGCGTTCGTTCCACTCTAGTCGAAAGGAAGTGGCTGAATTCAAAGCGAAGGTAGCTTTTGAGGGTATCTTCTTTGGCCTGCATTGCTCGACGCGGACATAGAAGCCGACATGTCCTTGCCAGCGCTCTGGTTGAGGAATGGACCAATGCCGGGAGATCTGGAGGCTACGAATTTTTGATATTGACATTAGACCGAAGCCGTTGAGTAGGCAGGCAATACAATCGATCCAGGATTTGCCGGCATTGTCGATCTGGAAGGCGAACAGCGAATTTCCAGCGTATATTGGCATTGTTTCCGTGCGGATACTCTGGTTGACCCGGCATATGGATGGTGTGAGCTGAGAGTTGGCAGTGACGGTCACGTAGCGGTGGTGTTGCAGGTCTGGCAGGTAGTCGTAGATGCGGAGGCGAAGCTCGGCTGGTAATGATAGGAGCGACATGTCGGAGGCTGGAGGGGAAGGAATGCGGGATGGGATGAGATGGGGTGGGAGCTGGTAGAAGATGGTGTGCAGTATGCAGTCCTACGATAGAAAGCAGCGCTAGGGAGATGTGAATGAAATGCAGGGCGACCAATCCGCATGTGAAAGTCGCAGGCGCAATTGGCGGTGAGAGCTGATGCCTTAGGCCTCTGGCACGTGACGCTTGGCACGCGGTAGTCCGGATTGGAGCGTCGTCAGCAATCTCAGGCTCCCTCCCAAGAGACGCTTGCTGTCCTGCTTTGAAGTTCGGCCATCACGAGCACCTCCGAAGAACCCCGCAAGCGACGGTGTATTTACCTGCACTATCAAATCAACCCACGAAACGCGTGCGACGCGACCACCCGCTCTGCTGCCATCCCTCCACCGCGCCGTCGCCCCTCCACCCCCCAGACTGCGCCCTGTCAGCTTGAGCGGCTTCCAGCAAGCGACCGCCCACAAACATCGCGCCTGCCCCAGCACGCGCACATCACGGGATCTCGCAGCAGCGACAATCATTCACTTACCGCCCACGCGCCCGACCCACATCGCCCGCCCCGCGCTTCGATGCCCGCCACCCACCATCTTCGCTAGGCAGACCTTTTCTCGTGCACGTGCACGTGTCGGCGCGCGACTTCAGCTGTGTGTGCTTCTGGTCGGCGCTGCGAAGTGGAAAGAGCATTGAAGCACATCCACATCACACGCCCGTCCGCCCAGCATGGCCGCTGTGCAGCAGCCCGGCATACAGCAGCCTGGCAACAACCCCGGGATGGCCTCTGCGGCTAACAGCATTCTGCCCCAAGGCATGACCAAGGAGCAAGTGCAGACGCTATATAAGGTATGTCATGTCTCATCACCCCCAATGCGCAGTTGCTTGCGCGCATGATGGCGCATTCATTAACGAATCGCAGGAGTACCAGCAGATGAAGGCCCAAGGCGTGTCTGACCAGGACCCGCGAATGATGAAAGCGCGCACCATCCTCCAGCAGATACAGCAGCGAACCGAGCAGCTTAAACGAATGCAGATGATGAAGCAACAGCAAATGCAACTGAAACAGGCCCAACAGGGAGGCATGGTGGAAGGCCAAATGAATGGCGCAATGCCAGCTCAACCCTTTTCCCAGGCCGAGCAGAGTCAGACACCGGCGATTTCCAATGGTACACCACAAACCACGGCTCAGTCCACTTCACAGGTGTCCGCGTCTGCGCCCTCCGCCGGAACGCCTTCGCAGATGGACAGTGCTAGCAGTCAGGCTGGCTTCAGCAAGGATCAACTCATGACACTGCGCGCCCAGATGGCTGCCTTCTCACACCTCCAGAAGAACGCTCCAATCCCACACCATGTTGCTGACAAGATTTTTGCATCGAGAGCCGACCAGCAGGCCCCAAACTTAGCGGAGAACCTTGCCGCTGCCGGTAGAAAGCTCGACGATGGCTCGAAGACTAGCGAGGAAGATGGACCACCACGGCATCAGTTCGAAACGTTCACTGACCCGCATACTCTCCTTTCGAAACAGATCAGCTACGCCGACCACACCTTGCGCTCTCACCGGCCAATGATACCCAGCATAATGCCTCTGGGTGTCGATCCCGAGCGGGTACGAGAAGAGCAGGAGAACATCGTCTACAATCGCGTAATTACAAGGAGGAATGAGCTCGGCAAGCTATCTGCGAACATCGGCGCCTGGGACAGTAGCAAGTCAGACTCGCCAGAAGACAACGGAGAGCTGAAGCGGAGGAGCCTGATAGAGTACAAGCTGCTCCATTTGCTTCCAAAGCAACGCGAGATGCGGCAGAAGATTGGCAGGGAGATGATGCTTTCTGACAGCCTGTCTATGACTGCAAATCGATCCATGTATCGCCGCATCAAGAAGCAGTCTCTGCGCGAGGCTCGTGTCACCGAGAAACTGGAGAAGCAGCAACGCGATGCGGCGGAAAATAAGGAGAAGAAGAAACACAACGAATACATCCGATCCATCATGCAGCACTCCGAAGACATCCGAAATCACGCTCAGCAACACAAGCAGCGTATTCAGAAGCTTGGACGGATGATGATCAACCTTCACATCAACATCGAAAAGGAAGAGCAGAAGCGCATCGAGCGTACGGCCAAGCAACGTCTACAGGCTTTGAAGGCAAACGACGAGGAGACGTACCTGAAGCTTCTTGGCCAGGCCAAGGATTCCCGTATATCTCATTTGCTCAAGCAGACCGATGGTTTCTTGAATCAGCTCGCGGCGTCTGTCAAAGCGCAACAGCGCAAGATGGGCGGCGAGCGATTCGAAGAAGAAGAGGAGGCAGAGCCACAGGACGAGGAGGAAATGGACAGCGAGGACGAGACGAAACCCAAGGTCGACTACTACGAAGTTGCCCATCGTGTCAAAGAAGAAGTCCATTGCCAGTCATCGAATCTCGTCGGCGGTACCCTGAAAGAGTATCAAGTCAAGGGTCTGCAGTGGATGATTTCACTGTACAACAACAACCTCAACGGTATTCTTGCAGACGAGATGGGTCTCGGCAAGACCATCCAGACCATTTCTTTGATCACGTACCTCATCGAAAAGAAGCGCCAGCCTGGACCGTATTTGGTCATAGTGCCACTGAGTACTCTGACCAACTGGAACAACGAATTCGAGCGATGGGCACCCAGCGTTACCCGAATCGTCTACAAGGGCCCTCCAACTCAGCGAAAACAGCATCAGCAGCAAATCAGATATGGCAACTTCCAAGTGCTGTTGACTACCTACGAGTTCATCATCAAGGATCGACCCATCCTCAGCAAAGTGAAATGGATACACATGATCGTTGACGAGGGTCACCGAATGAAGAACGCCCAATCGAAGCTCAGCAGTACCATTACGATGTACTACCACACGCGCTATCGCATCATTCTTACCGGCACTCCACTGCAGAACAATCTGACGGAGCTGTGGGCCATGCTGAACTTCGTTCTCCCGAACATCTTCAAGTCTGCAAAGTCCTTTGACGAGTGGTTCAATACGCCTTTTGCGAATACCGGTAGTCAGGACAAGATGGAGCTCACCGAAGAAGAGCAATTGCTTGTCATTCGTCGTCTGCACAAGGTTTTGCGACCATTCTTGCTGAGACGTCTCAAGAAGGATGTCGAAAAGGACCTGCCCGACAAGACCGAGAAGGTCATAAAGTGCAACTCTTCTGCGCTCCAGGCCAAGTTGTACAAGCAACTTATGACCCACAACAGAATCGACGTCATGGGAGCCGACGGCAAGAAGACGAACATGCGTGGTCTGAGCAACATGCTGATGCAATTGCGAAAGCTGTGCAATCACCCCTTCGTCTTCGAGGAAGTCGAGGATCAGATGAATCCCAGCAAGATGACAAATGACCTGATTTGGCGGACGGCTGGAAAGTTCGAGCTGCTCGACCGAGTCTTGCCCAAATTCCAAGCAACAGGACACAGAGTGCTGATGTTCTTCCAAATGACGCAGATCATGAACATCATGGAAGACTTTATGCGCTACAGAGGGATTCAATATCTGCGTTTGGATGGATCTACAAAGGCAGATGATCGATCTGAGCTCCTTCGACTCTTCAACGCCCCGGACTCACCATACTTCTGCTTCTTGCTGTCCACCCGTGCTGGTGGTCTCGGTCTCAATCTTCAGACTGCCGATACGGTCATCATCTACGACTCCGACTGGAACCCTCATCAGGATTTGCAGGCTCAGGATCGTGCGCATCGTATTGGTCAAAAGAACGAGGTCCGAATTCTGCGTCTCATCACGACAAGCTCTGTCGAAGAGAAGATTCTTGAGCGTGCTCAATTTAAGCTGGCCATGGATGGCAAAGTCATTCAAGCCGGAAAATTCGACAACAAGTCAACCAACGAAGAACGTGACGAGATGCTG
The DNA here is from genome assembly GCA_002785995.1 of Mycosphaerelloides madeirae. Lineage (NCBI taxonomy): Eukaryota > Fungi > Ascomycota > Dothideomycetes > Mycosphaerellales > Mycosphaerellaceae > Mycosphaerelloides > Mycosphaerelloides madeirae. The sequence continues at coordinate 153,520 of NHNV01000059.1, read as the reverse complement.
CGAGTCATGTTGGAGTCTGCCGAAGCTGCCGAGGCCATGGAGCAAGAAGAGATGGAGGATGACGACCTCAACATGATCATGATGCGTAACGAAGACGAGTTGCTCCTCTTCCAGCAAATGGACCGCGAGCGTCTAAAGAACGACAGATATGGGCCGGACAAAATCCCGCGTCTTCTTCCAGAGAGCGAATTGCCTGATCTGTATCTCAACGAAGACAACCCAGTCGTAGAGGAGATTGAGTTCAACTACGGTCGTGGTGCCAGAGAGCGGACCAAGGTCAAGTACGATGACGGCTTGACCGAAGAGCAGTGGCTTGACGCTGTCGATGCCGATGATGACACGATTGAAGAAGCTATCGCACGCAAGCAGGCTCGCATTGCTAGGCGACAATCGAAGAAGGGAGATGGTTCCGACACTCCTCCTGCAACTAACGACAGCGAGGAGGAGTCGCCAGCGCCCACTACCGGCAGAAAGCCACGCAATCGCAAGCCTGCCAAAGCAGGAAAGCGCACTGCGGATGAAGCGTCGCTCGATGGCACGTCAGAACCACCTGCAAAGAAAGGTCGCAACACCTCACGCAAAGATACACTTGACAAAGTCGATCGAGAATCACTGCAGGCCATCCTGGATCATGTTTACGACTCGCTGCAAGACCTGGAGGAGGAGTCCAACGATCCCAAGCTCCAGCCTCGCGGGATTATCGATCCCTTCTTGGAATTGCCGCCCAGACAGTTCTACCCCGATTACTACGAACTGATCAAGAAGCCCATCTGCATGAAGCAGATTGAGAACAAGGTCAACAAGAAGCAGTATCAGAACTTGCGAGATTTCAAAGCAGATGTAGCACTGCTTTGCAACAACTGTCGGCAGTACAATGAGGACGGCAGCGTTCTTTTTGCAGACGCAAACCTGATAGAAGTAAGTCAATCTTGTGAATACTGATTATCTGAAAACTGCTAACAATCGCTGCAGCGTTCTTGCGAAGAAAAACTCCGCGAGCAGACAGCCAACTATCCTCGATGGCAAGCTGACCTGGACGACACAAGCTCCGCAGCTGACGGAGATTCCACGCGGCCAATATCCAGCGCAGGCACGCCGGCGCCATTGACGAAGCCGAGCATCAAGTTGAAGCTTAACGGCGCTAGAGCTAATGGTACTCCGTCGCGAGGTGGAACAGAGGGTGGGACCTCGAGCGCGCTACACAGCGATAATGAGTAGACAGTCACAGAAGGCGCTGGCTGGTTACTGAGGCGTTTGAAAAGGGTTGGTAACATGCGATCACGACGCAAAGCACTGGATTGGGAATGATTCGGGAGGCTTTGGAGGACAGAGTGGGGACTCTTACTCCGCTTCGGCTTGTGATTTGTTTCTGTACACCTAAGAAAGTGAATCATTCTTCAGAAATTATCTTCGTCTCAGTTATTTCAGTGGCTTGATGAAGAGTGTCGGGTTGGATCGGGCCGAATCAGCTTCTCTTCGTTTTGGTGCTCCCAACTTTGCCGGCGCGCCCCTCCTTCTTTATGCCGTCGCGTCTTCCTCTCCCTTCACTCCTTCCCTTGCTTCCGCGAATACCACCCGCTATCACGTGGAAGTCTTGTCTCCTTTCCCTCATGTGCTTCTTCACATTCATCGACTCTTCTTGAATATCTTGCATATGCTACTCACGATCATGATTGCCCCGGATATCAACAACTCTCGAGTTATCGATTCGGCGAATATACTACTCAGACAACCACATTACTTCCGGCAGCATGCCCTTCCCGTTCGAAGAGGTATGCGTGTTACTTTCGAAACTGGAAGATGTCGCGACCCAGCATCCTCCTCTGCTCAGGAGAGTCAAGCACGAGCATGACAGAGCTATCATCACTGGTTGGTTCAAATCGCACCGCAATAAGATTGATCAAATGGACGCGAATGGAGTAGCCGCACTGCTCTCTACTCTTCTACCGCAATGGCGTACCGATCGAGTCTACGGTATTCAGGCTCCAGGTCTGTTCCGCATGCTGTGCCGGACAATGAATGTTTCAAGATCAACCATACCGATCCTCGGGTCTTATACCAAACCGGGCTATGGCGACCTTGGAGAATGCCTCGAACGGACGATGAAGGCTGGAGGAACCCGTGCTGAGCCACGTGTGAACATGGAAGAAGTCGACAACGCTCTGCTCATGCTAGCGGGGGGCTGCTCTTTCTCTGACCCTTTGGTTCCCAGACTGCCACCCAGGCCATTAGGCAAACGAGACATGCTACTGGGCGACATCCTCAAGCGCATGCACCCACATCAAGGCAAGTGGTTCGTTCGACTGGTATTGAAGACCTTTGGTGCTGTTGAGATGGACGAGGATCTTGTTTTCAAAAGCCTTCACTTTCTACTTCCGGATCTCTTGCGTCTCCATCGGGACTTCGCGGTCGCAGCCTCCATGCTCAAGAACGAGCTATCCAATTTCTATGCAGATCCCGACCCTCGATCGCAGCAACACCTACGCAGTCAAGCCAGTCCGCATCTGCGACCAAGGGAATGGACCAAGATTGGCGGACTACACTTCCACAAAGCCCGGAGTATCGACCATTGTCTCAGAATGATAGGATCGAACCCGTATGTGATTGAACGCAAGCATGACGGCGAATACTGCGAAGTCCACATCGACCGGTCCCGCAACCTCAATGAATGCATCAGGATCTTTTCCAAGAATGGGAAAGACTCGACTGCGGACAGATCAGCTCTACACTCGACCTTGATCGAGAGTCTCCGTCTTCGGCATGTTGATTGCCACATCAAAAAGCGAGCAATCCTGCTTGGAGAAATGGTGGTCTTCTCCGACCAAGACGACTGCATCTTGCCCTTCGAGAAGATAAGGAAACACGTCAGTCGATCCGGGCGCCACATCGGGACCAATGCGGACTCGCAACCTCATGATTTCGAGCACCTTGCCATCGTGTTTTTCGATTTGCTCCTGCTTGATGACGAGGTTATAATGAAGAAGCCTGTTGATGAGCGCCGGGTTTGGCTTCGAAAAACATACCGGAAGATTCACGGCCGCGCAATGGGTGCAGAATGGAAGAAAATCAACTTTGACCGCTCTCAAGCGTGCAAAAGGCAACTGGCTGAACAATTCGCAGCCTCGATTGCTCGACGTTGCGAGGGTTTGGTTCTCAAGCCATGTGGTGTTCCTTACTTCTCGCTCGGAGGCAGCCCCAAGGACTACCGTCGCAGCTACATCAAATTGAAGAAAGATTACATGGACGGACTGGGTGATGAAGCAGACTTTGCTGTGATAGGGGCAAGCTACAACGCGCAGCAAGCAGCAAGATCTGGCATAAGCGGTATCAAGTGGACTGATTTCCACCTGGGCTGTCTGACCAACCAGGATGAAGTTGGAAAACCAGGCACTCGACTTGTCTTCAAATATGTTGGAACAATCCAACAAGGGCACTGTATCCCAACCGCCATTCTAGAAACTGCCAATACGTTGACGAAATTCGGCTCTCAGCCGTCCGTCGAAAACGTGGCTCCCTTGTCATTTGACATACAATCGCATCAGACGCTGAAGATGGATGTCGCTCTCGACGAGCCCTTCGTTTTCGAGATCCTTGGTTCAGGGTTCGAGAAAGCTTGTGACTGCGATTTTTTCATGCTTCGTCATGCAAGAGTGAAGAAGCTGCACTCCGACCGAACATGGCAGGACTGCATCACCTTTCAAGAGCTGCAGGTGCAAGGTGCAGCAACCCGTGCTGCTCCGGTCGATTCTGAATCTCAAGAGACGCGGAATTGGATCGAGAAGCTTGTACAGAAGAACCACAGGAAAATGGACCGTGAGGCTTCAACGACGCCGTCCTCGCGCAGAACGTCTACGCCTACGGGATCTGTCGTGAGCATTTCGCAACATACAAATCCTCGAAAACCAGTAGCAAGGCGAATGCACAATCCGCGTACGACCACACCCACGGTAGATGACAGCTCAGAGCTTCCGAGTTCTCCACTGAAGCGCTCGTATGAGCACGAGCCTTCAGCAGCTGAAGAAGTCACTGCTGCTAACAGGCTTGCCGGAGCAAAGAAGCGCCGAGTTGGATCTACAACAGCTGGCATCCAACCTCTGGCACCGTCTTTCACCTCACCACTCACTGAAATCAGCATTAATACAGACGCTCACCTGCAGAGGCATGCACCACGAGAGATTCGTCAGTCCAGACCGGTCGCCAACTTCGTCAGCAAGGTTACGAGCCTCTTCCAAGTCGCCGCGGGCCACACAGACGCCCAGTCCAGTAAACCATCTTCAGCTCAACCTTGCGAAGGAACCAGATGCACCTTCGAAGATACCACCGTTTTCCTAGCCCCTTGCATCGCCAGAACACCCTACATAACCGACGACCTTCTCGCTTCCCACAACACAAGTCTAATCACCGACCTCGTCCACTGGGACCGCGACAGCTTCGCACATGCCCAGCTCACATCGACAGTCTCCGAGAGTCAATCGCACCCAGGCATGCGCAAGATCATCATCGTGGAGAGGAAGCGACAGGCAGTAGTACAGGACATCGTGCAGGCCATCCTCCGTTTGAACGAGGGGCAGTTTAGGGAGAGGATTGAAGTTTATGATTGGAGGGCGTTGGAGCAGTGCCAGCGGCACAATCAGACACCGGATTTGGTGAAGCGGCATTTTCTTGGAGCGAGTTTGTTTGATGATACCCGGATGCGAGCGATTTTTGTTGGGGGTGGAGTATAACTGGGTGGGTAATTGGGAATGATGGATACGGAAGGTTTGGTATTGTAATTGTTATTAATGATGAGCCTCCAATCCAGAATTATGCAGGATTTGCTTTGAGACCAATCTGCAACCGTAGTCTCTCGCGCCGGGCTGCCTCGTTTCCTGTTTTCTCTGCTTCGAGCTGACTGAGGAGATGATTAATTTGAACCACTAGCAAGTTGTCAGCCAACGCCATACTCTCAATATTCGACTCACGGGTCAACTTGGCTATTTCCTTCGGCGTCTCAGGGAACTTGTCGAGTGGTTTGCTGGTTTTGATGGAAACCATGGAGATTAATTTCTCCTCCTGGGAGCTCACTTGGCTGTTGGCGACTCGGGCGACGTTGTTGGTGTTTCTGGCGTGACTTTTAGTCAGGACAACAGGTTGTGGATGCACGGGAGATGGTGTACATGGCTTTCTGCCTAGTTTCGAGCTTTTCGATGGCTTTGAGATTATCTTCGTTTGCAGTTGCGGTAGCGATGTCTTTGGAGTGAGCTCCGGACTTCTTGATGAAGGGAGCCGCGGGTCGCTTCGGTAGAGTTGGCCTGCTTGGAGATGTGGGAGATTTGGGGGACGAAGTGGCCATTTTGGATGGAGAAGATGGAGAAGATTGACCTACGGATCGCGTTGGTGGGGGTGTATATAATTTATAGGGAGAGAGCGGTCTGACACGACACGTCTCGTCGACCCAGTTCCATGTTTGGGTGAGGTCATGAGGACGAGGAAGTTGAGACGTCGATGGAGTTGGTCCTTGAACGGGCGCTAGGAGAAACGTTTATGCGAAGCGGTGACTCGGGCAACGATCGAGTGTCACAAGACAACGATGAAGTATCACCGTGTCACATCTCCATACGCAGATAAGCCCAATCTCCCCTTTCTCTTATACACATCAGAAGCCTCCTTCAGTCCACGTTCAACAAGATAGAAATCGATCATGGTCCGAAATGCCGCATCAATACAATCGCTCCGCAACAGCTTGGCGGACTGCGACCTCTCATCTGAGCAGCAACAGGCATCCTCTGCCCCAGCTCCACCTTCCCAGACCGAGACGCCTCGCCTTCAGAAGCTCGACGGCTCCGCACCCTGTTTCCAAGTATTCGGCAGCGATGCCTTCACCAAATCCATCATGACCAAGGTCGCAATGGGCGAAGCCACGCCCGAAGAGCAGGCTGCCTTCGATAAGCACGTCCATGAGGCGAGGTCTCTGCCCTCGATCAAGAACTTGCTGCAGCAACAGCAGCCAGTATCGTATCCTGTAGCTCCCGCCAGCTCCCAGCGTCACCTTGCCGTTTCGCTCGAAGATGCCGAAGCACAGCGTCAGAAGGATAAGAAGGCTATGAAGTACAACCTCAAGATACAGAAGTATCAGGATAAACTCGAGGCGCATAACGGGCTCCAGCGAGAGCAACTTGAAGAGGTGCAGGAAACGTCGAGATTGAGTAAGGAGCAGCGTGAGGAAGAAATGCTCCAGTCGTTACGGGAAGCATTGTGCCGTGGGCCAGGACTCAGAGGACTCACTATCCGCAATCCGGATTCCGCATACGAACCGGACCAGCGATTCAAGCAGGCCACGAAAGATAATGCTGCCAAGTACACGAACCCTTTCTGCGACTTCTTGACAGACAACCCGACTGTATTCCACTGCGTTGCCGCCATGAAGAAGGAACTGCTCGATGCGGGTTGGACTCAGCTTTCCGAGCGCGAGTCTTGGGATCTGAAGCCATCCGGTAGCTACTTCGTCGAGCGCAATGGCTCATCGCTCATTGCATTCGTTGTCGGTGCCGCATATGAGCCCGGGAACGGTGCCGCTATTCTGGCTGGTCATGTGGATGCTCTGACGGCAAAGCTGAAGCCTATCTCGCAAGTCCCAAACAAGGCTGGCTACTTACAGCTCGGTGTTGCTCCATACGCGGGCGGCCTGGGGCGAACGTGGTGGGATCGCGATCTGGGTATCGCAGGCCGTGTCCATATCAGGGAGGCAACTGCGACGCCATGTCTTTATTGCCGTCGCCGTAAGATGCGATGCGCCGATAAAGAGAACTCCGAGGACGGCCGCTGCGGCAATTGTGAGCACTTCGGCCAGTCATGTAACGTCCCCAAGAGCGCTCAGACGCAAGCTGGCAAGATCGTCACGAAGCTTGTTAAGCTCGATTGGCCAATCGCCAAGATCCCATCGCTGGCAGAGCACTTTGGAGCTGTGGCCACACAGCCATTCGTGACTCCAAACAAGGAAACACAAATGGTTCCGATCATTGGACTTGGAAATACCGAGTCATTGACAGATGGACCCACAGACCCTTTTGCGCAGCCACCCATCCTGAATGCACGTGGACCTGTGGGAAGCTTCACTCACACGCAACCGCCAGCCCTCGTGAAAGCCATCAGCGATGCGCTTGGTCTGGAGAAGAGTGCCGGGGAAATCGTCAACTGGGAGCTTGAGCTATTTGACGTCCAGCCTGCAGCTCTTGCCGGTCTGAACAAGGAATTCATCAGTGCAGGCAGAATCGACGACAAGCTGTGCTCATGGGCTGCATTCAAGGCCATCCTCGACAGCCAAGCCCATGATACCGAGTACAGCTCTCTCATCAAAGTCGTTGGATTGTTCGACGATGAGGAGATTGGCTCGCTTCTGCGACAGGGCGCAAAGGGAAACTTTCTCCCAATCACATTGGAGCGTGCCGTCGGGTCCCTGGCTGGCCATCGTCCAAGCAGCGATCTCATGGGCAGGACGTACGCCAATTCCTTCATGGTCTCTTCCGATGTAACGCACGCCGTGAACCCGAACTTCCTTGCCAATTACCTCGAAAACCACGCACCGCACTTGAATGTTGGTGTTGCTATCGCTGCTGATTCGAACGGCCACATGACGACAGACTCCGTATCAACTACCATCCTGAAACGTTGCGCGGACAAGGTAGGAGCACAACTTCAGGTCTTCCAAATTCGCAACGATAGTCGCTCGGGTGGAACAGTGGGACCAATGCTTTCTTCTGCTCTTGGTATTAGATCGATCGATGCTGGACTTGCGCAGTTGAGCATGCATTCGATCAGAGCGACTTGTGGATCCCTTGACCCTGGCCTTGGTGTTCTTCTGTTTACTGGGTTCTTGAATGGGTTTGAGGCTGTTGACAAGGAGATGCAGGATTAGAAATGATCTGATGATGCACGAGATGCGCATGATCATGGGATATACGGTTAATATCCGGGGCATTTAGACGCCTTGGAATGGGATATGAAGAGTAATGAAATTACAGTATTGGTACAAGCCCGGTCGTCGCAGCTGGAGAAATGCGTTTGAAGAATAGACTAAGAATCCATCGAATACTTCGGCGGCATATCCTTCATCCCCTTGACCTGCTTCATACTAACCTTCTCCCTATCAAATCCCTCCAACATTCTCAACTAATGAACCTCAAGTCAGCTCCCCTCCCCCAAAATTTCCACCACGCAACAAACTCACATTAATCATGACCCTCCCCTCCCCACCCATCATCTCCCTCATCGCACTCAAATCCGCGCCCACATTACTCGCACACTTCGTACAAAACCAATGCGGATTGATTTTGTTCCCAAACCTGTATTCGCCGCGTGAGGCGAGGGAGGAGGTGAAGTGCACGTTGGAGGCGAGAGGGTGGATGGAGATGTAGCCTGCGCGTGTGCAGATTGAGCAGTCGCATTCGACGGCTGTGTAGATGCCTTCGTTGTGGGGGTCGTCGGTGGGGAAGAGGGGTGGGGAGAGGGTTACGGTCCAGCGGAGGGCGCCGCAGTGGCAGTGAAAAGGGTAGGTTGCAGAGGTGAAGGTTGTTGGGGGCCAGGGGAGGTCGGGCATGGTGGTGATTGATGACCTTGATCGTTTATTGTGAGTGAAAAATTTCAGGTGAGGTAGCAGATATATATATTTCGTGGCGCCAATGACGATGTTCGGTCTCGGAGATTTCTGAAGATGAGCACTGCCCTATTATGGGCAGATAAACTGTCCGGCTGTGGCGTTCGCTCGGCGTAACAATGCTCCTTGGAGAGTAGTATGGCAATATTCAGAAGGAGCTGAAGCAGTCGGTCCAGTCGTGGGTTTTCCTTGTCATTTCATTATCATCAACGCTGATAAAATCGCACAAATTGGTATCTCGCATGAACAAGCGCAGCAACAATCTATACATCGCAACGGATGAAGAAAACCAAGCCCAATTATGTACTCTTATACCTCCCGTGGACGAGCGATCAGTGTCATATTCGAGGCAATGTGCACGTTGTGATGTGCGAGATCGATGCCTCTGGTAGGGTCCGCAATTTGGAAGTCGAACGTCCGGAAAAGCTGGATACTCTGTTAGATGGATACCTTTATTGCGAGAAGGTAGAACTTACCTGAAACACAGCCTTGTGCAGCTCCATCTGTGCGATATGCCTCCCCAGGCACATGTACCTGCCTGATCCGAAAGCGCATTCAGTGGCGCGGAAACGCTTCATTTGCAGTTCCTCGTCGCCTTCCAGGAAGCGCTCGGGTCGGTAAATTCGTGAATCTTCGCCAAAAATGTCCTTCCGACGCATAAAGCCGTCGTCGCAGATGCAGACTTCGGATCCTTCAGGGTAGAAGACGTCTTTGAACATCTCGCCGCCTTTGGGTGCGGCTTTTGTCTTAAGGCCGAAGAGTGGCGGGAAGAGCCGAAGAGCTTCGAGAATGCAGGCCTTGAGGTAGGGGAGTTTGAGTGCTTCGGTGTATTTAATCACCTTGCCTGGAGCGGCACCGTTTGCAGCCGCGGCGTCGACTTCGGCTTTCAGCTTGGCGTAGGCAACGGGGCTGCCACACAAGAGGAACACGGTCGAGCGCAAGACGTCGGTTGTAGAGTCGGAGCCGGCCATGATTTGGAGAAAAGCTTCGACTTCGACTTGCGTCTGGTTTAGACCTTTTTCCATGAACGAACTGAGCATGTCCTTTCTGGGTGGGCTGTTCTTTGCATCTGCGGAATAACGCTCAGCAACTGCATTTCTCGCAAAGGCTAAGAGAGGCCCCCATCCCTTCTTGTCGGTCACTCGGGGCGCAGCGAGAGCTTGTACCCAGCGCTGCGACATGAAGGAATAGATGGATGGATGATTGCACTGGAGACCAAGAATAGTCATGAAGCCGGCGCTGATTTTGTTGTAGTCGTAGAGATCCTCGTTGGCGGCCATGAAGCCGAATGGACGACCAAATGCGACGGTGCTCAAGACGTCGAGCGTGAAGTAGCGGGCTACATCGGCGAAGTCCATGTCTTTGCCATCGTATTCCGACTTGATGAGATCGAGCAGCTCCAGAGTTCTCGCATCAATGTCGTCCTCCAGAGCAGGGATGTCGCGGCCGTTGTACTGTGTTCGCTGTTAGACTTGTTGGTAGAGAGCAAGGAGCCTACTTACGCCTGTGGACTCCTTTGCCTTGAGCTCAGCGTGGAGCTTCTCGTCGCGAGTTGAGAAGACGCTGTTCTGTCTCGGATCGAGCTTCATGGCGTCGTACCAGGTGGAACGGGTCCATCGCGAACCTGGCGCATTGATATGTCGGATGAGGTCCGGGTCATCTGTGACGAGCAAGTTCGGTCCCAAGCGGGCGGGTGAGCCTTAACGACTTCATTTAGCACTGACCTGACATGGGCGAAGACAACAAGACGAATGAGCTATACCATATTTCTGGAGAGCGGCCTGCTGAGATTTGGGCAGACGTCCATTGCACTCCTCCCAGAACAGCCAGAATCTGCTGTATGCAGCAAGTGGAGGCCCTCGGAACTGACGGAGCTTGCGTTGGTTGACGACGGCGCCGATGAGATAGTAGGCGAAGAGGAGGGCGGCGAGGATGATGGAGATGGCAGTAGGTGTTTGTAGGTGATCTCGCACGAAGAGGACGAACTCTTCTGGGGAAGATATGGAAGGAGACATTGTTCCGGTGCGGCGCGAGAAAGAGCTGGTGTTCAATGGTTCCATAGTTCAGTGGCCAATCACGTTCGCGGAGTGCAAGAACCGGACGGCGCGCAGCTGAGCGGAAGTGAATGCCGGGCGGTGTTTTTCGGGGAGTCGCACGGGCCGGCGGACACCAGCATTCCAAGCAGAAGAGATTGACAATGGGGGCAGTAGTGAAAAGAAGACATGAAGGCATAGAAATGGGGAGGGGAACTGTGCGGGTGCTGCAGCAGACGCCTTCGCCTTCTTCCTCAACGGCACCTGCGCCTCTCGCACTCTTGCCATGCTGCAAAGTCCGGCACTAGCGAAGGTATTTCTCCTATCAAATGCTGCATCGCTCATATCTCCTCGCACTCTCTGCCGCGTTTGTGTGCACACGCGGCACGACATACCCTGTCTTTCACGTGTTGCGAATACCTAAGCCGTCCTGGATCCATTCACCTCGCACCTTCCGTACTGGATGCTGGTGCGGCCCTTTCCTGGACACGTTGGTATTCACGTCATCATCACGACCACCTCCTCAGCTTGCTCTGATGATGATTGACGATTGCGCGAACGGAAGCAAGGGACTCTTGATTCGTATGCGGCCAATCTAGGTTTGCGGGGCTCACGGGAGGCGCCCTCGTTTCGCAACGGCGCCAAAGCCAGGCGATTCCGCCCTTTTCACAAATCCTGCCCAATTCCACCGCCACACGTGGCGAGTCTATCTCGACACCCTCTACCTAGGTATATACCCTCTCCTGTACGGCCCCATGTGCGCGAACACCGCTCCTCTGCCTGATTCAAAACACTCCTCCCGACACGCCGGATCCTGATCGGGCATTCTCCCAGCAGCCAGTAATCCAGAGTCCGTGGGCCACGTCTTTGTTTTCGCTGCACCGCCCATCAGGGTTTCCAATCGCCACGCCTGTGACGCCGCACACCTGCTTCTCCCCCTCCCGCCGTAGAAGTAGACGGGCATGGAACTGGACCAAGTCGAGCTTGCCGTTCGCGAATCCGCCGACAGCTTTTCGGACGACTCCGGCTATGATGAAGGCTATCTCTCCACAGAGTCCGTTGCCTCCAGCATCTACCAGCACGAAGAGGAGAATGGTAGGACTTACCACGCATTCCGCCGCGGCAAATATGTCATGCCAAATGACGAGGGCGAGCAGGAGCGGATGGACATTCACTACCACGGCGTCCGGCTGGTACTAGATGACAAGCACTTTATCTGTCCTCTCCGCGATCCACAGGCGATTCTTGATATAGGAACCGGCACGGGGATATGGGCTATAGATGTAGCCGACGACTTTCCTTCATGTCAAGTGATAGGCATTGTAAGAACTTCACTCTGTGTTCTCAAACGGCAAGTTAACTCCGTGTAGGACCTATCGCCAATACAACCGACAGCAGTCCCGCCGAACTTGGAGTTTCAAATCATGGACGCCGACGAGCCGTGGACCTTCCACCAAGAATTCGACCTTGTACACTCGCGACTCATGAACGGTTTTTCGATAAAGTCGTGGTCTCACTTCTACACTGAGGCCTTCCGCGTGCTAAAACCGGGCGGATGGGTCGAGAACCAGGAATTTGACCTCCAATTCAATGCAGACGACGGCTCCAAACCCGCAGACAGTGCAGTCGACAGGTGGGTAGGGCACTGGGAGGAAGGAATCAACAAGTTCGGATTGACAGGACGATGCTATCCCGACAAGATGAAACAGCAGATGGAAGATGTCGGCTTCATCAATGTCTCCGTACGGCCGTACAAGTTCCCGCTTGGGCCGTGGCCAAAGGACAAGAAGTTGCGGCAAGCTGGTCTTTTCCTACTCATTGGCATGCATGAGGGCCTTTCTGGACTCAGTCTCCGCACTTTCACTCAAGGTCTCGGCTGGAGCGTAGAAGAAATGGAAGTCTTACTCATGGAAGTGCGAACTGAGTGGCGAAAGAAGAGCATACACACGTATCTCCCTATGTGAGTCACTTCCACGGCCATGAACGTGCTTGGCATCGAGACTGATGGTTGTGCAGATATGTGGTCACTGGACAGAAACCACCTTTGCGTGCGTAAATTTCTGCCAACTCTCTGCAATCTTTTTGAGTCGAGCGATTTAGCGAAAGGTCCTGCATATAGCAGCGGGACTGTGATTGCATCTGAACGGACGACGATGACGACTTCTTGGACATTATTATCATTTCAGATGTTCATACAATATTCTAGCGCACACCTAGACTCTCATCCCTTGCAGGATAGGCGGCAGAGGCTGTAGGTACTAGCGCGAGCTTCCATCGACTGCGCCTTCCTGCCTAGATCCTGCACGAAGCACTTCTCCTCATAAATGCTCGCCACCCTTGGGTAACCCACCATTCAAAGGTAACAGGTCGCTAACAGGGACTCCCTCGTGATCGGAACTGAGACTTCCTAGCAACACCACAACGAGGACGTTCCACATCTCTTCCAAATCTCCGCAGAACTACGCTACCGCATCTACCGCTTCGCCCTCGTCTCAAAACCCGACAAGGGCGTCTACCTCGTCCGACAACCGCGCGAACCCGTTTTCCTCGCCACCTCACGCCGAATCCGCCAGGAAGCCTGCTCCGTCTTCTGGGGCGAAGACGTCCCTAAATCCACCATCAGAGTCACAAAAATTTGAGACGGGGTATCCGAATTTGTCCGCGACCCGTTGATTCTCCGATGATGGTTGCATAAGCTCGGTCCCGAGCGCGCCAGATTGATTGGACATCTGAAGGTGTTGTATGATTTCTCGTGCGATCCCCCTGATCGGATATATGATCGGGCGAGTCTTCGGAGGAAGCCGGTGGACTGGGATGGGGAGGTGGAGGGCGGGGTGGAAGTTATGGCGAGGGCTTTGTTGGAGGGGTTGAGGGAGGATGGTGTGAGATTTGAGAGTGTGAAGCCGACGGTTTTGAGGAAGATGAGGTGGGAGGAGATGGAGTTTTCAGAGGCAGTGGGTGGAGGCTGTGAAGAGGAGGATGGTGGGTGGTCTTGAAATGGATGTGACTGCCTGAGAAGTGTGCTTGAAGAAAGCGATATAGCCTCCTTCATTGCCTCCTTCATTGGCGAAGCTCCCGCCTCCAGAGCGACCTCGAGAAGAATCGCCACAGCCCCTGCTAGGATTCTGCATTTCTCGGCGGATGGAGGTATGTCCTCCGGCAGCACCATTGTGACTGGACTTGGAGCTGTATCTTGTCTGCAAGCTTCTACAGGTCAAGTCTCCGGGCTTGCATCCAGGCCGCGGGAAACATTCAAAAGCACATCGGAGCTGCTATTCAGAAACGTTGGAACCGGCTGGTTGTCTAAGCCGTCGTCGACGAAGAACGGCAGAACTGTAGAACGGCAGCATTTCGCCGAGATGCAGACAGGATTCTTTGGCTTGTGATTTCATCATCCTCTGCCTGCCTTGCCTCGAATAGCGAATCCGATTTGTCGTGAAAGGTCAAAACTCCGCCTCCCTCTGAGTCGCACGACCATAGACGAGGCTCGTCGGCGAGAACAAGTCCGTTGCTCCTTGGAATGTTGACCGTCATTCCCGTGACTTCCCGTTCGAAGACACTAGAAACTGTCAGCACATGGCACTCGACGATCACTGCTCGAGGGAGGGATAGTATCCGCAACAAAGTGCCCAATCTCGCATTGCCCAAGCTGGCTCCTCCGGCGACAAAGACTCCATATCGACAACCCCGAACACGCCTCTCCTCCAGCTCGGGGGGAGATCGAACGCACGGCCAGGAAAAGCAGCCAGCGGAGAGTGTATAAGATGAAGTCCTCTTTCTCCCGACACCCTTCCACAACCCCTGCTCTGCCATGTGTCAGCTGCAGCCACGATGCAATGCACCTCAAAACAGCAGCTTCCACGTCTAGTCTAGCAGAAATCCACCCCTACCTCTCTCCAAGCACCAATCACCCTCCGACTAAGGGTTTCTTTCACCCTTCCTGACCGCTATGGTGTGCCTCGTTCCCCATTTTCGTCGGTCTCCGCACCCAGCCGAACTTCTCCTTACTGTACACTTTTGTCAGCCAGCGAGGCGTCACAAATTCCCTCCGTCTATGCTCGTCTCATCCTACAAGGCGTTTTCTTCCACGTGGTAAACCTCTGCCTTCGGTATCGACCCTACAGGGGTCGCTTTCCCACATGCTACTTTTCCACGTTTACTTGCACATGCAAGCTATTCGGCGTTCCTCCCGCAGAGCCAAGCTGCCAAACATAGCAATCATGCCCCAGGTACGGCGAGTCCCACATGTTTTTCCTCCAATGATTGTCTGGCTTAGGTTTCTGATCACTTATCCAGGAGAAAGGAGCTGCTCGTCTGACTTAGCGAAAACGCCCTGGATGGGAGGTTCTGTCCCGCCCGTTCGTCTTTCAGCTCCGGGCAAGCCTATACTATATGCATCTGGCACATAGCGAGAGACAGGCACGAAAGCGGTAAGAGTTGAGTTCGGTAAAAGGTCCTGTATGTACTGTAATCTTGCATAGGTGGTTGTTCTTGTTCACGAACGGGCACGGCATGCCGAGCGTCTCGGCCTCTCTCTTTTTTCGTCTTTCTGGATAGGCGAGGGTTTTGTGGTTGTGGTTGTGGTAATGGATGATGGTTATATATGTGTGGGCGCAACTCGCTATGTCAAAAGTCTGTCAGCACAGCGAAAAACGAAACCAGAGAGATCACCGAGTCAAGGTTACATATCTCGCCTGCCATCATCATGTCGTCGATCGAAAGGGATATTCAGCAAAGCATCGCTACTTTCGGTCGTATTCAGATCATGAACGAGAACTGGCGCGGGAAGACAGATCCTGCAGAACGACGTCGTATTCAGAATCGGTAAGATATCTCCCCGAAGCTTGACAAAAATGAGGACGGGATTGCTGACCATCATCTCAACCAGAATCAATCAAAGAGCTTTCCGCGAACGCCAACGAACAGCCACCGACTCAGATCCCGATTCCGCGCCTTCTTCACCTCAACCTCAGGCCGCACGCTCTGTACCACCTGCCGCACTCGATGAACTGGGCCAAACAATCAATCGAAATGTCCTGCAAGCTGTTGTGTCGAATTGTCAACATCTGTCCATCCCGGTGGCAACACTACACTCGACTACCACGATCGTAACACCACATTCCACCTCTTGCCCACCTTCTCTGACGCCCATCAAACTCCAACACGCCATCCCGCATGACCCATTCCTGGACGCAATCCCGCACCCGCGATTTCGATTGAATTGCATGCAAGCACTCGCATCGAAAACTCTTGATGCTGCGAGATTAGGAGCCAGTTTGCGACGTAGTGGAATGTCGGTGGGCAGAGGCGCGAGAGAGGGATTGATCGTTTGGGGCGATCCGACTAATTGTGCGAACTGGGAGCTGTCCGAGGCTTTTGTTTCCGTCTGTGCAGAGGCGGAGTTGTTGGAAGGGTGTGAGGATTGGGTGCAGGCGACGAATTGGTGGAGGTCCCAGAGAGGCGAGGGCGCCTTGCGAATGTGAAAGCCGAGCTTCACCATTCTTGGTTGTTTTGGTGTTAGATGATTCGAGCGTTGGCGTCCGGAGTTCTACTCTTCATTCAAAACAAATTTGCCTCTTTTTCACCTCGCCTTCGCAGCCTCCAGAGCCATAATCCAAGGCGTATCATTGCCCGCAGTAGCAAGTCTCCTTCGCCTCACCATATCCGTCGCGCTCTCCACCTTCACACCATCCATCCTCACTCCGCACGCCGCTATATCTTTCAGGAATTCGCCACAATCACCCTCCACCGACCCTGTCACTTTGACAAAACTATCAAAAGCGGAGAATACCTGGCCCTGCGCATCGACAATACGGTGCATTAACGTCAAATTCTTAAGCTGAGCACAAGCATCCGGTGCAATAGCTTGGAGCCAGTCTATTAAACGCCCATTGAAGAGCGTGCGCCACAGGTGCGTTTGGAAGTGATGTACAAAGACCGTGTTGCCGTAGTAGATCCCGCTGGCTTCGTGGCGGATTTGACGACACGTCTGCAGCAGGGCTGGGAAAGCAGGTCTGTCGCTGGCAGAAATATCGATCGCTTCATCGGGAATCAGAGCGTCTTGGTAAATTTGATTCCTGATTTCGGCAGGGAGCTTGCTGAAGAAAAGAGGTATATCTTGTGATACAGTGGCGAATTCCGTGGAATGATCCGTGATGACGATATCCAGGAGAGCTGGGCTCTGTTGCAGTCCGCGTGAGAACTCATCTCCAAGTGAAGGCTCATGCTTAGGAGCGTTGTCGATCAAGAGTGTATTGGCTGGCAGGTTTTCTCGAGACTGGGTTTTCCCTGTGAGCTGAATTGTGCCGTCCGAGTCTGCTCGTCCATGACAGAAAAATGACGCCACGGCCTTGTCGTCAAATATTCTTTTTGCTTCCGGAGTCCGGGAAGGAGAATGGTTGCGAGAAAGACTCCCGATTATCTTGAGAAGACCCATACTTGCTAGGAGTGATGTGCGGATCCGAAATGCGGCTTGAATTATTTTTGGCTGTGTGAGAGTCGAAGTATAAAGGAGCGAGGTGTCGAGGATTATCGTTGAAGTGAGATTGAAGTGCTAGACAGGGGCAACCGCACGTGCACGCGTGGGTAAGCCACTAGTTCAACGTTCGGATAACGTCGCCGCCAATCAAGATCCAATTTCGTACAACCCAATTCAGACTTCCTCGCGAGTCGCGAAGGCAGAG
The DNA here is from genome assembly GCA_002785995.1 of Mycosphaerelloides madeirae. Classification (NCBI taxonomy): domain Eukaryota; kingdom Fungi; phylum Ascomycota; class Dothideomycetes; order Mycosphaerellales; family Mycosphaerellaceae; genus Mycosphaerelloides; species Mycosphaerelloides madeirae. Next base: position 136,172 of record NHNV01000059.1, on the reverse strand, counting down.
AGAACGTGCACGAGATTGAACATCGCAAATATCAAGCGGAGCCTCTTCCAATGCTTCTTTGCGAATTGATTCATACGCGCCTGTTCGCTGTCGAAGTATCAACAACTCTTCATTCATCGTGATCCAAGACTCCTCGCTAATGATCAGATCCTCATGCCAAAACACCATTGAAGTCGACCTCGCTTCGTCCGGAGATATGCACCTTCGTCGCCTAGACAGCAAGATCCTTCTCTAGGACAGCATTTACGAGCGTCGGCCTTCCTTCTGCGAAGACTTTGGCACCAATAGTTTCGCCCACTGCCTCAACAAGCCTTTCCCTCAGCGCATCACCTTCTGGGTGGCCATTCGCCTGCACTGTGCCGATCGCGTCTCGCTCGAGGGATTCGAGGGCCTTCATAATGACTTCCACCACCTTACGAGCATCCGCCTTTTTGCTGTCATCCTTCAAGCCCTCGCGAAGATGCTCGTCGTACGCTTTGAGATTGGGTATGATCAGGGAGCGCACGCCTGCCGCGCCAGCGATCATGGTGAGTCCCAGAAGGGCGCCATAGTGCGTGCCGAATGGTTTGTGGGAGTCGAGGAAATGCTTGAGGCATGACCGTGCTATCCGTGGCTTCAGAGTTGACGAAGTAGGGCCGTATTTTCGTGCAATGCTGGAGAGCAGACTACCAGAGTAGTCGCGTAGGCTGAAATGCCTGTCTCCCGCACTCGATGGGCCAAGGTGCTTTCCAATCAGGCATGTCAGGACTGAGGGTATGATCGAGGGCACGTAAGGAGCGATGTAAAGACTTGCGTTGCTGTGCAGCGCTGTGACAATCTGCATGCTCTGTGTGAGGATGAATATTGACTTGAGGTTGTGTGTGACCTTATCGGCCACAAATTGGATGAAGTACGGCACCAGCTGGTGCAATCCTGGGTCTGTCTGCAGTGATGTGTATGCAGCAGTCCGGTATTCGTCGTTGTTCTCGTCCAACATAGCGGAGCATATGCGCTCAAAGTATAGCTGGAGCTCTTTCGACAAGACGTGCTTGACCAGCGGCTTCACCTGGACATTGTCGCTGCCACTGAGCGCCGCAAGAGTACTTGCATTCTGGCCCTTGCCCACCAAGTCTTGATTTCTCTGGTCCGCCTGTGTGGGATTTTGCGGTATACTCGGCTGCACGCCTTCCACTGCCAGCCAGTGTGCCGTGAAGCTCATCTCTCGCGGCACTTTGGGCAGCGGCGCATTGATGAGCTTCTCAAAGTCCACCTCTTCGTCCTCCACATAAAACAACGGCTGGCCTGGACCGATCGACGCCTCGCCGAATCGTAGCGGACGGGTCGACTCGTATCCGTATAGAGGCTCCACGTCCAGTACCCGCAGCGCCTGTGATATGTCCTGCGTTGTGAGCGTCGTGCGCTTCGCGTGTCGCATGAACTTCATGGCCTGCTCCACCACTTGCGACAGCCGGAACTCCACGTCTCTTGCCAAATGGTCGGCGACGTCACTGTTCAGGCTCGCAATTCCCAGCGACTCCGAGATGTCGGTCACGTTATCGCGGTTCCATACCGCCTCCGACATCTTGCGTGCCTCGTGCCCGCCGGCGCCTGTTCTTCGAGTGGTTCTGTACTGCCAGCCGGGTGTCGCGCGCCAGACGATGGAGAGATCGAAGTGGATTTGGCGCTGTTGAATTTATCGTGTCGGGTGGATTTAGAATTGAGCTTGAGAGGCGAATTAGGGCGTGAGGTGGATGGCAAAGAGAGCTATTCACTTGAAGCTGGAGATGCGCATGCCGCACGTGAATGTCTCGGTTAAAATTCGGCCCCTCAGAAGTTCCTGCCTTAGGCTTTGCTCATTGCCCTTTTCACTTTCTTCCCGCATAAACACTACATACTTCGTAATGACTCCTTAGACCCCTTACTGTCTCATAAAACGCGCCGTCTCCCTTCAGCTCCTCAAAGCATATCCGTCTCTGTGTACCACGACAACACCCCGAACAGCTCCAACAACGGCTTCTGGCATATCTCTTTCGCGATTCCGCCTTGCAGTCGATTCGAGTACTTTCTCGGGCCGCCGAACATTCATTTCGACGCATTCGGCAACTCCTGTCTCTTCTGCGAGGCATCCAGCTCGCTGTATATGCCGCGGTCTGTACCAATCTCACTGTATACTGCAGTCTGAGTTTGCGACTTTTCAGCGGGCTGGTACGCCGGGTATGCCGAGGAGGTCTGCGGTGCCTGTTGAGTCTGCAGATTCTCATTTCGATACTGCTCCTGCGACCAGGCTGGGTTTGGCCGACTCTGCTTCTTGCGTTGTTTGAAGAGTAGGAACAGTGTCCCAGCCAATGCTAAAGCGAGTGGTGCTCCCACGCCAACGCCGACACCCACCATGTCCGCGGCTGTGTACTTCTTGTCGCTGTTCTGAGCTACAGGTGTTGTCGATATGGTGGCGCTAGTTGTCGGTGGATAACTTGTCGTTGTTGAGCTTAAGCTTGCCGATGCTTGCAGGACAGTATTGGCTCCTACGACCAGTGCGCTCGTTCCTCCCACAGAGACGATCTGCTCGACCTCATCTCCTCGTAGCATTATAGAAGACCCTCCAGGGACCTGGAAATCCGACGAGCAGTTCCCGTATTGGCAGGAGAAGGTTGTTCCGTATTGACTGCACATGTAGAGAGTTATACCGCCTGACATGCCCTCAGCCTTGCAGTAATTCGCGCATCCGGAGCCCCATGTCTTATCCGTACAAGACCCACGGCTCATAACACCGTCGAGTAGACAGAGACCGTTGTCCATGCACAGATTGTTCGTGCCGCAGCAAGGGGAGCCAGCAGTTGCGGATGCATTGCAAGGGACATCGTTGACTGCGATCGTCTTTCCATCCGGGTAATAGCAAGTCTGCGCTACGGCATGATAGACAAGCAACGCGAAGACCAGGAAAGATTTAGTGGAAGTGGTCGACAGCATGGTTCCGGAGCTCTCGCAGCAGTGGTGATGTTCGCAGAAGTTTGTGTTTCGACGAAGTAGACAAGACGACTGAAGAGACAGTGAGTACTTACAAGGCTGCTCTGCTGGAAAGGCTGGCAGCTCAACAAAGTGTGTAGCTGCGCCTCGCCGGCGGTTCATTGGCTTTCTGCGAAGGTGTCTCATTGGTAGCTGGCGATCTATATGTGTTGGAGGCTGCAGCGGTCAACCCATTTCCAGCGATGAAACAGTGGATAATTGGCGCCGTCGATGCATCCTGCAAGTCAAATCGGCTGCTGTGCCTCACTCGGCGGCAACAGCGTGGGGGCCGGGTTTTGCGATTGAGGGCTCTCGATTTCATGGTGCTACGAATTGGTTGTGAAAGAGAGGTACGAGTGCGATGTCGAGTTGATGTAAATTATGGTCATTGAGATGGAGATGTGAAGGTGAGTCGAGAGGGAAGAGAGAGAAGGTGAAGTCAGAGGTCGATCTTTTTAGACCCCTGCAAAGCTAGATCGGAAACGACAATCCTTATTCCGTCGATGAATGGGCGGCGATATCAAATTGTACCCGGCGAAGATGTATTCGAAACAAATGTCGTTCGAATCTGTGCCTACAATACTTGTCAAATCAGCCGATCAATTTAACACCACTAATCAATCGATCCCTCTCTCTTTCACTTCAACTCCTCTCTTATGATCACCTTCCTTAGATCTGCCCGTCTCAGAAGACACTGTCCACCTCACTACTCCCTCAAACATAGCTTCTTCTCCCATCAGGTCCTTCAGCACTCGCTCGAGCATTCTCAAACAAGCTGGCCAGATCTTGCTTAGCCGACCCTCCCTCTTCGAAAATGAACTGTCCATTCGACGAGTCTTGGCCTGGGTTGGCATACTCGTAGTGCAATAATTTTATGAAGTGATAGTAGCTGGCAGCAACAAGAGCACCGAGGCAAGGGCCGATCCAGTAGATCCAGTGGTAGCCCTGGAAGTTGGCGGCAGCGACGCAGGGGCCAAAGGAGCGGGCTGGGTTAAGAGATGCGCCGGTATAGTAGACGCCGGCGATCTGTAACTGGTGTCAGGCGAGGTTGACAGCGGGAAGGAGTCGAAGGACTTACCTGAGTTACGAAAAGAGACATGCCGATACCAAGAGGCGCGACGAAGGCACTCTTTGACTTCTCGACCGCGAGCATAAGGATGGTCAATACGAGAAGGGACGTGAGAAACTTCATCGATCGATCAATCATGCTGTGTCCCTTGAGAGGAGGTCTCATAGCTTACCATTTCAATGAAGAGGCCTTGAGCAACGCTGACACCATCTGCCAACGTTGTCTCCGTATGTGCGATATCGCCAGGGACAAGACCACTGACGACAGCGGCAGCACAGATGCCAGCCAGGATCTGTGTCGGAATATAGATGACTCCACGGGTCCAGGGCATAGCTCCAGAGACGATGAGTCCGACAGTGACAGCTGGGTTGAAAGCAGCTCCACTGATCCGGTAGAAGGGCCAGACGGTAACGAGAAGTGAAAGACCATAGCTCATCGAGATGTATATGACAGTCGAGTTGCTTGCTGCTCCATTGGACGCTGAGTCGGCGGCTTGGCTTGCGGCCATCATATGTCCCATAAAGGCGAAGAAGAGGAAGAGGAACGTCCCGACGAATTCGCCTGTTGCTGCGACGAAGTGTCGACTGGCGGCGGAAGGCTCAGATCCATTGTTGGGGGCCATACTGACGAACGTGTCTTTGAAGTCGAAGAAGAAGATCTAAAAGGCGATGTCCAGTCGTACAACCGCGGGAAGCTTCAGCTCTGCTGGTGTAAAGACGACATCCCGTCACCGCAACACTGCCCTTTTATATCTTCCTCGTTGTCGCTATCGACCTCCGTGGTCGTGGGATGACTTACAACCATTGTGCCCTCGTCGTACGTATCTCCACGCATGATGCAATGAAACCTTTGGGCCGCAATCGCGAGACTTTGTTGAACAGATGCAACGTCCGTCTCCAACATTCAGCAAGTTATGACTAGCTTGCCAGTCACTTGGGTTAAGGGATGTAGCAATGTATTGGAATCGTGACCGACGAGGTAATACTCGAGCATCAGAAGATATTAATTGGGTTGGCTTGCGTGAAGTGGCCTGTCGTGTAGCGTCGTCTGCCCGGGTTCCTGCCTTGGAGACAATATAAATTCGGTCCGCTTTTCTTGGGGTGGCTTATCCTCCGGTATAAGATCAATACGGCCAGCATGTGGAAGGGTGTGTTTTAATGAATGGAGCTTCTGTTGTGTCAAGCCTGGTGATCGTCTGCCTGACTCTGATCGTAGAGCTGTCTTCCCTGCTCTAGTAATCGCTTGTGCAGTGGTATGGCCACGTTGGATGGTGCCGCATGTCCAACCACTCGGCTGACCACCACGACGGTTATGTCTCTGCGTTGGCGAATGAGGCTGGCAGAACGGTCTGTTGCTTCATCATCTGTGGTCCCGTGAGCAACTACCAGGTGCTTCGTCGTTATGAAATTGCTTCTGCAGGCTAGTAGATAGCTGCGATCCGTGGAACCACTCTGTTCAACACCCACCACGGACGTCACCTCGTCGCTGATCTCGTCTCCGAAGGTGTGGTTAAACTAAGGCTGTACGTTGGGTCCATCGATACTTGTGGGTCTCGCGAGGTGAGAAAGGATCCTTTGTCTAGCGACGGCCAGCCACACATTTCTCCTTCCACGCTCGCGGGTACAGAAGGATTCTGCACTTGAATGCTTCGAATACGCCTTGGAGACGCCTGTATTCCGTGCCTGTCAAATCGACCAGAGGATTCACGACTAACCAGCAGCCTCGAAGAACTCCAGGCACAGCTACTGCGTCACAGTCGTAGCATGTTGGGCAGGAGTGTGTTGCGCCGCGAGCCGTTGCATTCATTTTGAATCCAGCCAGGAATTGCCTGCGAGATATGCTGCGGTACTTGCTTCTGTTCCACGCCAACAACAGAATGCTGTGGTCATCAATATGTTGGTAATATGGAAGCATACGCACGAGTCGTCTTCTGATCTCGGACATCGTCAGCGCTGGAGAAGCTCTTCAATGATTGATTTGATTCGATGCCTCACCGACACTTGGGACGCTCGAGCCGGCGTCCTATTGACGAGTGAGTTGAAGCTCTCTGGGTGTTCCACGCTGCCAGTTCTGGAAAGATCCTCCGGCGTCGATAGAGGTCTGTGACGGCTTCAATGTCCATCGAGTAGGGCGGATGTGGGCTGCTGTCCAGTGCCTCTTCGAAGTGCAATCCTTCGGGCTTCTCGGCGTGCTCATGGTAGATACTATCGTTCCACGATCGACTGACAACTGCAGTCATTGTGCTTTGACGATCGCCAACGTCACCGGAGTTTTCGTTGCATCTCAGAGCCCAAAGATGCTGGAACTGCAAATGCGTATTTGCTCCCAGCGTTCACCGTACCACCCGCAAGGCTTCACACTCCTGGTTATCGACAGGAGACAATCCTACTCTCTACACTCGTCGTCAGTACATCCGCATCCACGTACCTCACCCAACTTCCCCGTCCAATATCGAAAAGCCCACGTGCAGACTCGCCCTATCACCCAACGTCAAAGCTCTCCAGAGACACAACATAAGTAATAACCGCTCGACGGCAGCCAACCGAGCCAGCTACCACATATCGGTTCGCCGAATCCCGAAGTCGGCAAGAAGTGCGAAAGACCTTAGACAAAGGCAAGCTCTACGCCGATTGAAGCCGTTGGTCGGCCAAGGCTTGCCATGAGGCATGATGTTAGCTTGATCAGTCTTGCCCAGAGTATATCTGCCCAGCTGACTTACATTGAGCGAAGGTGGTGCAATCGTGTACTTGAGTGAGATCGGTGAGATGTCCAGTGCAGTTTCCGTCGCCAGGAAGGAAATAACCACACAAGAAGTCGCCCCTACATCTCAAAAAAGTCAACTTTTCCATTTCACTACTCTCCCCTCTCCCCTCTTTCATATTCAAACACACCACGCATCCCATGCAAACAAGTCCCACATCAAAAGACAAAAAAGAAAAGAAAAGCCAAAATGCATCAAGATGATAGTCACACGCACACACACACACCCACAAGAGCACCTCCTCCCTATGACTCCTCCCTCCAATTGTGCTGGGTTCCGCCCCAATATAATCCATACATGCATTGTTGTAAGCTTACCCCCTCCCTTTGGCGCCTCTGTTGTCTTCTTTCGTCCCAAAAACCTGAGAGTTTCCCTAGGGTAATTACACGAAATAGGTCGGGTCGTACGCCTCCCACCCTCCAGGGCTCTTATCAACCGCAGCCCCATATCTGTCCTCTTCGCTCACCTCAACAGCCTCCTCTTTCTCGAGGCTTAGCTCCAGCACCTCCAGAGCGGGTCGCCCAGAGCTCTCCGACGCCGTCGCGCGGTCAAAAGCCCTTAGTTCGCGAGACCGACGCTTCTAAGCCTTCCGCGACCTCGTGACTCTTCCGTTAGGGGTAGTAGCCGCGGCAATAGTCTCTTTGCCACTGCTGTATCCCGTCTGCAGAGTCGTGGCACCGCCGCTTAGTCGCCTTCTAACCTCCTTGACGTCCGGCACCTGCTCATCCTTCATCTCCACAAGCGCCGAGGTCGCGCGGCCTCTACCCTTCTTGACCGGCTTCTTGTACGTTGAGATGTAGAATCCAATGAACAGCACGAGGTACGAGCTGAGAATACCCATACCGGCGAACGCGGCGAACTCCTCGCCTGCGCAGAAGCCAGCGGTGGGGAGCCAGGGGAAGTAGCGGGCGCTGAAGTAGGTATAAGATGCAAAGTAGACGAATCCGAGATCGATAACGAATTGGGTGATCTGTAGAATTGTGATGTATTTCTTCCACCAGATCTTGATGCCGCGGGCGGATTGGAAGTAGTACCAGTACATGACGACGTGGACAGTCAGGTTGAGGGTGATCGGGACCCAGGACACGGCGGTGTGTCCGAGCAGCTGTGTGTAGCAGAGGAGGGCAGTCGCGCCATGGTGGTAGGTGTGCAGAAAGGTAAGCGGCTTCTTCTTGAGGAAGAGAAAGACGGTGTCGAGAAGTTCGAGATATTTGGTCAGGTAGTTCAGCTGCGTTCCGTCCCATGTCAGCAAAACAGCAACTTAATCACATCCGAAAGGACCCAATGCCCATGGCACTCACATAGTACAGCACCACCAGCTGCTGCGTCCATCCGCCATTATAATGGCAAATGGCGAAAAAGACGCCGTTCCTGGTAATGGTGGGGATCAACTGCTCGAGAAACAGCACCAGCAGCACGCCGCTGATGGCCGTCAGGTAAAAGTTATGAATCTTGAACAGGCCATTCAGTTTGAGAGCCGGGCGATCCTTCATGAACTCGCGGCCGCCGAAGATGACAATGTAGTAGGAGATGAGGAAGATGGCCGTCTCGGCCATGGTGGCCATGGGCGTCTTGCCGGGCACGAAGCGAAAGTCTTCTGGCGCATAGCCGCGGATGCTGGTGAAGGCTTTGCTGAAGATGGGCCACAGCGCGAGGCCGAAGGGACGGTCGAGCGTCGGCGCGCCGTAGACGAGCCAGTCTGGGGTTGCCATTGTGAGTGTCGTATTGTATGAGTCGTGGGCGAGGAGGAGGAGGGTAGTTCAGTTGGGGATGGTTGTGCGGTGGGTCGTTGGGACGGGGGAAGATGCAGGTGGAATTTGTTCCCCGGCGGACGTGCTCGGATGTCGCGTGCAGCACGCGGCGCTCAAAGGAGTGACTGAATGGCTGCTGAGGCCGTAGAAGAGGATCGCAGAGGACGGGTATTTCTCCTCAGGACGGACGGACGGAGACGAAGAAGCAGAAGAAACGACGGCAACGACGGTAGGAGAAACACGAAAGCTGTTCTCCAAGAGTCGAATTGGTGGCAGGCGCTTTCCCCTGGTCGTCAACAATTACACCACGGAAACCACGGAGATTGACCTCAAGTCGTGCCGCCGAACCAACGCTACTCTACCGTTCGCTCCTACCTGAATCATCAATACTGTTACCACAATTCGGGTGCGTTCCACACAATTGCTAGTAATTTCAATTGCTCATTCGGTCGCTCGCTGTCGTTTAAGCCCACAAACTCAACTCTTCGTACGGAAGAAAAGCATACATCGTCCCTGTGAAAACTGCCGTTTCTGGTTGGAACATTGCAAGTCCAGGAGTAACAACCACACTAACGGGAAAGCGAAAAGTGTCTCGTGATGTCTGATAGTTCCAGTTCCTTCATGGTAGATCGAACACATTCCACACCCTCTTGTATGGAGAGTAGTAGGTAGGTAAGTAGTCGTCCGCTTCCCAAAAAAAAATGCCAAAGATTCCTCATCATCGCCGAGCTCAATGCTACCATGATGCTATGTTGTACGGAGATCTTCCGTCTCCTCCTGCGTCTTCCATTCCAGATGCAGATTCCGGTCTTCGTCTTGCCGTGGCAGAGGTCCATCTAGGAGCGTGCGTGTTAGTGAAGATATTCAAGCAGGTACGACGGTGGTGAAGAGAGCTTACATCCTGACTTTCCGATCATCGCCCGCACTGGCAAAAATGCCCGGATTAGTAGGATGCCACGCCACGGCATTGACTGTTCCGGGATGATGGGCATCCAGTGCCGCCACCTGCATGCCCGTCTGCCGTCGCCATATGTAAACTCGAGAGTCTGTACGTTCCGAACGTCAGTATCACTTCATCAAGCTGAAGAAGGCAGGAAAACAAAAAAGAAAACATACCTTCACTCCCAGAAATCACAAATCCCTGTCCTGCGCCGCCAAACGCACTCCGGATAACGAACTCTTTCTGCACTGCGCCCTCGTATTTGAAGACAATCTCACCAGTCTCTGGGTCGACAGCTAATACCCGTCCCTCGTTCATGTTCACCAGCAATAGTTCGCTGTCCGCAGAGAAGTTGATGGACGTGAGCTTGTCCTCCATCTGCCACTCTGCGATCTTGACGTATTGGTGCTGAAATTCGAGCGAATAAAGCATGATCCTGTTGTCGAGTGTGGTCGCCGCCATCCTTGTGCCTTCCGTGTTCACGGCGCAGTCAGATATTCTGAAACTGTTGACTTGGCCCTCTTTCGAAGCCGACTCCCAAGGTGGATCTCGCCACGAATGTATCTCGTTATTTCGAATCACCGATCCGCTGCTCGAACTTCCGTTCAACTGTCCAAGTGAATACAGACCTAGTGGTCGTTTAGAGCCCTGAGTGCCGACAACAAACTTCTCTGAGTCGGGAAGCCATGCGGCAGTCGTGACCGGATAGTCGAAATGGTCGGCAACTGCAACTCTTGACCCAGTCCGGACATTAACCACTACGAACTCATTGGCTTGACTGCAAGAGATGAGGTACTGGTCATCTGGTGAGAAGGCAACGTAGCAGACGCCCCGATCGCTCGCGGCTGCGGAGTTGTTGGATGCGCTGCCCAAGGCGCCTCGCTCGTGCTCTCGAAACTCGTGCTTCAGTCTCCACCGCACAGTATCGTATACGCATACCAGTCCGTCTTTGCCTGCAGTCGCAAGCATTGTCCCATCGTGGCTGAATTCCAAGAACCATACTTCATCCGCATGACTCCTTAGCTCCAGTTGGGTGTGCAGTGGGAAGTCCTCGGCTGAACACTCGTGGTCTGTGTACAAGCTGGGCTGTTGTACGGTGTTGTGATATCGACATTGTAGGATCTGCTCCTCCTGGACTGACGAAAGTAGGGTGGCAAGTCTGTGCTCGGGTATCATTACTGAAGGCGATATCCATCTCGATATCTGTGAGAGGAGAACGTTCCGACTTTCGCCGTCCACACCGTCCCATTCTGCCTGAGTACGAAGATCGGAGTCGGAGGGACACATTACCAGACTCGACAGGAAGTGTAGTCTAGAGACATCCGTCTTGAGCGGCGTAAGCTCTGTCCGTAGCACACTCAGTGCCGCGTTTACATCTCGCTGCTCCAGCAGTTCCAGATATTTCTGCTGTCGAAGCAGAAATTTCAAAAATGTGGTGTCAGCCCCTTCTGCAAGCGGTAGGCCATGCCTTGCGGGACCGTCCTGACTCTCCAAGGACAACCGGCCGCTTTTCCGCCATGACGATATGTTCGAATGTCCGTTGCTCACAGACACGCCACCGCCGTCCAACTCTTCAGACTCTGATCCGAATAGCAGTGCCTCAGCATCGTCCCATCTTCCACTTAGAACGGCATGTCTGAACGCGGCGACTGAGGGTATCTCCAACTCAAACCCGCTTTCTCTTGATAGTTGTCCTGCAGCTCCTGAGTATCCCAGATCGCTCAGACTTTGCAGTAGTATCCGCGTCACTTCCTCCCGATCATGGCCAAAGAAGGGTTCTTTATTGCGAGTGACTACCGTGGCCTCGGAGTGTCCATTTGCGTGATAGCCATTCGTCTCGCTCTTGGTGGAGCCGTTTGTCTGCGGGGACGATCCGTTGTGCGATGAACCGTTGGTCGACAGCCTCTGCGTTCTCTGGCTTTGTTCGTTGGCGTGGTCAGGCCGCATAGTCCTGTCGTCCTGGGCGCTTGTCTCTTCTTTCGATCCTCTGGCACGCTTCCGCTGATGCTGACCGGAAGCACTGCCTCGTTCCAGACCCTGCGTACCAGGCGTCTCTTCGATTAGTGAAAGTGACGACCTTCTTCTCCGCTTACGAGGTCGATCGACGGGTTCAACTACAGTGTCGTCGGGAAGGGAGGGGTCGTGTCCCGCCTGAACCTCGGGGGCGGCGGGAGATAAAGTATGCTGGTGTGTTGATGCTTGGGCAGTAGATTCAGATGCTCGGAAGGACTCCTGGGCAGGAGTGGATGTTGAGAGTTCGTATGGGCCGGCGGTAGTGATAGGAGGGGAGTTTGGGCGAGGTTCGTGAGCCAGCTCGGAGACTGGCAGTGTCGATGCTGGGTGCTGGATCCTAAGATGCCTCCGGAGCCTCAGGCGGCCGAATACATGGACCGCACGGAGGCTTGTGTGCGCGTAGGGACGCTGGCGGTGGGAAGGGCGTTGCTCGTCGTGGAGAGAGCGTTGGCAATCGTCGTGGTCGAGCGGCAATCGTCGAGTCCTCGCAGAGTTGATTCGCGGGCTGGCTGGGTCCAAGACTGGCGCCTCAATGCTCGACGTGAGCCGCTGCGGTGCTCCCTTGCACCGGAGAGCCGCTGTCTGCCTGAAGGGACGTGCGCGCTCCAGGCAAGTATGGTGTGAATCGTTGCGTAGGCTGTCCAGGTCTAGAGGGCGACAGTGGCTGATGCAGGGCGGATGAAAGAGGAGGATCGCGTGGTTAGTCAAAGGGAGGTGGCAGCAGTAGCAGTATGTAGATTGGCGTAGCTCGCAAGCTGCACGAGTGAAAGCCGATGACGAACGACTCGATTTCACAACAGCCTGCTCCCGGCTTCCACTTTCCTCCTAGCAGGAACTCCCTATTACCCACCTTCCAGTCCGCTCCTTCTCAGACTGCTCTTCCAACACACCCACGATACTCCCAAGTGACTAGCACGTGAGCCCTGAGACACAAGATCATCGCCTCGTGCATGAGGCGGGTCACGACATTCACCGACCGGGCACACTAGTTCGACTCCTGCTAGTCGTCCGACAGCAGCGGGGTCTTTGACTGCGATAAGAACTACCTCCCGGTTCCGGCCGCCCACGACGACTCGACCAGACTGGACCTTGATGTATCCGTCTGCCTCTCTTGCCGAGTTCTGATCTACCTCGTTGGTCACAAGACAACTACCGGCTTACCTTGCTCCTATCGCTCCTGGAGGCACTATTCTGGGCGCGTGCATGACAACTTCATGCAGATCAAAATTGGAGGAGAGCCTCAAATTGCGTCCCAATCGAAGAGGCGCATCTTGAGATATTTACAGATGGATAGAACTGTCTGTCGGTTTAAGAGCATGGAGCTCCCTCTTTAACCAGAGAGAAGTGACTGCTGTTCTTCCTTTCCGGACTTGAGGCTGCGCCACTTCCTGGTGCAAGGCTTCATTGCAACACAAAGCTCTTTATGATACAACCGAAAAACGCCAGCGTATCTCCAAGTCTGTCCTTGATATCATCGACCTCCCAGAACTCCAACTCCATGCATGACCTCGCATTCCATCATCATTAAACATCACAGCTCTCTTCATACTCCACTCCGGTGCACCAGCATCCCTCCTCTCCGAAACTGCACACTCTCTCGCCGTACAAGGACCTGCAATGCACGATTGAGAGCTTGTTCGCTGTAGTTCTTGCGCTCGACAAACTCGCGGCGAAGGGTTGCCAGCGAGGATGTGTATCCAATCGGTAATCTGTCAATATTGTTAGCATAATCTCCATGAAGGTTGTGATCGATTTTAGACTCACCTTCTCCGCAGCTCGTCTTCAACTTTGTGGACTTCCTCAACCAGCTCGCGGTTACCGCCCATGCCAAGTGCATTGGTGTCACCACCAGCACTCATCACAGCATCCATCGTGCTGCCTAGGAACAGCCGAATGGCCTCATCCACATGCTTCTCTGTCGCAATCGGCTGCAGTTCGATCTTCGCCAGAGCCTCCGAGATACGAACAAGCGACTCCAACTGGCGAACCGTAATCGGGATGGAAGAGCGCTGGTTGGCATCCTGCTCAGCTCTCGCGACTTGTCGTCGGATGCTCACGAAGTGCGAGCTGAGCTTTTCTGCTGCCTCTGCGCTGAGTCTAGGAGCGCATCGAGACTTCGCGTAGCTAATATATCGCTTCATCTTCTCCACGGGAATTTCGGCGTGGATCTGCTCTTGGATTCCTTGACCACCCATGTGGATTCCCATAACGTGCTTCGCAATGGTCTCATCCCGATTGCGGTCATGGTCGTCTCGGACGATAAATATCAGATCGAAACGAGATAGAATTGTCGTTTGGAAGTCGATGTTTTCCCCAGGCGTTTTCAGATCGTCGTATCTGCCGAAGATCGGATTTGCTGCTGCCAGCACGGACGTCCGGGAGTTCAGAATTGTGGTGATGCCTGCCTTCGCAATGGAGATGGTTTGCTGTTCCATGGCCTCGTGGATCGCCACTCGGTCTTCGTCCCGCATCTTGTCGAACTCGTCGATACAGACAACACCGCCATCTGCGAGCACCATGGCACCCCCTTCGAGGTAGAATTCCCTGGTGTTTGTATCCCGCTGAACACTCGCGGTAAGGCCAGCTGCTGAAGATCCCTTTCCGGAGGTATAGACCGCAATGGGGGAACACTTTTCAACGAATTTGAGAAGCTGCGACTTCGCTGTACCAGGGTCACCGAGCAGGAGCACATTGATGTCTCCACGGAGCTTCATTCCATCCGGAAGTATCTTCTTGCTCCCGCCCATTAGTAGACAAGTGATGGCCTTCTTGATGTCCGCGTTGCCGTAAATTGAAGGCGCGACGCAGTCTGCAAAGAGCTTGTAGATATCCGGCCTTCTCGACATTTCCAAGAAATCCTGCTCTTCTTGCTCGCTGAACTGCATGCCCATGCCACCTGCTTGGTTGTGCGAGATGTCGGTCTGGATGCCCACTGCTCGCAGGTAAGGATTTCTGATCGCAACAGCACCGCTGCCCTTCTTGTTCTTCTGGCTGGCGTAGATACTGAACACGCCCATAACAACACATCTTGATCCGGGCACAACTCTGTTCGCGAGATATCGGTCCGCACTGACAAGGATGTGACGAGGCAGCTCACCAACAGGCACATCGTCTGGTGCCTCTTGCAGCTTCAAAACTTGCTGATCGATGAATTGTGACTTCTCGTGCACGACAAAGTACGGATCCAAGGGGCACTTCTCGCCGTCATCCGGGCCCTTTATCCTCGCGCATGTTCTTGGGAGTGTGATTCCTGTGAAGCCTGAGTTGACGGGGAGGTTGTCTTCGTGCTGGCAATTTCTGCACTGGATGTGTAGTCTGGTGGCTTTTGAGCTGAGCGTGCTGGCGCCGATGACGATACCGGGTATGCGTACGAGGTGGGAGACGTTGGTCGCAGTCAGTCCACGAATCGAAGTCTGGGAGACGGAGGAGTGGACGAGGAGTTGGTGCTCGGGGAGGGTTTTTGCGAGGGCGAGATCTTCTTCGCAGCGGGAGGGGTAAAGGACTCGCTGGGTGCATGTCTTGAGTGCTGCTTCGAACTGGAACGGGGGTCAGTTTTGGTCGCAGAGCGTTGTCACTGCTCGTACTATAGGGATGATCTCAGAGGGCTCGTTGTTGAGTCTGTTTGCCAGGTCCTCGTCGAATGCGATCAGATGGGCGATATCGATGTCGCAGTAGTATTGCTTGGAGAGAACATTCTCTCGAATCTGATCACTACGAGGCCATCAGCATCCCCCTTCCGTGCCTGTATTCTCTTGCTGCATACCGATATACATAGACGCCGTCCAAGTGAAACTCCAGCACAAACTTGACAATCTCCTTTTGCACCTGCTTGTTGCTGTCCTCGCCATTTGCGCTTCTGGTCTCGCCAAACAGGCTAAGCGTGTATACTGATTGCCGATCCATGGTGTGGTGTTGGCCTGGGTGGTGCGTGAAGTGTTCAATGGGAGAAAACGGACGAGGGAAGCGCTTTCCTTCTCCTTCACGCGACACGCGACAGAACGCGTTTGCACTTTCCTTACGTAAAGTCGTGGGTTTTCAGCTTATGTTAACTTAGCAGCTGTTGAAAGAGATCAAACTAGGATGATATTAGGACTTCCAACTCGGAAATAGTCTATTTCAACATCAGTCCATTCCAGTCATCTGTTTGGCACGTGAAATTACACTGGGATGGCATAGAAACAAACGACATATCCACCACGACTTGAGCGCTTGAACATCACGCGTAAAGAGGCTGCAGGATCGGAGTTTGGCGCTCCGACTCTCGCATTGACTACCCGAGTCGTAGTGTATAACGTGGCTGACGGGCTGCAGCTCACCTTTCTTGAACGATCAATTCTCCAAGATTATGCACGTGTCGCTGCTCCCAGTCTTCCATTTCGCCTGCTTGCTGTCCTTTCCTTCCGTCGTTTGTTCGCTTCCTCCTAGATTCTCCACCATCCACACCTCATGAGGCTCCTTCCAGCGACAGCAGCAGCCCGGCCGATCAGCTCGACTCCCGCCTCCCAGCAATGTCCTCGCCCAGACTCTCCTTTGACAGCCTCCGATCGCCAATTTCGCCGAATACCCAGCGGTCAGCCTACCCCTTTCCTACCGCCCAGGATGCTGCCTCACGACCCTCGGGGAGGTTCAGGTCGAGGAGAGGTAGCGCCGCAAGCACCATGTCCCAGAGCTCAATAGGCGGAAGTTTGGACATTCAGCCGCGACGAGGGAGCACCGTACGAGAAACCAGCCAGAATGCCATATCCACCCTCTTACAACCGCCCATTGTCAGGACTGGCCTTGTGCCACATACCCAGGCTTCGGCTGCAGCAGCAGGGTACAGGGCGCCAACTACTAAGGATATTCCGCCCGTTACCTTGACCAATGTACCCCACGTGCCTCCAGAGAACTTTCGCGACTACCTGAGCCGTATAGGGCCTCTGTTTGAGAGCTTTCAAAGAGGCAGGGCAGAACCCGAGCAGCCAGCATGGCTGAAGAAAGATAAGGACGGGGAGCAGGCGGACCGGTTCGCGGAGCAGCTGGAAAGGCAACTGAGCAGAGATTCCTCAGCACCTCCCATTTTCTCGCGTCAGAGCTCTACGGCGAATCTGTCGCCAGTGGAACAGCACCCCGGAATGCCTAGAAGGCGATCGTCTGCTCAATACCGGAGAAATCGCAACGAACCGACGCCGCTAAACACTATTCCTACTGTGTACTTTGATGAAGACTTTCATTTGGAGAACCCGCGAACCTTCGACGTCGTTTCCGAACGAGCCGAGATTGTGCGACCACCACCAGGCACGCCTATTGCTGAATCCAAAGCCGCAAATGGCTCTGCTCTGCCACCGCGTAAAGCTTTAGCAACCAACGCAATCCTGCAAGAGAAACTCAGCTGGTACATGGACACGGTTGAAGTGCATCTTATCAACAGTATCAGCACTGCCAGTAGTGGCTTCTTCGCAGCCCTCGGATCGTTGAAGGAGTTGCAGACCGAGGCCGAGGAAAGCGTTGCCAAGATTCAGAGCTTGAGAGACGATCTGCGACGATTGGATAAAGAAGTGGCCGTATCGGGGCTGGAAGTAGCTGCGAAAAGGCGACGCAGGGAAAATGTCAGAAAGTTGAACAAGGCGACAGCACAGGTACAAAGTGTTGTCGAAAATGTGAAAAAGGCCGACGAGCTGGTGGATCAAGGAGTATTCGACGAGGCGGCAGATCAGATGGACAGAGTTGGACGACTGGTCTGCGGGAAACAAGAACCTGGGCAGGATGAGCAAGAGCTAATCGATTTACGGCCACTAAAGGCTCTTCAGGGACTTGATTCGGGATTGCAGGAGTTGCAGCTTCGCATAGGGACAGGCTTTGCTCAGCGCTTCACGGCCATTCTTATGGACGACTTGCGACAACACATGGGAAAGGTCCCTTCCAGCGATACTCTCAAACGATGGTCGCGACAGCGGGGCGTACCTCCGACGTACATGGAGACCAGCGATAAGTTTCGACAGGATCTCCAAACAGCATTGAACGGCTTAGCACGAGCAGGGCATACAGCACCCGCTACAGCCGCTTACAGGGAGACCGTCAACAAAGAGATGAAAACTCTAATTCGAAAATACCTGCCCAGTAGTAGCGATGACGATGCGGATAGCATGGTCTCAACGTCGACAAAAGGCGGAACCAGACTCAGTCAACAGGAGAAGAGCAGCATTCTGGCGCGAAACTTGCGTGCACTGGATCCTGAGGATGCAGAAAAGCTGTTGATGAACGTCTACACATCCGTCGGCGAAGCTCTCCGGCGAGTATCGACGCATACCAAAGTCTTGCTCGATGTTACGAGTCATATGCAGACCGGGGAGCCCAAGTCACCCCCAAAATCGCCAAACATGTCAAGTCTGGACGAGGGACTTTCGAATGGTGCAGCAAAGCCCCCCAGAGCTACAGTACAAGAAGAGCTCACTCAAGCCCTGGATATGTCAAGTCTGCTCGGACAGGCAGTCGATACTGCCCAAACCCAGATAACGAGGGTGCTCAAGGTCCGAAACGAGCAATCAGTCCGATTGCCAAAGGAACTCTTCTTGAGGTACTTCACGCTCAATCGTTTGTTTGCCGACGAATGCGAGGCTATCAGTGGACGTAGCGGCAGCGTGCTCAAGGGAATTGTGAACGCCCAAATTTCAGGCTTCGTAACAGTCTTGGGAACTGCAGAAGCAGAACGAATTGCCAACGTCTTGGACTCAGATAGCTGGAATGCGGAGGACTTCTCTGACAAGCAGAACGCCACGCTGCAAAGGATACTCACGTCCATGAGCTCTGATCCTCCGGAATGGGCAAAGGGTGCGGCACCCATATGGGACGCACCCAGCCAGCAGACGAACGGCGAAGCATCAAACCGGAACGGCACATCCACAGCAAACGGCACCGCAGCGGCCAAGAAGGATGCCAAACCCGCCTATATCGACGACACGCGGTATATCCTCGTATCATCCGCCGCCTCACTCCTCAACACAATCGACGGCTTCCTCTCCCTGACATCCGTACTCCCATCAATGACGCCGCATATATCCATCTCCCTCCTCGACGTCCTCCGCACCTTCGACTCCCGCTCCAAACAGCTCATTCTCGGGGCTGGTGCAACCCGCATCGCAGGCCTCAAAAACATCACAACCAAACACCTCGCCCTGGCCAGCCAAGCCCTCAGCTTCGTCGTCGCTCTGATCCCCTACATGCGCGAATGCGTGCGTCGCCACGTCCCCAGCGGCCAAGGTCCAACCCTCGCGGATTTCGACAAGACCAAACGCCTCTATCAAGAACACCAAAGCGGCATCCACGACAAACTCGTCGACATCATGACCTCCCGCTCCCAATCGCACGTCAAAGCCATGAACGCCCTCAACTTCGACTCTCCCAACCCCTCCTCCTCGTCCGAAGAAGAAGAGAAACCTTCCCCGTATATGGAAACCCTCACCAAAGAAACACTCACCCTCCATCGCGTGCTCAGTCGACATCTCAATGAAGTCGACGTCGGCATGATCATGCGGCTTATTTTCGCGGGGTACAAGGAGCAGTGGACGAAGGCTTTTGGAGAGGTTGAGGTGAAGACGGAGAAGGGGGAGAAGAGGTTGATGAGGGATGTTGAGTGTTTGGAGGCGAGGTTGGGGAAGATTGAAGGGTTTGCGGAGATTGGGAGGGAGATTGGGGGCGTTGTTAGGGCGAGGATTTCAGTCGGGGAGGAGACAGAGGGTAGGAAGGAGGAGGGTGGGGAGGGTGAGAAAGGGGAGAAGAAGTAGATGGTAGATAGGTGGAATGTGTTCCTTTTTGTTCTCGATTTTGGGTCTTGTCCTGATGGTTGTCCAATCCTCCGTTCTGAAGATTTTGAAGTATGATGGGCTGGAGACTATCTCCTATCTAATCACATACCTAATCACATATCTTACTCATATCTGAGTCCTAGCATGACGTTAACTACAGCCGTAACCCAATTGGGATCGAGTGCGTAAATCAGAGGGACAGAATCACGAAGTGAACCTCTATCTACTAATATATTTAAATCTATATCTGAGTCTTAGCAGAACATTAGCTAGCGCCGTAGGATATCTATTCTATCAGCATCGACGTCATAAAATCGGAGGGAAAGTGAGACCTCATCTCCCACATCCTCGATTCAAGGAAATGACTGGTTACATTTCCACCATCACCATCAAGCACTCTACTTCTTCCACGCACTCTCCTCCTTCAACCAGCCCCTAAAATCCTTCACAAAAGGAAACCTCTCTCTCAACTTCGGGATATCAACCGCATACCCATCACTCCTGAACCAAGCAAACATAACCCCTAATTCCTTGATCATCATCCTCAGCGCCCTCCCCACAACCCAAAACGTCTCCGGCATGCTCTCGCCCGTCTCCTCCTTGAAAATCCGCTGCGCTTCAGTAGGCGTGAGCGAGTCGCCTGCGAGGGAGACGTACGTGTTGCGGAAACCGGGCTCGGAGGAGTGCAGGAATGCTTCGGCCGCTACGCGGCCGATGTCTTTGGTCGAGATGAATTGGAGGGAAGTGGAGGGGCCGTTTTGGAGCCAGATGGTGCCGAAGACTTTGCCGAAGAAATTAGGGGTAAGGTTGTCGAAGAAGCAGACGGGGTTGAGGAAGGTGTACGTCAGGTTGTTGGAGGCGGACACGAGGGAGAGAATGTGTTTCTCGATATTGTATTTGGCTGCAAAGTGCGGGACTGGAGTCGGGTCGTTGGGCGTGTTGATGCCGCGCTCCACGGATGTGAAGACGATATGGGAGATTCCAGAGGTCAGAGCGGCGGATACGAGGGCTTTGCCTTCAATTTCTTCGGTGTGGGCTGGGGGGTTGGTGACGAGGAAGAGGCCTGTATCCATCAAGATCAGTACAAAGAGAAACAACAAAGCGACTGGGACGTCTCTCACCCCAAGGCCCTTCAACCTGCCCAAAAATCCCCTCCGGACTCTTATAATCCCCCTCAATCACCTTAACATTAGGCTTCTTTGCCAGTGCCAGTGCACCGCCAGAATTCTTGTTACGCGTAACAGCGTAAATTTCAAAGGGATGGTCTTGTTTTGCCAGGAGTGCGGAGATTAGGGCGCCGCCTTGTTTGCCTGTGGCGCCTGTGACGATGATTTTGCGGAGTGCCATGATGAGAAGAGAAGAAGAAAAGTGATGGAATGAATTGGATGAAGCAAACGAGAGAGGAGATGGTGACGATACTTATACCTCACGCCCACTTCTTCCTCCTTACATAGCGGATTCCGCGACCAACACCATTCATTCCCCTTTTCCCATTCCGAAGAAACAGCGTCCTCGAGAGCTGTCTCGATGGAAGAACGATGTTGTAACAATGTCGTCCGTCGGCATTGGAAGGCAGAAGGAGCGGCCGAACAACGTTACGTGAGATGCTCCGAGGCGGCTCAATCGACCTCCGACTTTCGTCACGTGCCAGATGCGAGCGGAGTGCGGGGGCAATGGAATACGAGAGTCTGGAGTTTAGAGGAAATACTATCTGCAAGACATTTGTTCTCCTGATCGTACCTTCTGTTCTGCTATGTTCCTTCCCTTGAAGAATGAAGAAGGTGCTCCTGCTCATTTGTTCCTGAGTCTTTGAGATTTGCCTTTCTTGGATCATCGTCAAGTCGATCGTTCTCATGAGCCAGAAACAAGACTGTCCCGCCTTTGCGTGAACAGAAACAATGAGATGCTCACAAGTTGAAATAAAAAGGAAGGGCTCATCACCTTCAGAAGAACCCATCCTAATCGCATTTTTTTGGTTGCTGCTGCTTCCCCAAACTCGAACAACAAAAAAAGGTCACATCTACTAGTTCAAGCAAGCGAAACGAAGAGAAGAGTAAAACAGTTAACACCTCCCGGGTAGTCGCATTTCCATCGTATCCTTTCCTTCCCTTTCGCGCGCGCGTTTCTCCCCATCATCCTTTCCAGGACCAACGCACGTGCATCGTATATTTGGTCGTCCGATTGAAGAAGCAGCAGCACACCGTGAAGTGTATGGCGGTCGAGAATTTTTTTCCCCCAATAAGTTTCCATTTCCACATGCCCCTCCCACCTTCACTGCCCTCCCAGCTCCCAGGCGTGCGCCGAAGACGCCAGGTCCGTCGAACGCCGTTTGGTGGACAATGCAACATCGCTGCGTAACTTCATGACTTGAATTTTTTGAGTGCAATCAAAGCATCTCATAATGCTCAAGCTTCGTGTGATTGAGAAGAAGATATTTTCCCGTCATCCAAGACCAAAACAAGGATGACTTTCGTTTTGTTTCTCTCTCAGTCCAGTCGGGCCATCATTTGGTCTTTGGTCAGCGGAGTCAAATTGTCAATGTCCAGTCCCTTGGCGACCAGACCGGGTTTGATGTGCGCAGGCACGAGTTGGTTGTTGAGATGAGGGGCGATTGAAAGCTCTATAAGATTGCGAGTCAGAATCTGTGAGACCGTTCGAAACCACCATCGCAGAACGTGGGCAAAACATACCATGATGGGTGAAGTCGAAGAGAGTGGGCAGGTCCTTGCTTGCGCCGTTAGCATGGCGAGAGTCCGGCAATCTCGTACTGGGATCCCTGAGCTCGTCGAAGAAGGGGTGCACCATGGCGTCAATTGCCGACAGGCGTTGCGTCGGCGTGTACTCTAGCAGCCGCGAAATCAAGTCGATCGCATTCGGGTCGGCCTTTCTAAATACCTGCGCAGCCAATCAGAATTAGTAAGTCTCTTGCTTTTTGCGATAAAAGCGCGATTAATCATCAGGCCTCAAAACATACCTTGCTGAATGGATGCGGCTTGATCTGCGGGAACTTGTGCTCCATGTAGTTGGGATTCATGGTGCGGATTTGGTCGCGAGTCGGTGTGCCAAGAACCTTGATTATCTCCACCAGCTGGTCGATACCAGACTCTCCTGGGAATAGCGGCTGGCCGAGCATCAACTCCGCCATGACGCAGCCAGTGGACCACACATCTGCGAGACAGTCAATCAACGGCGGTCCAACGGAAATTGGGGGGAGCAAATCATCAAAATAGTGGAGGGGGTGGTGTGCGAGTACGACATACCGATCTTTGTGGTGTAGTTGGTGGCACCGAAGATGAGCTCGGGTGCACGGTAGTATCGCGAGCAGATGTACGAGACGTTTGGCTCGTTCTCCACCAGTATCTTCGCGCTGCCGAAATCGCACAGCTTCAGAATGCCGGATGACGGGTCCAGTAGCAGATTTTGCGGCTTGATGTCTCTGTGGCAGATGCCCTGCGAGTGGATGTAGGCGAGGGATCGGAAGAGCTGGTAGATGTACAGCTTGACTTCGAGGATGGGCATGGTGGTCTTGAGCTTGTTGAAGTGGCGCGATGCTCGGTAGACGGTCTCGGGGACAAATTCGAGGACGAGATTCAGGTAGACCTCATCTTTCTGCGCGGCCATCAGAGCTGTTTGCACTCCCATTTTGTTATCGAGGTCTCTGACCCTGTCACCGTTGGAGTAGTAGAACGCCTTGAGTTCGACGATGTTGGGATGGCGGACGATTCGCATGATCTGGAGTTCTCTGTTCTGGTAGAGGGTCAGCTGCGGGCTGTCTATGGGAGCGAGCAACGCCAATGGCGTGCACAGCGAGTCGGGGAGCAGGGCTACCTTGAAGCGTTTGTCCTGCAAGACACGCTTGATGGCAGCGTCTTCGCCGGAGGGAGAGAGCTTGGTCTGGAAGACTACGCCAAAGCTGCCGTTGCCCACTATCTTACACTGGGTGTATTGCATTTCTTTGGTTTCGCCGGTGAGACCGTCCTGGACGCGCTCCTTGACAACTTCTGCAGTGCACGTCAGTCCAATGGCTCATATGCAAACATCACGTGCCACAGAGAGGCATACCACCCATCCTCAAGCCCTGAAAGGCCGACGGCCGATTTTGCGACATTGCAAGGAGGTGTGTGTGCGACGGAGCGCGGGGAGCGAGGTGCTATCGCGAGAAGGGCGGACTGCGGTTGAGGAGTTGGTGTGGTGGCGGGTTCGGTGCGCTGAGGAGAGCCGTGATGGAAGTGCGTGTGGTGGAGAGGTGAGGGTTTGAGCGGTCGAGGTTGGGTGTGAGGGCGGCTGGAAGGCGGCAGCAGCAAGCGCCGCAGGGTGATGATGATGTTGGAGTGAGGCGGGCTGCGGCGACGTCGAGTCACGAAGTGAGGTATGACGGTGCGGTGGGTAGGTGCGGGTGTTGTCGACGGAGATGAAGCGTGCTTGTCTTGGTGGCAGGTGACAGCAGTGAATGGCGAAGTCGGAATTGGGCGGACTGGCGGAGGTGGTGCAGCACAGCAGAGGGCGAGCAGACGGGTTCAATTGATGGATGTCGCGGTGGGTAGCAGATGGAGGGAAGCTGCACTGAACAGGAAGGGAGCGTAGTGGTGGTTGGTAGTAGGGTAGCGGAGGTCGAGTAGTAAGTGGGTGCTCTGGGTAATGCCCCGCTGCTGGATCTGCTGGATGTCACGAGGCTGCGAGGAAAGAAGCACGCAGTGACGGAACGGTACGCCGCGAGGTCAGCTCTCCAGCCGTTTTCAGTCACGCCCTTGGTAGGAGTCGTCGATGGCAAGTGATTCGGTGTTGTTGGCGAAGGGATTGCTGCGAAGGAGGCGGTGGACGTGGTCACGACAACAACAGCGACACCAGCGACAACAGCGACAACGACAGCGCTCCAAGAGGCCCGTCTTCAATCGCCAGCTAGCAGCACAACGGGCGAAATGCGAAATGAGCGGAGAGGCAGGTGACCGTTGCGGCGGGAGTGATGTGGGCCGCAAACTTGTCCCTTCTCCACTGCCTTTTGATCAGACTGCACCTGCCTCCTAGCTGCCCCTTGGCCTACATCATATCCACTCCATCTCCTCTCACTACTCCCTGCCATCCTTCATCGCCTACGATACCATCAGCCGTATGCCCTCACTCCCTCACCAGACTCTCAGCAGCAGCAGACGTTGAGCTGAGGGTGGCGGCTGGGCGGCCTGCGGAAAGTTGGTTGAGATGTCCTTGGCCACGTGAATTGCGTCTGTGCGTGCTCGAGGCTTGAGAGACGCATGACTTTACGTCGATCGTTTGCTTGCATTTCATTGGGCCTGTCCAATTCTATTTCCCGCGCTCGAAACGCTTCGCCAGCGCCCTCCCATTCCTTTTCGTGATTATTATTATTATAACTAACACGAACACCTGTTCGCACCACGCCGCACTTCGCCCCGTGGCCACAACATGTGTCTGCCATGAGCATTCAGACCGCACGGACATCGAGTTGTCGTTGCTGCGAACTACTGTATGAGCTCTCTCCAGCTCATCACGAGTAAACGAAGACCCTGCTGCTCCCTACGTCTCTTCCTGCACCTGACTATTCACACTACATCCTGCTACAACAATCACACCAGATTTGCCTTGCTTGCTCACCTTCTCATGCGTCCCAGCCCTCCCGCCCGCATGCCCTTCCCCGGAGCTCGATCCATTCGCGACTCCGCTCACCTGCCACTCTCATCTCGAAACGGCCTTCTGCATTGAATTCTCAGGTACATCTCCTGCATGCTGACGACCGATGAGCTCCATCGACCAATCGAAACTCTCCGCTATCAGGGTAGTACCCGCCTGCCCAAGCGCAAGCTTTTACGACAACGCCATACGCGCACCGCGCCTTCAAAGACGACATGGAACTAGCCGACCTTCGCCTGTCCAACCCGAGACATTATTTGCTACTGATGATCTGCCTGCTGTAGCATCTTCATGCTGATAGCATCACTCGAGTCTCACAGACCGGACCTTCTCACAGCGGACTTGACCGGATATGATTTCACGTCCGTCTACCATGCCTACTACGAGGTAGCTCTGCCTCCTTCCCTCCCGCTAGTGCCCTACCGCACGATTCGCCTCAGCGAAGACCCGGCCAGGAGCTTCCAGATCCTGGACAGCGAGACTATTTGTCGCAACATATCATTCTAGGATATGATTTTTTTCATGCTCGTATTAAAACTACTGACATCGGGAATCCCAAAGTGGCCCAGTCAACCCACGAAATTCCGCCGCTGCGAGGCCCTTGGGCCAGAAATCCCCGGCATTTCCCAGCAGGACCCCTGCTGCTTGCTCCATCCTGAACTCCACAGCCCTCGTGCCCAATTTGTGGAGAGATGTCATCTACCGACTTGACGACTCGGTCGGGACACCACCTCGCTTGCACCCAAAGACAGCTCTCACGACCAGCCCAAACAGAATCTCAAACACATTTCCAGACATGAAACAACCTAACCCAGCACATGCCGTTGTAATTCCGACACTGATCAGCGAGACTTCGGGCATCAGTAGCAGTAAGAAATAAAACAGGACCCTGAGGAGAGCGGCACTTGCACATATGCAGAACCGTGAAGAGGTACCTCCTCGCAGGTAACCACACTTTTGGGAGCAAAGCTGGACGCCATCGTGACACCTTCATCATTGAGTTTTCCAAAACGAGTCCACATGGCCCGCCTACATACGGAAATAGACTTTCGTCACATGCTTGCCTTGGCCACCGCATCGCGGGCAGACATCATGTTACTTACAAATCGAGTTGTTGCAACAGACAGACCTTTTCAGAGCCTCTTGCGAGGCAGCACAGTTGTTGAAAGTCCTACGCTTTGACGATGATCAACGTGCATCACGAGCGTCTCTCAACAGACCCTCGATCGAGCATTCATCACTTCTCTGCAATAGTGGGATTCACATCGAAATGTCGTGCACATTTCCTGATGATATCCGTGCAGTGCCTCGCTGCGAACCGGTCGTACTTCTTGCCCTAACAAGCTGCGATACGTCGCACTGCATTGGCAAGGCAACTATGAAAGAAAACATCCGATTTGGTCATCAGGTTGCAAGTGGTTCTGACAACTAACTTGGCCGTATCCAGCCTCTGTCGTTGGTGAGTTGACGAAACTCTGTTCGTAAAGGCAAGTATGTTTTCTACACTTTCATGAGAGTAGACACAACAAACCCTCTCTTTCCATCATACACATCATCTCATTCAAACCACCGTCTCAACCTCCCTCCCCAGCAACGCCCCCTCAACAACTCCTTTCACCACCCGTCCTCTCCTGTCCCTCCTCACAAAAGCCAACAAACTCAACGCCCCTGCAGGCGTAACCCCTTCCACCCGCCTCGCCTGCCCCACACTCTCCGGCCTCGTCTCCCCCAAAATCTTCTTCTCCTCGAAACTCAGCCCATGCACAGCCTGATAATCCAGATCCGCAGGCAAAAGCAACCTCTCATCTCTAGCAAACGAAGCTGCTGCGTTCGCTTGCTGTGTAATGTAGGGTGCGTAGATTCCTTCGATGTCGATGCGGCGGAGGATGCGGGAGGGGTAGGAGGAGAGGGCGGGGAGGGCGGGGAGGAGGGTGGAGGTGGAGATGTTGCTGTGGGAGAGGAGGTCGAAGGCGCTGCGTTTGAGACTGTCGCTGCGGACGGGGAAACCGTGGTCGTTGATCCAAGCTCGTGAGGAGAGTTTTTTTGCTTCGAGCATGGAGCGCACTTCGTCCATTTGCGTCTTTTCGTCGTTGAAGGCTGTCCAACGTCGTGCGCTGATGACGCCAGCCTGGTGGCCTTTGGCGGTAAGGCGTAGGTCGGCATTGTCTGCGCGTGCCGACATGCGGTATTCGCTACGGGAGGTGAACATGCGGTAGGGTTCGCTGACGCCTTTGGTGACGAGGTCGTCGATCATGATGCCGATGTAGCTGTCGGCGCGGGACATCGCGAAGGCGGATCGGCCGGCGGCGGAGTTGCCTGCGTTGATGCCGGCGACGATGCCTTGGGCGGCGGCTTCTTCGTAGCCGGTTGTGCCGTTGATCTGACCGGCAAGGAAGAGGCCGCTGATGGATTTGGTTTCTAAAGTGCTCTTGAGACTTCGAGGATCGACGTAGTCATATTCGACGCCGTAGCCTGGCTGCAGCATTTGAACATTCTCGAGTCCGACGACTTCGCGCAGCATGGCTTCTTGTGCTTCTGCGGGTACGGTCATGCTCACGCCGTTGGGATAGATGACATCGTTGTGAAAGCCTTCAGGCTCGAGCCAGATCAAGTGGTGGTCTTTTGAAGTGAATCTGATGACTTTGCTCTCTAGTGAAGGGCAATATCGCGGGCCTTTGACTGTCTCTCGAATGTGAATGCTCTTGTCCAGGTTCTGTCGGATAATCTCGTGGGCTCTCGGATTCGTGCGTGTGCTCCAACAATTCAGTTGCTCTTCTACAACCACTCTGTCGTTGAGATATGAGAACGGCGCAGGAGGCTCATCACCCGGCTGAACTTCCAGTTTAGAGAAATCGATCGTCTTCTTGTCCAGTCGAGGTGGAGTTCCAGTCTTGAGTCTTCCTAGCTTGAAGCCTGCTTCCTTCAACGACTTGGATAAGCCGAACGTCGCAGCCTCGCCCATTCGCCCTGACGGGTATACCTCCAGCCCAATGTGAATCTCTCCGCCCAAGAACGTCCCTGTGGTAATGACCACGTTCTTCGTAAAGATCACCTCTCCCGACTCCAACCGCACGCCTGTTATTTTGCCATGCCGTCCCTCAGCAGCTGCTTCCGGCGATCGATCCACGATAACATCCGCGACCTTCCCTTCCTTCACTTGTAGTCCGGGATAGTTTGTCATCTCTTCCCTCATATGCTTCTTGTAGAGTGCCCGATCGATCTGTGCTCTTGGTCCCCACACTGCCGGTCCTTTCTTCCTGTTCAACATTCGAAACTGCACTCCCGCTTTGTCTATTATCCTTCCCACCACTCCATCCAGAGCATCAATCTCTCGCAGCATGGTCCCCTTTCCAATGCCACCAAACGATGGATTGCAACTGCATACTCCCAAATTATCGAATGAGGGCGTTATGAGTGTTGTTCGGGCGCCAGTGCGCGCTGCTGCTGCTGAGGCTTCGCATCCCGCATGGCCACCTCCGATCACTACGACATCTACGGGCGGTCTGGTTCGCTGTCAGGACCAGGTGTGAGGATAAAATGAAAGTCGGATCCTTACGTCGTGGGCAAGTCCGCGACGGTCGCGAGACTGCGTCGAAACGCAGCGGCTGACCGTACGCGAGGCGCATGGCCCCAGAGCATTCGCGCCCGAGCTGAGAAGATCAGATGCATCGCGGGTCGTGTGTGAAGAGATAGAGGAAAGCAAGGTAATACAACTTCTGGATGAGCCTCGAAAGGGACCAAATTGTGGCGTTCACGAGCCTACCGAAACTTCTGGGACGCGTTTCCGATGCACCAACCTCACGCCGGCGAACAGTAGCTGCAGATAGGCGGTTGGTCCTCCGGCTTCAATTCCGTTTCTGCTCGCGTGGCAATAATTTTCACAATCTTTCTAGAGTTGACTGTTCGGGACATCCTCACCTCCAGAGCGCCGAGCAACGACAAAGAAAGAACGGTCCATCCCAGCCACCGGGTCATCCGCTGCTTTCTGTTTTAAAAGAGAAAAGGTGTCAATTGCAACAGTCGCGTGCAGCCATCAGCACCCCGTATCCGCTCTTTGCCTGTCGCCTTTCTACCTTTGAGTACACTCAACATGCGGCGGCGTCATGAATAGGCTGCTGCGCGCTCTGGTGCTCCTCCTGTCCGTCCCCGGATCCAACGCTTCGACTACCACCAGCCATGGAGATACGACAACCTCAATCACGAGCAGCTCAGCGCCCACCACTGCTTTCTCATCCACTCCCGGAATTGCTGGACTTTCCTCGACTTTAGGGAATGGGACTTGTCCCAGCCGAACAGTCAACTATATCACACATACCCTCCCACGACAATGCTTGAGGACCGACAGGGTGCCTCAGAACTCGACCACCGGTGCACCTGTCTCTGAATCAGAGACATATACGACAGCGGACTCAGAACCAACGAGCTCTGCTTCTGTGTCTGATATCGACCTGTCTTCGTCGGAAACGAGCGATCTGCCCGGGGAGACTGAAAGCACTGGAATCCCGACAATCAAAAGCCAGAATGGCACAGAATCTACTTCCTCTTCCGAGGTCGCGGTATCAACGACTGGCTCCGCGGCCGACGTTGAGTCAGAGTCTCCCCTCGACGATGCAGCTTTCTTGTCTTTCGAGGATTGGAAAAGGCAGAACCTGGCAAAGACCGGCCAATCGCCAGATGATATTGGTCGAGTTCAGCCCTTGAGTCCCAATCGACCAAGGCCTGGTATCAATAACGCTCTGGACACGCTTGGCGAGGAGGCTGAAATCGACCTGGACTTCACAGGGTTTGGAGGGGCCGCGAAACCCTCACTACCAGAGAGCCATCAGGAACGGACCCAATCTCGAGGCGGATCAGGCCAGCATGATGGTAATCCCATACTCCGCTCCAAGGATGCTGGTAAAACATGCAAAGAACGCACCAACTACGCTTCTTTTGATTGCTCCGCCACGATCCTGAAATCCAACAAGGAGTGCAAGTCGGCCTCATCAGTTCTGGTGGAGAACAAAGACAGCTATATGCTGAACACATGCTCTGCACAGAACAAGTTCTTCATCGTACAGCTGTGTAACGACATCCAAATCGACACGATCGTGCTGGCCAACTACGAATTCTTCAGCTCGAGCTTTCGGCACTTTCGAGTCTCGGTCTCTGATCGATACCCGGTCGAGATGGAGAAATGGAAAGACATGGGCACTTTCGAGGCTAGAAATACCCGAGAGATTCAAGCTTTCTTAGTGGAAAATCCCATCATCTGGGCCAAGTACCTGCGGATCGAGTTCTTGTCGCACTATGGTACAGAGTACTATTGCCCGATCAGCTTGCTACGTGTGCATGGGACCACGATGATCGAGGATTACCGCCATCAAGAGTACATTGCAGAAGGAGAGGCTGAAGTGGCCACTTTGGAGGCTGAGCTTTTGGCTGCACCACCAACAGTCGAGCCAGTGGAGACTGACATCAGTGCTTCGACCCCCTCTGTAAAGGTCACGCCTCAAGAAGAGAAGAATTTGACACAATCTGAAGAATCGGCATCGGATCAACAAGAAAGGACAACACCAGTCGTAGAGCCAGTGAGGCCGCATGGAGCGA
The DNA here is from genome assembly GCA_002785995.1 of Mycosphaerelloides madeirae. NCBI lineage: Eukaryota > Fungi > Ascomycota > Dothideomycetes > Mycosphaerellales > Mycosphaerellaceae > Mycosphaerelloides > Mycosphaerelloides madeirae. Next base: position 105,640 of record NHNV01000059.1, on the reverse strand, counting down.
CAGCCGCGACAAATGCATCTGTACCAATTGTGGATGAGTCAGGGTCGCCTATGCAAATCGGAACACACGAGCCACCGACCACGAGCATGACTTGCGTCATACCTGCCGCTGCAGATAATGACACGGCCACCAAACCAAGATCTTCGAGCGATGCGTCGAGCAGCCAAGAAGCTACCGATACCACAGCATCTCAAAATATGAATGAAAGTACTACTGTCCCGGTCGTTTCTGGCAGTGTTCTCGAGCTCACTTCGACGGCGTCAACGTCGACGAACTCGACTCTAGCTACAGCACCGTCTGCGGGCGCATCTATTACTAACAGCACGTCCGCTTCCTCTGCAACGGAACCGATGAATGCTACAGTCGCTAGTACTACCACGACTCAATTACCGCAGACCGTCAATTCGACCCGTGCTAACGCCAATCCACCCCCCGCTCAGCCATCACAAGAGTCATTCTTCAAATCGTTTGCGAAGCGCCTTTCACAGCTCGAAAGCAACAGCACTCTGAGTCTGCAATACATCGAAGAACAGTCACGCATCCTGCGCGACGCCTTCAGCAAAGTCGAAAAGCGCCAAGTCACCACAACCACAAATTTCCTGTCTCAACTCAATCAAACTGTGATGGCTGAGCTGCACGGTTTCCGCCAAGCGTACGACCAGCTATGGCAGAGCACCGTTATCGAGCTCGATGGACAACGAGAATCTTACCAGCGCGAGATGCTTGCAATGAGCTCGCGCCTTACTATGGTGGCCGATGAGCTCGTCTGGCAGAAACGGATGGGCATAGTTCAGTCTACTTTACTCCTTCTCTGCCTGGCGCTTGTGCTATTAGGTGGAAGAGGCACGAATGGATATCTCGAAGTGCCGCTGATGCAGCAATTCAGAAGATGGGAATACTCGGAGCCCAACAGTCCCTCGCCAGAGAGTAGGAGCCCAGTCAGCCTCTTCCGACGCAAAATCTGGAGATCAAAACCTGAGCCAGCTGGCGACGCTGCGAATCTCACGACTGACGAGGAAGTAAGTCCGCCGCAGAGTCAAGATGGGCCGCATGTGCGTGTCGAGCCGCCTTCGCCGCCGAGGGGAAAAGGGCAGACGCAGAGCGATCATGAGGATGAGAGTGGCAGTAATATGGAGAAGAGCGAGAGTGAGCAAGTATTGATTCGGGAAGCGAAGAGGCATAGAAGTACAAAGAAGAAGAAGCCGCCTAATTGGCCGCAAGGTAATGGGGGAGTAGTTCATGAGAGGACGAGGAGTCCTTTGGCGATGTAATGATAATGATAGCCGTGTAATTCATGACTTCATTCATCAGAGCCTATTGGATGAGACAAGATCCATACGCTGTTCTCATGGTTTCACGCTTGCGGCCCGAACGCCAGTACTACCTGCCCGTGACCTTCTCATTGAACACTCCCCAGTCTTCACCAAGCGAAAGAGAAGAAGAACAAGTTGGATCCTCCTGGCACACCTTAATCACCACTCGAACATCCCCGACACCCACAACTCACACACTGAATCTCCTGATCCTCCTTCAGCGCTTCCCGTGGCACGCGGCAGATGCATGTGCTGTTGAAATTCGTCTCTTTGGTCTGGATGCAGCGGAGGCAGCAAAGCTATGGTAAGATCCAGTCAGCGCCCATTCAAGGGACTAGAGACGCAATATGAAGCTGTACCTTTTCGTAGCCTTGCTTCTTCCACTTGGCGATGAGATTGCCATCGGCGTAGCCGTTCTTCAGCAGCCAGTCGTAGAGAGTCTTGCTGATGGCTTCTTTTTCGTAGTAGAGGTCGTAGATGTATCTCGAGCCTATCAAATTTCATGTTAGGAGTTATTCGTGCGCGCCGCGTGAGATTTCTGAGGTCAGAAGGAACGATGGCCTCACCTTAGGGGCCCCGGAAAGGGCGTGTAGAAAAAAATTGGATCTGGAGATTCACGGGGGAGGATCAGGACATACGCTGATGGGTGATTTGGAAGACGGGCCAAAGCATTTCGTGTTTCTTCTTGCCTTCGTGGCTGGCGTTCTCGGCGTCTTTCATTTTGTTGGCGAATTCGAGGAGGGTGTCTTCGATATCTTCAAAGCCTTCCGGTGGCGGCTTGCGATTTTTCGAGGAGCGGATCGCGGGCATGTTGGCGGTGATTTGAAGGCTCAGTAAGGAGCGTGGTGCTCGGTGATGGTGGAGGTTGACTGGGTAGATATGGAAGGAGGAGGAGAGAGAGTGAGTGGCACATGCAATCTTTGAGAGTGAAGTTGAAGTCAGAACGTGTGTGACTAAGCTAGCGTCAAACTCTAACTTAACTATCCGAAGCTCGTGAACTGACGCGCCTCGCATCCAGACCAGGACTTGCTTCTCATCGGCGCTTTTGACAGCCACCACTTCTTCATCGACACTCGCTACCATGGCGGACACCGACAGCCGACGCGATCACAGAGGAGGCGGCGGCGGACGAGGATACAACAACAAGCGCAAGCGGTTTCGAGGTAAGCTGAGAGATGCCCGAGCCTCCTTTTGCCATTTGCAAGACTGATTTCTGGCGCGCAGAGGACGACGACTTCGACCAGGGCTTTCGCAACCAGCGCCCGCGACAGGAGCCTCCGCCAGGCACCAAGATCCGACGTGGCCTGCTCGAAATCGCCGAAGATGCAGGGCGGCTCCCCCACAAAGTCGCAGCAGACCTGGCCAAGCTGACTGCCGACAACTACAAGGATGATTTCGTGAAGGAGACTTTCAGCACTGTCGCGCTCAAGCTCGCGGTTGAGCAGCCGTTCAAGATACCATTCGTGGCTGCGGTCGTGCTGTATGCCAATGCGGAGAAGTCGCAGATTGCGCTGGACATCATCGCGCGCGCTGGAAGCCAGCTGCAAGATGCGCTCGATGCGGGACGATGGAAGGATGTGAAGCTGCTGTTGAGGTTCTTGGCTTGTCTGAGTCAATTGTTCGAGCAAGACGGCATTCTGCCTATCCTCGACGAACTGTTCAGTCGGGCTGCGGATCTCCAGACGGCATCTTCGGAAGACGTGAGTAGGGACTTGATGGGCTGTTTGAGCAGCATACTGACAATGTTTCTAGGCTGTGGGCATTGAACTCGTCAAGATCATTCTCCTTACGATTCCATATCTCCTCGCATCCGCAACAGACGCCTCGATCGCGCAGAAGGTACCCGAGCTCCTCGAAAAGACGGACATCATCGCATCAACCTCGCACGTGTTAGAATCTCTTGTGGACCCGTACCCAACACAGAATGAGCAGGAAGAGAAGGCGATGGCTTGCTCCAGCATCGTGTCCTTGTTACAACAGCAGATCACCAACGAGTCCAACGACGGATGGCCTCTTTCGTGCATCCCGAGAGTCTACGATTCATCCTACAAGCCCGGCCTCAAGACTGACGCTGAAGAAGACGCCGAGATGGAGACCAATGGCAACGGCAACGGCAACGGCGAGGTGTCCGCGCCAACCAAGCACGCCTTTCCTACCATCTCGATACCCGCTCAGGTGAATCCAGGCTCCAGGACGCTTCTCCCCGAAGTCTACTTCTCTCTATTCTCTGATCAAGCGATTGAATCCGTGCCACCAACTTCGAGCATCGCCTCTTCACTCATTCGCGATGCTATTGTTGACACAATCAACGTACTTGACTTCAATCGCAACATTGTCGCCAAATACCTCACCGAGATCGACTGCTATTGGGCCAAGGATACCTTTGTCAAGCGATCGACGACTTTCGACAAACTCAAGGACATTCCCGCTGGAAAGCCGACATGGAAGCCAGAGGATATCACTGTTGATGCCATCTTCTCTCAAATCTTCCAGCTCCCGACTGCAGAGCACCGGCTGGTATACTACCATTCCCTCATCACCGAATCATGCAAGATCTCACCTGGTGCAATTGCGCCGACTTTGGGTCGCGCCATTCGCTTCTTGTTCCGCAGCATCGACCAGATGGACATGGAGCTCTCGTATCGATTCATGGATTGGTTCGCCCACCATCTCAGCAACTTCGAGTTTCGATGGAAGTGGACTGAGTGGTATGTTGAGTTTCGATGCAATTCTGGACATTTGCTAACACATCTACAGGACAGAAGACGTCGGCTTGCCAGATCTTGACCCCAAGAAAGCTTTCATCAACGGCGTGCTCGACAAAGAAATCCGACTCTCCTTCGCAAAGCGCATTCGCGAGACGCTCCCCGATGTATACCACCCACTTATTCCTGCCAGCAAGGAAAACGACACCCCACCTTTCAAATTCGACAACAAGCAGACTCCATATTCGAACGAAGGAAAGGAAGTCATCGGGCTTTTGAGGAAGAAGGCTTCTGAAGATGAGATTCAGAAGGTCATCGACTCAGTCCACGAGCAAGCCGCTGCGCTGAATGTAGAAGACCCGCTTGTCCCAAGCACCGACATTTACATGACCTCCATCCTCAGCATCGGCTCCAAGTCGTTGTCTCACGTGCTGTCCACCGTGGACAAGCATAAGGACCGTCTACTCAAGATTGGCCAACAATCCGAGCTCGCCCGTCGACAGATCATCGCTTCCGTGGTAGAATTCTGGGGCGACCATCCGGGAACCGCCGTCAACATCGTCGACAAGTTGCTTAACTACAGCATCATCACACCGATGTCGGTCATCTTGTGGGCACTGCAAGACCGCATGGACCGCGGGCGCGCTCTTGCTTCTTCGCAGGTCTACGAAATGGTTGCCATCACCATGTTCAAGGTCACCAACCGAGTGCGACAGGTGTTGAGAGAACGCAACAACCCAAAACAGCCCTTCGAGCAGCGCAAGCAGATCGACGAAGCCTTGCCTAGAGAGCGACAGGCCATGCGGGATCTCTTTGCCGCTATCGAGGATGCTGTCTCTGCTGTGGCGAACGGAACACAAGATGAGATGATTGAGCGCTATGATGGTGACAGCGCTGAGCGTGACTTGATCCAGCAGTGGGGAAGCCGCTGGGCGCGAGTCTGGCGCCGCAAGGCTGCTGTTGAGGAGGCTATCGTCGGCGAGCATGTCGTTGGACCGCTCGAGGAGCCCGTCACTACCATGGAGGATGCTGGTGCTGGTGATACTATGGATGACTTCGATCAAATCTCGTAGTGAGAGAATCGGGCCGCTGGTATATCCGCTGATTCTGGCGAACCTCGTTTGGGTAGATTCACAGTCGGCCATTTCCGCCCTGCATACAAGCAAAAGCAAATCTCTGCGTTCAATATTTGAATCCCTATGTTCATGTGGTGTATCTGGTGTCTTCACAGGCACGTAGGAGAGAGAGATAATGCCTTTGCGGACACCTTTGAAGATGATTTTCGGGGAATGATTCAGCAGCGAGCATAATCCTGCCTACCCACCAACCTATACCGTTTTGAAGCGGCAGCGGTCCTCTGTAGTCGAACGTCCTACGCAGAATCCCGGACCAACGGAATGGGACGAATAACAAAATCGACTCCCTTTACTTTCTTGTATCTTCGCGACGTAACAGGTGAAGTCGTGAAAAGAAGCTTTCACGCTTCTTCTTCTTCTTCTTTTGCCTTGCAAAACTGAGTTGCAAAGTCAATCTCAAAGAAAAGAAAGCCTCGGAAAAGTCAAGTCTACCTTTTCTATCCCACCATGCGAGCGACGAAGTATCAGACCCGTCGTTACAAAACAACAAGCTCTCTTCGCTGCCTCATGCCCGCCTACCCCCCAATTCGACGACCCTACGGAATCGCCGGAGGAAGTTCTCGTACCTGGCTCCCCATTTTCCGTAGGCGAGGGAAGGGTGGGTGTGCCAGGAAGGAGGTCCCCGCGAAGACCCGAACAGGTTGCCAGCGAGGCATGAGCTGTGTAGAGACAAACGAACGGGATACGGGCCGTGAACCAACAGACGGAAATCAGGAGAGAGGTGGTCGGCTTCATGCCGGTCGAATTCGTTCTGGTGAGTGTCAGCGTTCCAGGTCTTCTTCTGTGGGATGATTGTGCTCCCTGTTCTGACCATAAGAATACCGAGTCGGGGTTCTTCTTTGGTCAATTGTCGAAGGGCACGTGGATGATCACAAGATGTCGGTTTGGAATCTTCTGCGCTTATGGAAATAGGAGATCGGTCCAGAAGATTGTCATAGATCAGGACAATGCCCACCCGTATCTCCCAAGGAAAAGATAGACGTATTTAAGCACAACAAGCATTCGTGTTGGTGACCAGCTCTCCTTCAGGGGCAAGGCAAGAAAGCAGACTCCTCGTCACACATGTGACAAAGCGGGCGTTTGTTACCCAGGATACCGTCGATGCTCGAGAGTATGCCCATACCCGACCCTGGACACGCACGCGCGCCAGTGGCGTCCAAAACATGGTCAAGGGCCTGTCCGTATCTCAGACATTTTGATGAGCTGGTGCGGGTTGGACGGCAAACACGCAGACACTCAAGTCATGCTCTCTCTCTTTTTGGACATCGTTCTTGTTGTCAGAAGAGGTTTGTGGAAGGGCGAAGATCACATATTTGGCTCCACCTTGATCCGTACGACCTGCGGTTCTGAGTTTCCCCATTAGCTGGGATAGGTCCTCTGAAGGTTGTTAGTAATCATAGGCCAGGTACTTACCTGTACAACTACGAGGCACACTGTGACGTTGGTTTGGCAGCGAACGAAGCTGAATGACGACCACCGTAGATTGGAGGACTGGATGAAACTGTTCCTCGTGCCTGTTCAACTTGGAAAGACTGAAGCTTTTCGGCACGGAGCCTTAGTAATATTTCTCGTGCCAGCCATATGCTTTTCGGCCACTTCGTTAGGGAGGAGAGTTGTGTAGAAGTCTGTAGAATGATATCTGACTGATGCACATGCCTCTGAAACAAGCCGTCAACTTCATCGATGTGAAAGGAATACCCGCGGTGACGTTGTCTTTGGCGGAAGTCGCTCTGGATCCGAGCTTGCCGAAACTCCATGGTGATGTCGATAGTTGAGTGGTTTCCTCTGAATCATCGAACTCACTCCCAAGGATATGGGTCTGTCCCGTAGAGTGCCTTCCGACCGGCAGACAGAGAGAGCTCCTGCGCTCGTTCTAGAAGATTACAGGACAGTTGACATCTCTCTTGGCAACAGTTGTCCCGACGTGTTTCATCGGTCATGAGTAATTTGGCACGCTCGCTTTTCAACACGACCGGGTCAAACCGGTATGGTTTCTCAACGTCGAGGCGGATCTGTACCAGAGGTTGACTTGTGCCCGACTCATAGCAGCGGAGGTTCGTCCGTACAGCGAATGTTTCACGATCTATGACACGGCGTCAGAGGGTGACCAAGAGATCGATTTTCGCACCAGCTGGAAGCAAGGAAGACTTACAGCAACTCGAAGGTAGTCGAGGCGGTACTGTTGGGTCGTCTTGTGTACATCAGAGTGCATTATTGCAAGCAGAGGTCACTGCGAGAAATTTGCAGACTCAGTAGAGCGTGACCTTGGCATAGCAAACGGAATGGTCACACAGGCGCAGACGAGTGTTCACGTATTCAGTGTGATTCCCAGCTTCATATGGTCGATTCAGTCCGATATGTCACTGGCGAGCTTGTGTCTCGAGTTGATAAGGCTTGGTATCGCACGTATTCGGACGCAATTTGAATGGGTCATGCAAGTCTGCAGAGCACGGGCAGATGACACCTGCTTGACAAGTGAATGGACGTTGTGTGGCGTTGTACTCGCAGCTGCGTTCTTGAAGTGTAAGGAGATGCCGCACGCTTGCGCGATCGAGATGCGGCCTTATGAAGTTGAGAGTAAATGACTTTTGTCCGTCCTTTCATTGTCGAGGAAAGAGCTTATCTGGCGCATATGTAGTAGACCGCTATACAGTGTTGGCGGGGTTTTTTCATCGATTTGGAGAGCAGCATAGGGATCGCCAACGCAAAGGCATATGTGAATCCCAGCTGGTCGGTACTGTATAGTTGTGAGGGTTATACTGCCCCTTGGCTGATTAGAATGACTCGGAGGGGTATGCAACAGCCGTACCGTCAGTTGCCAACGGCTTTGACCTCTGCAAGCTGAAAGATCATGCAGGCGAAGATTCCATGACTCAAAACAGTTTCTTGAGATCCAGACTGTCGGTAATACAATGTGCAATATGCGCATGCATCCTGAAGAATGTGTGGCAAGGTTGAGTTCGCATCACCGGCAACTCGGAGGAGGTGAGGTGCGCGTCGGCAGCTGTGGCTCGGAACGAATCTGGTAAATGGAACGACTCGCTCGTCCGAACGTCATGTCTTCACTGCTATGTTTTGAGTTGTGAACGTCGTAAAGTGCAAATCGTCCAGAGTCCAAGGCTTTGTAGTGACCCATGGGCAGCAGTATCTGATGTCCTTGTGCCTGCTCAAGACATGGGAGCGCCAAGGAGTCGCCTGCATTCGCCTTGGGAGCCTGTTCTCCTCTGATGTTCTCATATGTCGTTGATGAGCTTCAGTCCAGGGTATGTGCATCGAGTCACTCGCTGTAAGCTTCGCACAGGTACCCAGGATGGTATGGACTGCTTCTCGTTCTCTGCGGTCTTGCGCTCGGGAGCCAGGCACGATTGCGTGGGGAAATGGGAGGCACAGCAAAGTGCTGGTAGTCAAGACGAGACCCAACATCGCACCCTCACCACATGTGTTGTTCCTCGGTCCATCCGAGTTGCTGTGAGGTGGATGAAGGCTGGTGAGAGAGTGTGGTGGTCAAGACTGCCGCTAACTACGGCAAGATACCGAACGAACCCCTCCTTTCTGCATTCGGACAGTATTATCTCAAAGGGGCTGGGGCGGGCACGATAGCAGAAGAGTTGCGCTCATTGGTCGCCGCGGCGCCCTGAAACCAGCAGATTGTCAAGTGATTGCGAGCCGTCATGCGGCATGGGTACGAAAGGTGGCTTGTTGAAGCTGGAGGAACAGCGCCAAGAGGAGAGATCCTGGTAAGAAAAAGATGGAACCTGCCGCAGTGCACGATCGCGCAGATCCAAGTTCCTCCTCGGCGCCGGGGCGTAGTGATCGAACGATCCTCATGCGCTGCTCTCTGCAATCTGGACTTGAGAAGATGGACGAGAATCGCAGTTTTCATCATGTCTCTGTGGTTGTCGGTATACGGTGCGTTGTGGTTGTCGTATTTTCGCACAGACTTTTGATGCTCGATCTATGCCGGCAGCTGCCTTAGAGTTCGCACCATCCAAGGCACGCTGCAGAAGTTGTGAGCCAATTCCCAGGTGAGTGTGAGCCAATCTTGCTGGGCAGAGCTCGGACTGGGGTAGACGCTCCACGCTTCTTACCTACGTGGCTGGACCATGACATGGCCAGCACCGCTGCAGCGTTTGACCTCGTCGCAGCACGCAGGCCACTCGGGCGCTTTCGCACTGCTAGTCATGCTCCTGTGCGGACCCCCTCGTCTGATGTTGCATCAGAAACCTGCCTTCATCGGAAACTGGCGACGGGTAAGCTAGGAGAAGGTGACCGGATGTGCTGTGAGTGGTTGCCGCAGGCGTTGGCAGTAACGCAAGCCCTGGCCGCTCCATGCAGAATGAATCACACATTCGAACATGAGACCAGCAGCGGCCCAGGCCAGTGCGAACAGAATGCGGCCCCCTCCCCACGCGCGGGTACACAGAAGGTCGAAGGATCGGGTTGATGTTGTTATTTGAGATGGGCGCGTCTCCGAGATCGACGGGCCAAGTCGGATTGAGGCTGGCGTTGGGCAGAAAGAGTGAAAGACAGAGCGAGTGGTAGAAGCGGTACTCTAGCGAGCATGATCGACAGACAGTGCAGTTGGCCAGTTCGGCAACACAGGCGCGCAGTGAACTCTGCGGTGCGGCAGCCGTACAATCTCATACTCCAGGGTAGTAGGTTAGGCTGCCGAAAGCAAAAGAGGCGCATCCTTTGAGCTCAAACACGACGACATGTCTTCGAATACCACTGCAGCGTTGCTTCTACAGCGCTCTTTGATGCTGCTGATGTCGGGTTTGCGTTTCACGGAGGCAGATGATGGTGTTGGCGAAGGCGACGATGATCGCGCACCCCCATCTGACATGGGCCTGTTCGCGCTATTGGCCGTCGCCCGCCGAGCTCGACCCGGTGTGCAGTGCACTTCCGTGGTGCTGGGATGCGTCGTTTATGTTGCCGGGTCGAGCCTTCCGGATCTGCAGGGTGGTAGTGGCCGGACCTTTTCTGATGATGGGCGTGCAGCGCAGCGCAGCGACAGACGCATGTGTGTGCTTCTTATTACGGTCTGAAACATGCCTGCTGTGAAGAGTGGTAGACACAACGGTCTGAGACGGGTCTGGAATGGAATCGCTGCTGAGTGAAAGGAGAGTGGTGGCGGAGATGGAGGTGGAAGAAGCGTCTATTATTCCCAGCGTGGCCTGTCCATGTCACTGCTCCTGCCTGCTGCACCCCAGCGGTGTTGGAGAGAGAGAGAAGCAACGCCAAGCAGTCGGATAGCAGCAGCAGTATCATCCCATCCCAATTCCCATCCCATCCCGTGCCGTGCCAGTCGTATTAGTGCTGCTGTTTGCTTGTGACGAGAGAAAACGACGAAAGCGGCGACAACGACGCTGCAACTGTCCCTACATACCATCCTCATACATCGGCGTGACCTTGTACCACCGTACCACGTCTCTTGCTATACCGTGCCACCGAGGCGGCAGGGAATCGCCGCAATATCGACATATCTGCTTTTACGGTGTGCGAGGCGAGGGCAGAACACGCTCTACTTCTTGACGAGTGTGCCTACAGTGGTACCCGCCGCCCCTTCTGCCCTCGACGCCGCTAGCCTGCGCAAGCAACACCGCCTCTCCAGCTTCTGCATCCGCGATTGGGCACACTGGCGTTGATTGGGTCTTCCCGTAAGTCATCGCGCTGCCAGCCATAGCGCTGCTCACAATAATCTAGTGCGGTCAGGAACCAGCACCGCCGGCTGTCTGCCATCTATCCATCCAGCGGTTCGCCGTGGAGCCCCCCTCACGTCGCTCGTGACAAGGACGACCGCAGACCGCAGGCCTCCATACCGCGATATCACGACCAGAAGCAGCAGCAGCAACCAGATACTACTAGCCACGGCACGCAAGGCTAGACTCTGCAGGTTGCAAGCAGCCCCGTTCGGTCAGTGGTGCGGCGAGAACGGGCACCGTCGACTCGCAAATCGCACCGCGCAACCCAGCCGTTGCTCAACTCTATCGCCGCAAGCCTGGTACGTGTGAACTCTTTGCCATTTAAGCATAACTGTGGGGTTGGCGCGTCGTCGTCAAAACTGCCACTGCTGTTCCACCTTTACGGCCTATTTTACCTTTCCACCATCGCCGCTCCCTCCTTCCCAAAGCTTCCGGCCTCTTCAGCACGCAGCCAGAGGGAATTCGAAAGCCAGAAGCCAGCCAGCCGACCACCAGACGCTCATACGCCCAGCATCACGCATACACGTACAACGCAACAACAGACACCGCCGCAATACTCGCTCCTGCCTCCCACGCTCGACGCGAGGCAGTTCGCTCCTCCTCTGACTCTGCGGCGCGCCCCTCTCCAATTCCCACCACCCTGCATGTGCATCCTTCCCTCATATTCACCTCGACAAACTCTCCCGCTACTGCACTCACACGCCCGCCCGCCCGCCTGCGCTACTGCTGCCATCCTCAATCTTCGTCCTACCACTGCTGCGCTCCTTCTGCAAGCTTCCTGGCTCTTAACATACGGCACGTTCGCACGCACGACCCGCCAAGTCGTGACCTGACTGCTGCCCAGCTGTGGCCGCAATCAAATTCACCACTCCTCAGGGCCAGCCTTCCGTCGCGTTTGAAGCTTCGTTGGTCTTCAGTGCGCCATCAACCTAGAGCGTCTGCTGAACCTTCTGCATCCGCTCAGGTACAAAACATCTTCATCCGAACCTAGCCCGCCAGCCAGCCAGCTCTTCCACGCGCCTACCCACTTCGCCTTCACAGCCTTGCTCCTGCTACTGCTGCTGCCACGCTAGCCCGTCGCTGCCGGACAACCCACACTCGCAGGGTGCATCATCTCGCGCAACGCTCAGCACGCCGACGATCGCCGAGGAACATCGCCAGCGCGCGCCGTAAGTAGTCCACCCAGCCCATACAAGCTCCCTCTTCATGTGCGTGCTAACACCGCGCCGTTAGATTACATCAGCGCCCACTCTTCTGTTGTGCTTTCGCACCAGACATTCTTACCCGGTTCAACAGCCTCTCCCGGTAAACACTGTTCCCGCGCCAGCACACTTAATTCTCGCCCCACGAAGGCTCCTCTACTCTACTTTAACCTCCGAAACCCATCAACCTCACGTGCAATCGCATTTCGAATTCATCTCTCCGTCTGGACATTGTTCGTTGAACTTCTGGAAATTTTATCTTACTTCAACTCGAACCTTCGGCCATCGACGTCGAAGTTTCAATCAAGATGAGCTCAGGCAGCGGAGCGGGACCTCTAGTCCCCACCTTCCATGGCTTCGTCCACAACAGCATGGACGGCCTCATGCTCTTTGAGGCTTGTCTCAGCGGCAAACTTCACCACGTTCCACGACGACCGCACGATCGCGAAAGAAGTTCTCTTATCAAGAGCGGCAGCATTTTCATCTACGAAGAGAACGCATCCGGCATCAAGAGATGGACCGACGGTGTCGCCTGGAGTCCCAGCCGTATCCTCGGCAACTTCCTCATCTACCGCGAATTAGAGAAGCCATTCCCTCCAGGCGAGAAGAAGCGGGCCATGAAGCGTAAGCGGACCAGCTTGCCTGGCGAGCCTTATCCTCGTCGAGAATCTGACGAAAACGAAGGAGATTCACTGAATGCGCCATTGACCCCTCCAACGCCAAACGTCGGCGGCGAGGTCAAGCCCGACATCCCCAGCACTGACCAAGACAAGGAGCTGGAGAGATCGCTCATCGGATCGCTCGTCGATAGCTATGGCTTCCGCCCCGATGGACTCGTGAAGAAGACGATGAGCATCTCGGTCAATGGCATCTCTCACCACATGGTCTCGTACTACAAGGTCGACGACGTAAAGAACCAGCTCCTCCCCCGTCCTATCAGCGACCCACGCCTCCAGAACATCTCTGTGCGACCAGAGTTGTACCTCAAGCAAAACTTCCGCGCTCCAGTCGAAGAATCGGAGCACTACGCCGTCGACGGCCACATGAATGTACATCCTCACATGATGTACTCCTCTATGGCAGGTGGCGGGTACCCTGTTGCAACTGGGCAGTACTTTGGCCGGCAATATCCTGGAATGTACGGTCTCACCACTACCACAGGTCCCAGTGTGTATGGTGCAGTTTCCGGCGGCACTGCATGGCCCACGCAGTCTCCCACCGCGGGCGCCATGCCATACGGTCACCAAGCATATGGCGGTCAGCAGTACGGCAGTTACTACAAGGCCAACGAGCAACCAAACGGTTCGGCTGTCAAGACTGAAGGCCAACAGCCAGCTTCGCAGGGAATGTCGTATGGAACGCAGTACGCTCCATCCTATCCGAATATGCAGCGCAGCAATTCCGTATCTACACCCTCCATGATGCAATCTTCCTACCAAACACCCGTCCAACAGACGCAGCCGAGCTTTGGATCGATGGGTAACAACAACGGCCGTCAGTCATACGGAGGCAACAGCATCAACAGCCCAACCACCAATAGCCAGTCTCAGCAACCATATGGTAGCGCAGCCGCTCAGAACTACGCCGTGCGCTCTCCCACTCAAAACTACGGCATTCAGAGCGCACCCCAAAGTGCCATTACGCAGTCTCCCCATCCATCAGTCAAGAGCCCACAGCCAGCTCACCCAGGTACTCCCACGGACCCGAATGCGCAAATGCATCATCCAGGCATGCCATACAGATCGACATCTTACGGCACATCCCAATCGGGCCACCCTGGAAGCGACGTGAACGGCCTTGGCATCAGCAACACCTCGTCTTACCCACCACCATCGCAAAATGGATCGGGCTATAACTACGCATCATCGGTCGCGGCATCAGGTCAGAGCACTGGTCCTTACACGTCATAGAGTGGGTCAGAGGGATCCAAGCCGTGATTTGCAAGAGTCACCTTGTAGCGATTGAACGAGTTACAGCGGTATTATTCTTCTGGACGGCGCCTGTGGGAGTGATTCGACTTCCACCTCTCAGAGAGGCGACTTTTTTTTGGCTTTTCGCGCATACCCCTTGGAGCGAGCAGGATGGATGGAAAACGGCGTTTGGGCGCAGGCTCTGTGACGAATAATTCTTATGGGACTTCGATACGAGACTGGATGGAAAAGGAGTGGGAAAGGGGCACTCGGAGAGTGTGCGTGTACGAGTTGCGCGCTTTCCATTGCTCTATGCGATACTGTATGCGAACATGGGCTGTGGATGTCACGGCGTTTAATGAGAGTGGGGATTAATACTTCTGATGAGGCGAGACGCGTGTCAAGATAGAAGAGAGTATGTGAGTTGGACTGTTGAAAACATTGGTGCTGTTCATCACGCAACCTACCATGTGACCCCAATGCCAATGCCAACAGTTGATTGTGTGGCTTCGGAATTGACTTCGGCATTTACCCTAGGGAGTCTGTCTCAGGTTGATATTGACTCAGATATATACTCTCGTCTACTTGCATGATCATATCCCGAAGGCTTGGGTACACGACGTCGTGAGCTATAACAAAACCGATGTCGTGGGACCATGATGTGACGTTTGATATTGAGACATGCATATGTTATGGTTCTCATCATTAGGAACACCATTATTCGGGTGGTTCTCGCTAGACTGCAGAGCCGGAAGTCAGTCCATCCGATGTTAAGTAGTCAGCAGCATATGAGGTGTGAAGAGGACCCTGGTTGTCGATCATATGTGGGCAGCCGATAGCGCGCAGCAGGGATCTTGTGTTGCTGTTCCCACTTCATCGATCTCAACGATCATGAGATCTGCGATGGAAGGGGAGGACGGAAAATCGCGCAGAGGTGTTGGTTTGGGGTGAGTTGTTCGCTTGGGAGATGGGCAGGAGGGGTCTTGACGAGATGAAACGGGAGACGGAAGGAAAGAATGATGTGAGGATGACCGCTGACCGGGTTGTCGGGTACTTTGGAGGGGGTCGTCACATGACTCTGGCTGCTCTCTTCAAGGTTTCTTTCTCGCTTGGACATGGGGACGTGGATTTGTTTGTTTGTTGGGCGACGGTATGGCCGCGCCAATGCTGCATTGGAGACTGCACCTCAACACTACCATCTCCGCCTCCACTCTACGACATGTGAGGCTCTTCTCGACCGCGCCGCCGGCGATTGCTGTGCGAAGGCGATTTCAGGGGCTGGCCAGCAGCAGTAATGCTTCTGGGCACGACGCTGCCTTCAAGCTGAGGCATGTCCGAAAATACGACCCGCTGTTCCACCATGCGCCGGTCCACTACTGACAGGAGATAGCAGGAACAGCACTAGCACCACTGGGCGGAGACTGCTATCATCATCATCATCGGACAACAAAGACCGACTGGATAACTGGACGGATCAAGCTGATGCTGATCAGCCAAGTAGCGTAAGTTGCTACCCTCTCTTCTGCCCCTCCAAGGTGCACGTTGTTGTTGGCGACCGGACAAGGCTATCCACTTGCAAAATCGCCCCTTCTCTCCCCTCCTGTCTCAGCTCTGGGATCGCCGTATTTGTCACTTGGCGACTACGGCTTTGGCTATTCGACCGCTGGCCTATCGTCATTCTGCTGTTCTCGTCCGGAAAGGGTTCGTCGACGTCCCACCTGGTTTTGAGACCCTCAACGACCTTCAATAATGCTACGGTGCGCTGGAGACGGCTCTCGTATCTCTCCATGGCCACGCAATGCTCGAAGCACTTCTCACAGCAGACATCGGGATTGCCAGCCTCGGTAAATATGGCCAACAGAAAGCCGTGCCGTGATGAGAGCCATCGGCGCTCCACAGCTGTGCCGTCTGCAGAAGGCACCAAGAAGTCACCACGTACAGTCGTACCCTCCTTGCCGGCCCACGAGATTGATTTGGCTGGTGGCCTTCGAGAATGCTGCACCTGCACCAAGGAACTCTGCCTCCGCCTTGTCGTGAACAAAGAGTCCCACCTACCCAACTTGCTTCGTTCTTACACGTGAGAGCGGAACTCTGTCTTTCGCGGCTGGAGTGGAAGCCACGAAATAGTTATCAGCCCACACGTCGAATAGCCACATCTCCATTGCATGCAGGCTAACAGCTTTTACCCCCTTCATAGCAGCCATCCACGACAGCGACGCCGCCGCCGGCGGCTCCGAAGACACCTGTCACGCGAAGTCTAGATGCTGCTCGCGAACGCACAAGGGCCGTGCGAAATAAGGTCCGTTCCTCCCTCACAAGCCTAACGCCACACGAGAACATCTACAACCTGCCCAACTTCCTCACCGTCACCCGCCTGGTCGCCGCGCCCGCGACTGCGTATCTGCTGCTGCACGACCAGCACGCCTGGGCCCTCGCGCTATTTGCTTATGCCGGCATCACCGATCTGGTCGACGGCTGGTTGGCGCGCAAATGGAAGCTGCAGACGGTAGCGGGCAGCGTGATCGACCCCATGGCCGATAAAGCGCTAATGATCATCCTGACGGCCACGCTTGCGCTCAAGGGCGCCATACCACGTAAGGCAATCGCGAATCCTTCCCTTCTTCCCTTCCTTCGCCCCTTCATAGTCATCCCGCCGCTGCAGAATTAGGTTGCACTCGCCGAAAGGACGAGCGTGAGTGATCTTTGCTGACTTGTGTGCGCCTTTTCGCTCCGCAGTCTACCTCGCGACTCTGATCCTAGGCAGAGACGCATCTCTCGCCCTTGCCGCCATATACTATCGCTACGCGTCGCTCCCCGCGCCCAAGACATTCCTCCGATACTGGGACTTCTCGCTGCCGTCCGCCGAGGTGCACCCCACGACCGTGTCCAAATACAATACTTTCCTGCAGCTCATCCTAATCGGATCCACCCTTGCCTTGCCTGTCGCCTCGCAGCAAACGGTGAGCACCGATCAGCTGCATGCGGCCTTGCATTACTTCCAATGGCTCGTCGCGGGCACCACCGCATGGAGCGGGTTGAGCTATGCCTACTTGAAGAACGTAGTGACCATTTTGGGTTCGAATGAGGAGCTCAAGAGAAGGCAGGGCGCACGTGGGAGAGCCATTATCGGTGTAAGTTTTGGCGCTTGCGTTTTGGCTGCGGCTTGGCTTGCCGGGTTTGTCGACGGGATGGAGGCGAAAGGAAGGCTTGACGAGGAGGAAAGCATTACATCAAGATGAGAAAAAGAAAACCAGCTCATCAAATCTTTCGACGTCGGTTCCATTTTCTTTCCCAGGAGGCATCGCGTTCGTCCACCCTTGTCATCCTATCAAGAAAGTCGTTACAGTAAACCAACTTCCAAGACATCACGCTTCCCGAGAGGATCCGGCTCTTCTCTGCCGAGGCCACAAAGTTCTCTCTTGTCACCGTGCCTAAAGTGTGGTACAGACGTTTCCTAGTGGAAAAGTGAGAACCAACCTCAATAGATCATCGCCGAGGCCAGTAGATTCATTTGAGAAAAAGACGCTTGCAGGGATTTCTGAGACACTCGCTACCGAAAGCATAGAGCGATGAATGGAAATCACGAATTGTCAAAATGTCTCATCTGAAATCTTTACGTTGTACGCAGTCTTGGAGTTGCCTTGGGTGGTGTCTTCAATTGTGAGGTTGGTTGGGGAGTGTTCACTGCATCTGGAGAGTATTCTAGCACATCGAATTGGAATGGGATGGATAGCTCGTGATTAGGTCTCATACTGAATACTTCATATCTCATCGTTCGGCATCAACATCATCGACGTCGTTTGCGCTTCCTGTCCGCTCAAAGGGGGTATTTGCATCCTTTTTATCCCAAAGGCAAGCTCGCCGCCCAATTTATTTCCATCATCATGCAAACGCCATCCTCTCTACTTGGCAATCGACGTAAGCCGATCTACAATCTGCACAAGCACTCTCCCGACCGTCACGGCGGCAGCGATAGGGCCAAAAATCTGCAGGAACTCGAATGAACTCCTGGGCCTCACTTCGGTATTGATATACGCCGTCTTGAAACTATCATCCGGACCTCCTGCGATATACACCGCGCTTTTGTCCGCGGGAAACTTCCCGGTCTTGTAGAAGGCTTCGAGTAGGACGTCCTTTTCTCGCCACCTTTCTAGCAGCCATTCGTACATTGCGTCATGGTCGTCCAGAGGTAAATTTGCGATCTTGAAGCGCCGCCAGTGCATGTTCACGCTTTTGGGTGGTCTGCCCTGGAAGTACACGGAGCGGAGGGTGAATATTTCGGAACCATAGCTACCGGGAGGAATGCCTTCGTAGCCTACGGTGCAGTCGTAGAGGTACTCGACGGTGTTGTCGAGTTCTGTAAGGCAGAATTGCAGGCCAGTGCTACGTGGCAGGACTTGGTGTTTCATGTCTGGGCGGCCGGACTTCTGGGAGAATTGGAGAGACTCCTTTCGGGTGTTGGCAGAGAGGTTGGTGCCTTCAGGATAGATGAGGAGCCACATAGGGTCCATTTGAGCCTTCCCGCTCTGGCCAGAGAGGGGACCTGAGTGGCTGGTTTTGAGCTTTTCGAGACGATAGCGCATGCGGTCTTGGTCATTGGCCCATTTTCGTGCCATGAAGATGAAGCCGAAGTATTGCATAGCCGGGCCGATCAAAGGGACCCATTTGAGAGAGTCCTTCAGGATGATATAGATGTGTCCGTGCATTGGCAGAACGTTGGTGTATGCGACCCACCACATGTATAGCCAATCCGTGTATAATTGATGATTCGCCATGAGGACAGCCCGATCTCCAAAGTTGACGCTCACCAGGCCATCTTCGTCTTGCTTCAATAAGCCTGCCACGCTCTTGTCCCCACTGACTCGGATGACTGTGGGACTCCACCACTGGGTCATGGTTGTGATGAGGAGCCCGAAGAATTGCTTGGTCAAGGCGCGGCCAGCGTAGAACCAGTTTTGATTGATGAAATATAGCGGCCAGGACATGATTTGGGCGCCGTGGATGAAGCAACAGCAGCCGAAGAAGTATATTCCGAATGCGACGATGCGTAGGGCTTGCATTGCAGCGCCATGCTTAGGAGCGCCCATCGGGTGGGAGTCTGCACCTGTTGTGGATGTTGTGGCGCCATTTCGCTCTTGCGCTTTTGCGATTACGGGCGGGACAGACTTGCGCTGCTTGACTCCGTCCATGGTGGAAGACTCGAAGAGTGCGTAGGCAATTGGGATATGCGGGCTCGGTTGTAGGTGCTGTCGAGAGATATGTCCAGCGTCGCCGGCGGCGCTGTAGGGATAGATGCTCAGCGCATGTTGTGGGAGGAGTATTTGAAGGTGGCTATCTGCTGACTTCCTGCTTGGCTGGCGTGTCTCTGGAGTTGCGAGAGCGACCGCAGTCGAGTTGTTATGGAGAGCGTCATGAGGTCAGCGATGCCGATGGCCGAGAAAGTCAAAATTAAGTCCGTGAGTCCCGTCTCCGCCCCGTCCTTCTCCTCCACCTGTCACACGACCTCACCTCGTGTTTCTCTCACTCACCGACGACGATGGGACGATGAGGCGAATTTGGCCATGGCTACGGAGCACTCCGCAACCATACACTCCTCTACGGCGATGCTTTTCCACCTCTGGTGCGAGACGCGAAATACGAAGCATCGATGAACTTCCGCCTCGCACCTACCCAAAGTTTCAAGGTAAACAACCACGCCGAGACATGTATCTTCACTTCTAATTCCATATCTACAATAGAGACCAGCAGCCATGACCTCCTTGCTCTGCAATGGCCCTCGCCCCCACGAAATATTTTGTTCGTACGCAAGAATGCTGATGCTCTGGTCAACAGCGCCCTGATTGAGTACGCTAATCACGTCCACGACGACTATCCCGGTTCATCTCTCATCTTCGAGCCTGATGTCGCCAATGAAATCCACGAACAGTTTTCTTTCCCGGTATATGCGACGAATGGCAATGGTAACTCAGCCTATCAGGAAAGAGTGGACATAACTTCTACTCTCGGCGGTGATGGTACCATCCTCCATGCTGCATCGCTGTTCGCCACAGCCAAGAGTGTGCCCCCAATATTGTCCTTCAGTATGGGTACTCTCGGCTTCCTAGGTGAATGGAAGTTCAACGAGTACAAACGTGCCTTCCGAGAAGTCTACATTTCTGGCGCTCCATCTTCGCTACCTCCGAAAAGCAGGGACGAGCCAGTATACGACGAGGAAAAGCGAAACGCATGGGTCCAACACCGTGGCAAATCAATGGGTGCTTCCCGAAACTCCAGGATTCTGTTGAGGAATCGCCTTCGAATTGGTATTTTCGACTGCGAGGGCAGACGTCTCCCGCACGAACCGCCCTTCGCCCACGCCGACAACAAATGCGAAGATATCTTCGCCCTGAACGAAGTCCTCCTGCATCGAGGTGCATTACCTCATCTATCTCACATCACGATTCTGATCGGCTCACCACCGCACCAACGCACCTTAACGACAGCCATTGCCGACGGTTTCCTGATCTCTACACCCACCGGTTCAACAGCATACAGCCTCTCCAGCGGTGGAGCAATCGTACATCCCTTAGTATCTTCCATCCTCCTAACTCCAATCTGTCCTCGATCCCTCTCCTTTCGACCTCTGGTTCTACCCGCAAATACGCCCGTCACGCTACGCATAGAAGCTGCCAACCGCGGCAAAGAAATAGAAGTCTCTGTGGATGGCGTCCGAAGACGACAGGGCTTGAGCACTGGCATGGAGGTCCGAGTTGTCGGAGAAGAAGTTCGCTCCTCTGGTGCGCCGGGGGAAAGAGACTGGTTTCGCGGGGTACCCAGTATTGTGAGATCTGGTGGCTCTGCTGATGGGGAAGATCACTGGGTTGGAGGACTGAATTCTCTGCTCAAGTTCAATTATCCATTCGGAGAAGACAATTAGAAGCAAGTATACACCGCTATCCAATATAAGTAGATCTACCACGGCTACTTGTGTCCTGGCCAATGATCCTCGAACCCAACTCTCAAACGGACGCGAAAGTATGCTCCCATTCCTGGCCGATGCTTTCAGACTCCAACTCTCTAGAATATGCTCCCAACCCGGCCATGACTATCTTCCCATAAAGCCCTATCGGACGAGGTGGTGCTGGTGATCCCGGTGGCTTCAGCAGTCTCGGCGGTAGTGGTCGGAAAGGCGGTCCTGGTGGTGCCGGAGTCATGGGCAACGAGGGCGAGAAGCCTTCTTCGCAGAAGCACAGGTTCTCGAAGCATCTCATGCAGCAGCGGCAAGGGTTGACTGGTGCGACGTTGGTAATCATTTCGAGTTGTAGTACGTTTGGGATTGTGGTGTTGTGGTGTTCTGGTTTGTGGTGTTCTGGTAGGAAGGGTAGGTTTTAGACAACGAAGTATGCAGAATATGGGCCTTTGGTATGTCCTTCGATCATTCCGTGAAGACAATATATTTTGGACGATGATGGATAATACATCGGTCTATAATTTTATATAAATACAGTCATCATGCTTGTTCGTAGTTCCCACTGCATACAAGCCTGCTAGATCCCAGAGTCCGTCTTCTTGTAATATGCGGTCGGGTAATACTCGTTCCACGATGCACACTCATCATTGTATGCAGTCGTATCCGGCTCAACAATCTGATCCGGGGCTTCCAGGAACTGCAAGCCTAATCCTTCACTGATATGCCAAGCGATGTGGCAATGCATCAACCACACTCCTGGGTTGTCCGACACAAAAGCCACAGCCAACCATCCACTCCCGTAAATCGTCGCCGTATCCCTCCTCGTCGGATTGACGAAGTTAAGGGCCGCGGTGCTGGGATTGTACGTCGACGTCCCCTGGCCCAGAACATAGAAATCATGGCCGTGGAGGTGGATCGGATGCGGGATGAAGGGGATGTTGCCGGTCTGTTGGATGAGCCAGTAGTTCCATTGGCCGAGAGAGGTTGTGGGCACGACATTAAGGGATTCGGGGTAGGATGTGTTACCGGACATCACGTAGGAGAGCGTGGGGTCGGACCAATCTATGCTAATGGAGGTGTTGAGGGCCCAGACGACAACGGCATTGCTGCCCGGTGTGACTACGGCTTGGGTGGTGTTGAGGCTGAGGTCCTTGACGGACGATTGGAAGTCGTTGCTCGGGACTGCTTGCGTCCAGTAGGGAGTCAAGGGGCCTGGTTCTTGGCAGTTTGTGGGTTGAGTGAATCTACATGTTTGGTCAGTTGAGATGGAGCGACTTGATTGAATAAGACGACTCACGGCTGGCTGTTGGGAGTGCCTTGCGTAACGTTCGAGTACGTCCAAATCGCACGTCCGTAATAGCTGTTGGAAGACAGACACCCCGACGCAACCTGCGTCCTGAACCAATAATTGCCAGCCGTCTGGTTCGCCGTAATGACTACATCGTACCGTTGGCCATTGCCCATCATAAGCCACTCAGCAGTAAAAGGCTGGACCGGAACGAAATCGGCGGCAATGACCTCAAAGGCATGGTTATCGAGTGAGACTTGTAGGTAATTGTCAACGCCCACATTAACCAGGCGAAGACGGTATTTCTTGCCAGTTTCAATCGTGACCTGGCTGTAAGTCCCACCTCCAGCCGCGTTCTTATTGGTGCCGTTAATGAGCATGTTATCCGCTGCAGGTGGTGGACCACCACTTTGCAAATTCTGGCTCACAATGGCATTGATCTGGAATGTAGTCTTGTAGTACCACTCATTAAGAGGATAAACACCCAGATCCACGTCGTAGTTCGCCGATGCCGGGCCATCGAAGAGCAGAGTTCCGAGAGTACCATCGCCATATTGCGAGGAGAAATGTGCGTGATACCAGGAGGTGCCGTATTGAGTGGCCTGGAAAGCGTACGTCCGAGAGTTTCCAGGCGCAAGCGGACATTCTGTCAATCCGTTGACACCGTCTTCGCCGGGAGTGTTGTATTGTCGAACGCCGTGCCAGTGGATCGATGTTCCGTTGTCCTGAGGAACAAGATATCAGTCTTGAAGCCGAAAGGCAACTCGATGCTACTGACCTGCAAGCTGTTCTGAACATTGATGACCAATTGGTCTCCCCAATTTGCTCTTATCGTTGGGCCAGGATACTGACCGTTGATGAGGAAGCAAAGTCGCTCGGCGTGGCCATCCGGATTGCAGGTTCCGTTCGTGATCTCTAGATTATACGTTACTGTGTTGCCGGTGGTAGGCCACTTTTGATCGAAATCGGTCGCTATGCTGTACCCGTCTGACCAGCATTCGCGAGTGAGAGGTCCATTGGTACAATTCTGGTCGGCAGTGTCGCGCGTCTTCAAATGGGTCACAGGGATTACTTTGGCTTGTGAGCCCAGGATCCAAGACGCTGCTAAAGGCGTGAATAAGGTGGAAGATCTCATTGTAGAAGATCTCGCTGCAGTAAACGAGAGACTGCGAGGATCCAGGGAAGGGCGAGCAGAGGTTGGAAAAGGAGGCGACTCTGCTGTAAGGGCGGAAAGAATACGCTGCAGGGTGTGCCGAACGTTTAATCGAATCAGTGTAAGACGTCGTTGATCTGCACATTTAGCTTGCCGTGCTCCGTGAGTTTCTCCATCTCCCGCCCGGCAAGCGGCAAAGGGAAGGTTCTTATTGCATGAAGCATATCTGCATTTGCACTGATGGTCAAAAGACCTACCCGCTTCGAGTACGAGTTTCGATTCAGTTGATCAATTCGATGCCGTTCGTCCTCGCCCGCTGTCCAGGAGAAAGCTGAAGAATCAAGGCACATGCGGACCGTTCACTCGTTTGTTGATATCGAGAGTTTGATCGACATGGAGGCTCCGCTCCCATGTGGTGTATCTTCGTACATCTTGCTTCGCACCGAGGAATTTCGTCATGATTGTGGTGCATGTTAGCAGAAGCAATTCAATGCCGGTCTGTGATCAGAGGCAAGGGCTCCACCAAACGGACAAAACAATTATGACGCTCATGTCGATTCATGAAGATCGCATGCGATACGAGCAGCCGCGTCAGCGAAGGTGGAAAGGTACGTGATTGTCGATTTAGAGTTAAAACGCCCCCAACAGTCTGTCGCATGAACATGACGTCGAGACATATCTTCCCGGTTATGAGTGCAATGCACCACTCATCAGGTCCCTTTCCCCTGTGAACACTTCCTGCTTGTGCGAATTTTGAAGTCTAGCGGCCTTTGCAAATCCGAGAAACTCCAATGGTGTCCTTCCGTTCGGAGAGTCGAGTACCTCCTGTTGATCACTGGGCATTCGGATCCGGGATCTTGCCGGAACCAGCGGACCGAAGCAGTTTCATTCGTCCGACCGCGACATCACATTTGCTTAGCTATGAGTTTGCAGCTTCTATGAAGATATGAAACGGAGAATATTCTTCATCGTGGTTGATGTGCTCTCTCAGCCCATTAGAAATGAGTTGACGCTTTGAAGCGTTGCCCGGCTCGGCGATGCATCTGGCATGGAGACCACGATCCAGCTCAGCCGTTGCTTGATGAGAGTTTTGTTGATGGCTTTGACTTGAGCTAGACAGGCTCCCTCGTCGTCAAAGAACGAGCAGAGCAAGACCAAAGCTGCTCCAACGGCAAGATCTTTGCCGGTATCGCAACTTACAAGCACCTTTGTTGTCGCGGTGAGTTTTTTGGTAGCGTTGATCTTGGGTAGCTGCGAACGCAATTGTCTGCTGCCGACCTTGCCTGGACAGCAGTGGAGGTGGACATACTTATTCTTGCTTAACCCCGACGGGCATACCATCGGTTCCAACGAGCACGAGATGACCAGATCGTAGTCGACATGCAGACCCTTTGCCGCAACATTGTCACCAATCCATATATTGCTTGTTGGCCTGATCAGTACCGGCGGCCTCGAGACGGAGTGTGTGCCGGACTCTGCAGCAAGCTCCGAGATGACAGCGGGCAAATTGTCTTCCGACGTTGACAGGAGCGTAGCGTTATACTTCCAGAAGGTGGCGGCATCTAGGCCCATGGACCAGCTTTCCGGGTCATCAGCCGCGCCTTGGACATAGTTGGAGGTCGCTGACGATTCGTTGCTTGTCTGATTTGAGGCCGTACAGAGCACAATCAAGTTCTTGCATTTGTGTCCTTGTAGGATGTCCGAGATGATGTCTCCAGGTCTTTGCCAAGTTACTTGTAAGGGAGCGTTGTTCAGCTTCTCTCGGAGTTCTTTGAGTCCTAGGCCTAGATTCTGAACGTCTTGGAGGCAATTGGGCAGCCGAGCTTCAATCTGAGCGTGCTCCGATTCGGATACTACGTCCATCGGTGTGCCCAATTGGTGCAAAACTTCGTCATCTGAAAATAGTAAACGATTCAAGATAGTCGCCCAGATCGGGACTGTCTTGGACAAGGCATCTGGCATGCTCTTACCACGTCTGGTGGAATCCACTATAATGCATCTGTCTGAGGTCAGTCGACGTAATCAAGGCGAAAGTCGATGAGGATCACTTGCCCGCCATGCTTTTGAACGACATCTAACACCTGCAGATTGAGGCGCCTCAAGCTGAAGCTCCACTGTCCGAAATGACCATCGGTGCTCTTGAAGTAGGCACTTCCAGCTTTTCGCTCAGGTGGGATGTACCAACTCCCACATCTCTCATTTGCAACAAGAGGCAGCTCATAAGCGTCTGCCACGCCGGTCACGAAGTCGGCGTCTTGCTTGATGGAGCTGAGGCGATTCTTGATGGACAGGTTTGAGCGCTTGAGTTCGCCGAGGGCTTTCCTGAGGGCAGTTGAGGCCGACGAGAAAATGAGGTCCGATTCCTGGAGTGGCGTCGTCTGATGCATGGTACCACCGGCCACCATTTGGAGCGGGTATTATGTCGAGACGTTGTTGAGAATAGTTCGCGAAGATGGCCGTGGTTGATGGGGCTAAAACCTCTGCCACGTGCCTCACGCATTGGCCTGGAATAAGCTTTGGGATCTTCAACCTCTCCAGCATCGTCATGGCAGGAAGAACGGACTGCGGCACAATAAATACTCCCAATGCCTTCTTGCTCTCCCCTCGAACGGTAAGTGACATCCCCATCTATCTCCTACTATGCTGTCTTCCTACGCTCTCATCACGCTGGCCCTCGCCGGGCAGGCACTCTCGCAATGGGACATTCCCCTCTCGCACCCTCTCGACCGCATCCTCTCCCACGCAAACAGCGGCCCTCAATACACCTACCCGACCGATCTTACGCAGGGCATCATCCCCAAGAACATGCACAGCCACAACGATTACTGGCGACCCATACCGTTCTACTCCGCCCTGTCTGTCGGCGCCATCTCCATCGAAGCGGACGTCTGGCTCTACAATGGATCACTTCACGTTGGGCATGAAGAGTCCGCCCTGACCAATTATCGGACCTTCGATTCCCTTTACATCCAACCCATCCTTTCTGTCCTCCACGCCCAGAACCCAAACTCCTCCTTCGTCACCTCCCCACCCACCAAGAACGGCGTCTACGACACCTCCAGCGGCCAGACTCTCTACCTCTTCGTGGACGTAAAAACAATCGGCTCAACAACCTGGCCCTACGTAGTCAAAGCCCTCCAGCCTCTCCGCTCCGCCGGCTACCTTACAACCTACAACGGCACAGCCATAACGCCCGGTCCTGTAACCGTAATCGGCACAGGCAACACGCCCTTAAACCAAGTCCAAGGCGTCACACCCCGAGACTACTTCTACGACGCACCTCTCGCCCTCCTCAATTCCACCTTCAGCAACATCACTTCCTCCGTCTCGCCTATCGCAAGCACAGATTTCGCCGCTCAATTCGGCAACGTTCGGAGTGCGACGTTCAATAGCACGCAGATGGCACTTTTGACGAGCCAGATCAAGACGGCGACGGATAAAGAGATTCTGGTCAGATACTGGGATCAACCAGGCTGGCCTATTGGAACGCGAAATGCGCTCTGGAGGTTGCTGTGGAATGCAGGTGTAGGGCTGATAAATGTGGATGATTTGGAGGCCGCGGCGAATTTCTGGGAGAGTTCGGGTTGAGCTGGGATCCCCTGAGTCAACGGAAAAGTAAACATGATGTTAATGAGTGAACATAGTGACGAACGAGATCGATAGACGACAGCCACTGTCCAGCAGGATTTACGACAGGGTCAGGAAATGGGTTTCAAAACTGTACATACAAATGGCGCGTACGTTGAACAGACTTTGAATACTTTGTGATGCTAAAATGATCATGACCTACCTAGAATCTAGCCATTCCGCAAGTCTAGTGTTTCTCTCAGTCCAGTTTCCACGATATCGTTCCCTTCAGTTCACACCGTCAATTCGATTGGCCAGAACTTCCACAACGCTAGCTAATATTCTGCTGAGACTAAGATATGTATCTAGAAATATATTTAGATATGTCATTAGATAGAGACTCACTTCGTGTTGATACGCTCCAATTCGCGCCCTCGATTCCAACTGGATGGAGATTCCGCGACCCTAGCTAATGTTTTGCAAGAACTAGATATAGGTTAAGATATGTAATTGAATATAGGATTAGACATGGAAGAGCCGAGGACCGGATGTCGAATACGGAGACGAAGGCCAGAGCATCCATCAGGACACAGGCAACATGAACAGATAAGGAACACACAACTGGAAGACATAGCGAAACAGAGGGTTGAAGACAGGTATGCATGAAGAGAAAAAACCAGGACTTTGTTGTATTCCATGCCCTCCCTGCGCCAGGACAATAGTACACTCCTTTCCTCCAGTATCACGCCGCGCAAGAAGAAACAACAACCCATCCATCTTTCCTGTGCTGTGTGCACTATACTGCTCGCTCTCTCCCTGACCCCAGATGCATTTGTCCCAAACGCCGAAAAGGAAAAGAAGAAGAAAAGTGTAGAAGTACACTCCAAGTCTGGCTGGCTGTTTCCTCAACCCACTTCACCATCAACGACAGCAAGACGCTGCCGAACCGTCTTGGCCTTCTTGCTCATACCCTTGCGTTTCTTCAAAGGCGGGCCGTCTTCGCCACCACCGCCGATCGGGGTAGCCGCACCAGATGGCTCGTGAGAGGCGTTGTCCTCGAATTTGCCCTCGCCTAGAGAGATTTTGTTAGTTTCGCGAATTCTCAGCTCGGGAATGTGATCTTGCTTACCTTCGTGATACATGTCATCCATGCTGACCTCTTTCTTCTTTGCAGTAGCGGCCTTCCGCTTCTTGCCCTTGCCAGCCTTAGCCTCTTCTTCTAGGACTTCAGCTTCACGACGCTCGATGGCCTCGACCTGATCGTCATCGGCAAGCCACATGGCCATCTCCTTGGTGCGATTGTTCTCCCGACTACGGTTATTAAAGTCGACAATGTTACTGCCGGCCTGTCCGGAGATGACAACGCGCTGAACTTCTTCCTTCTGCAAAGCACGCTTGCGGATCCGCTCTTCGATCGTTCCGCGGGTGATGAGGCGGTAGACCGTGACTTGCCTCGTCTGGCCGAGACGATGGGCACGGTCCATAGCTTGCGAGTCGATGGTTGGGTTCCAGTCAGAGTCGTAGAAGATGACAGTATCCGCAGACGTCAGGTTGATACCAAGACCACCAGCACGAGTCGACAGGAGGAAGACGAAGATTTCGGGCGAGCTCTGGAAGGCTGCGACGGTATCTCTGCGGTCTTCGAGCTTGGTGGAACCATCGAGACGGCAATACTTGTAGTTGCGGTAGGTCAGATACTCCTCCATCAGGTCGATCATGCGAGTCATCTGGAAATAAAGCAGCACACGATGGCCGCCTTCCTTGAGCTCACGGAGCAGCTTGTCAAGACGTGCGAGCTTGCCAGAGTCTGTGACGAAGCGTCGCATGCTGGGAACCTGGATGTTGGTGAAGCGGTTCTTCTCAGAAGCGGGAGCCGGTAGAAGATTGGTTGTCGGATACTTGGAAGACGGTAGCTTGGACTTCAGCAGCACTTCCTCGGTGGGGGCGTTGATGGGATACAACGCTCGGCGTAGCGGGATGTTGAAGAAAGTCGTCTCCTTCTCGACGAGCGAGTGGTTACTTGGACAAACAAGCTCGATTGGCGGTGCAGAGGCAGGTGGTAGGTAGCAAGCCTCGATGACGCCGTAGCCCTTCTCGGCCATGGTATTCTGTGAGATGTTGTACAGCTTGCTCAGGTGGCCTTCGTTCGTCACATTGGCAAGTGGCTTGCGGGCATTGCGTTGGACAATGTTGAGCATGGAGTGCACGGGTGTGAAGCCATTGTTCTCCTGCTCGTCGGTGTCATCGTAAGCAACGGCAATCTTGCCCAGACGATCATCTTCCTTCGGGAGGTCGAGGACACGCTCCATGAGAGTCTGTCGTGCCTTCAGAGCAACACTACCCGCGGAGGTGTCGACAAATCGAAGCCATGAAAACGCGCCGTTCTGACTAATGCCATCTTTGCTCCGACCCTGCGACGACTGAATATGAGATTCATCCCAGATGCTCAAGCGATGACTGAGCTCTTTTGCCAGCCAGCCAGCCTTTGTGTTCGAGGGACCAGCAACATCAAGCTCGCCGAGCATTGAAGGCAGCCAATACTCGATAAGACTTCGAACACTGTACGCCACATTCACGTTGTGACCCTCGCGCATGAAAGAAGCCGTCTCCGCGAAGTACGACATCGACATCGGACTCCATGTGTCGGCTCTCTCGAAGAGATCGGGATGATTGCACACTTTTCGGAACTGCATGACAAGATTCATGAGCGTCGCGGTATCTTGGTCGTCTCCAACAGCAGCCTTCTCAATCAAGTCCATGATAGAGATCTTGTTGCGCAGGTTGGTGTAGTAGGCGCGCTGTCGATACGTGAGGTCACAGTAGACGTCCAGCTCGATCTTGTCGCCAAGTTCTTTCTGTACGTGTTTTTTGATACGACGCAGCATGAAGGGTTTCAGGATCATGTGCAGACGACGCAGCTGGTCCTCGTTGAGTTTGCTGTTGGACTGGGCATGATTCTCAATGTCCTTCGAGAACCACTCCGAGAACTCGTCGTGGCTGTCGAATAGCGAAGGCATAATGAAGTGAAGAAGTGCCCACAACTCCTGCATGTTGTTCTGGATTGGAGTACCAGTCAACAGCAGACGGTTGCGGCAGTGGAAGCCAAGCAGGGACTTCCATCGTGATGATGACGAGGACTTGATGGCTTGGGCTTCATCTAGAATCATATACTGCCACTTGACCTTCTGGAAATAGGCCGTGTCCTGCACAACAAGCTGGTATGACGTGACCAGAACGTGGAAGGCACTGTCGCGGCTGTAGGTGATGTGCTTGCGATCCCAGAACTTGCGCAGAACCTTTCGATCCTTGGCCGATCCCCAGTACGGCAGGACTTTGATGTCCGGTACGAATCTCGTAATCTCCTGCTGCCAGTTGTGCAACGTACTCGCAGGTGCGATGACCAGGAATGGACCCCAGATATTGTGCGTCTCAGCGAGGTAAGCCATGACGGAGATAGACTGCACCGTCTTTCCCAGACCCATCTCGTCTGCAAGGATACCGTTGATGCCTTGCTCGTAGAGATTGACAAGCCAATTGAGTCCTTTTAACTGATACTCCTTCAGCTGGCAAGAAAGCAGTTTGGGCTGCGGCACGTCCATGCTCTGTAGTGAAGTCGGGTTTTGAAAGTTCATCTCGCCTTCGTCGAAGTTGGCTTGGGCATTTGAGAGTTCCTGGGTCTCATCGTCATCTGGCTTATTGAATGCCTTCGCGCGGTCCTGAGCTTCCTGGATGGCACTTTGGGCATTCGCCATGGCGGCCTCCCGAAGCACTGACTCGTCTTCGGCATCAAAATCAAGGTCCTCGAAATTGGTGACTTTCGTGCCAACCTTGGCCACAGAGTTGGGCATGTCGACCGTGTGCTCAGCGTTCGGATCATCCGTGATAGTCTCGTTGCTGGTTGCGACACCCTCGCCGCCTTCCCTGCCGTGTCTCTCGAACTCGTCCGTCTTCACCTTCTTGCCGATGAAGTGAGAGTACAGCTCCGTCTGCGAGATTAAGAAGTTCAGCTTCCGCTTCTGTCTGTTGGCTTCACGGTCTGCTTCTGCCCTCCGTGCCTTGTCCAGCTCATGCTTCTCGGCAGCCTTTCGGCCCTCGCGCTCATCGCGTTCGTTACGCTTCCAGAACCCGAGCATCTCCCTCATAGCACGCTTGGCACGTGCTGCGACGTCCTTGGTGCTCTTGTTGGTACGGAGCTGCCATCTTCGGGCTTCTTTGGCTGCGAGCTGAGCCGTCTTTCGGGCATTAGACTGCTTTGTATCCAGACTGTTATTCTTGATACGTGCAACCTTGGGAATGGCCTTGGCGATGTCTCTGGTGATCTGCTCGTAGACTTGATTGTAGCCCTTGCTGTCGAATCTGGCCATTCCAGTGAGACCAGCAGTTGGCTGTATATCAAATGTGGCAGGCGTGATCTCGCTCAGCGGCTCTGAGTCCTCTCGCAGGGCTCGTCGGTCGGCGTAAGCAGCAAGACGCTCTTCTTCCTTCGGTGCTATCGTAGGTAGATCCTGTCCTTGGTCGATGTAAGCTTGTGCAAGGCGAGCATTTTCCTTCTCGGCGAGCTTTTGCTCTTTGCTCTTCCTTGCTCGTCCACCTGCGCCTCCACGGCCGCCACGCCCACGACCTCTACCAGCGGCAGTGAACTCTGGTGTTCCTTCATCGTTTCCGTTGTTGGTCGTGTAGAAGGATGTCATAAGTCCTCCTTCCATGGTGACCTCTCGCTCTCGTCGACCCAGAGCCGCGGCGTTGTGCGGTGATTCGTTGCGTTCTTTCGAGGGCGTGATACCTTGTAGTCGATTCTGCGTGTCGCGAATCTTCTTGTCGAAGCGCTGTATGTCCCGCTCGATGCGGGCCTTCTCCTCTTCGTCTTGCACATGGTCCAAGGACTTGATTGCATCATCACGCTTCGCTTGCTCGTCTTGTATCGCCTTCTCTCGTCTTCGCTTCCGCTGCTGATCCTTCTTGCGCTCCTTGTCTTCTTCGATCTCCTTGAGACGGACCTCTTCAGCAACTTCATTCTCGTAGTGATCAACAAAGATGACTCTTTCGGCCTCTGCTGCTGCGCTGAAGTGCTCGTGGTACTTTTGCATCAACTGCAGTCGCCGCCGCTTCCGATAGTTGGATTCTCCAATTTCAGCCTCGAGTGCTCGCTTGTGCGTTCTCTGTTTCCATTCCGTCTTTGGTACCTCGATTCCAGGCATGTCAGTCTCGACATCTGACAGATCTCGGGCTTCGATCTCACGGTAAGCAGCTTCCGTGTCACGAATGGTTAGACTAGGAGGGCCGGTTTGCGGCGGGAGCGGTGCCAGTCCGTGAGGTAAATTCAAAGGTTCGCGCGCATGCTGCTCGATAGATCGCTGTGGAGCAATGGCGGGCGGTATGGCCTCTGCTCGCTCCTTGCCGCGGCTACCTGACTGTGAAGCGCTCGAAGTCCTACTCGCCTTACGACTTGACGGCTTTGAGGTATCGGATGACGGTGCAGCAGCTGATGTTTTCTTGCCTGACACTCGCGGTTCTGTAGGCTCGGCAGGCTCTCTCTTGATCGCGGGACTTGGCGGCTTCGGTGCATCCGAGAGTATGTTCATCATGCTCATAGGATTGCTTTTGCGCTCGCCGGGGTGTGGGAGTGCCCCGGGTGGGAGAGCGTGCATCGATTCGGTGCTGGTTGAGTGCGAGTGGGTTCCATTGCTGCGAACTGGATCATAGCCACCCAGCGGTCTCATATCAGTTGAAGGCACAGGAAACGGATGGCTGTGCGATGCCACGGTTGGCGAGGATTGGCTTGGCTGGCGGCTCATGGCAGGCCGTGTCTCCGGATGTTGGCCGTTAACGTGCGGATGCGAGGATGGAAGTTGCTCGTAGGCGGCGCGGCTCTGATACTCGAGTGTCAGTGGCATGTCCTCGTGACGATGATGATCCAGCTTGTGATGTCGTACCTGAGCCGGCGACCTGGGCTGGTAGGGAGTGCTGTTCACGCTGGCATCTCGATTGCTCGCTCTTTCTTCCTTGGTAGGGTCGTAATAGCTGGAAGTTGGGCGTCCGGAGGTTGTTGGCGATGGCGGCGGCGGCGGCAGTCGGTTGGTGGTAGGCGAAGGTGGTACGCTGCGGTAATGATTCGGCGAAGTGGGCAGATTTGTGTATGAGCCGGAGCGCGGGCGAGGAAAGGCAGGAGACTGGTGCGCTCCTTCCATGTTGGCGGAGCTGAAGTCTATGCTTATTCGCTATTATTGTCGGCGCCCCATCGAGGACGTCTGGGAATTGTTCACGCCAATGGCCGGGGATGGTTGTTGGTGAACGGCGATGCGTTTGATGAGTTTACAGAAGGCGCGCGGCCAGAGCGACTCTGGTGAACAGTAGAGAGCAGGCGGACACAGCGGCAAACAGGTGTTGCTGGCCCCTTGGATCGCGGTGCAGCAGTTTCTGGCGTGCACGGCCTTGGCAGACGACGCGAGCGACGCAGCGACGCGGCGAGGACGCGGCGATGATGGGACTGGGCGGAGCGACGATGGCGGCGATGGAGAAAGGGGTCGATGTAGATAGGGAGCGGCGATGAGGCAAGCGAGATGGCTCTGGCTCTGGTCGGCCGGATGAAGCGCTTGGCTGCCCTCTCTCCCTCCCCAAGCGGAGCGTTCGCCTTCGTCTCGTCTTTTCTATCTAGTGCTTCTCTATAAATCCCAAAGCTGCCATACAAAAAATGTACAGCAATACTATCGACATGCAGTGCATCAGACGGGCAAGACGTGCTTTTGTATCGACGGCGAGTGGGAGGCTAATCTGCCTTGTGAAGTTGTCTGGAGCGCGCCCGGAGTTTGGGGCTTTCGCAGAGTTGAAGCTGGAGCCGATGAACGTCTCTTTGTTCCATCGAAGTCTGGTGTGGAGCAAAAACGCACGGACTACGAGCTAAACTCTAAAATTCCGATCAGCTGCATTTTCCGCGAATATCTACTCATCCACTCCAACAAATACACCACATAGCGATTAAACTACAATGGCCGCCGTCTACAAATCCGTGTCCAAGCAAAAGCCAAATGGCAGGTCGCAGCCCGACAATGGCGACAACAAGCCCAAAAACCGCCAGCGCGTCCTCATCCTGAGCTCCCGAGGCGTGACCTACAGGTACAATCGTGTCTCTTCAATATCATGGCTTGTTGCATACTAATCGCATACTCCCAGACACCGCCACCTGCTCTCTGACCTCCACTCCCTCCTCCCCCACTCCCGCAAAGACGCCAAACTCGACACCAAGACCAAACTGCATCAGCTCAACGAACTCGCCGACCTCTACAACTGTAACAACATCATCTTCTTCGAAGCCCGCAAAGGCAAAGACCTCTACATCTGGCTCTCCAAGCCACCCAACGGCCCCACCATCAAAATGCACTGCCAAAACGTGCACACCATGGAAGAGCTCAATTTCACAGGAAACTGCTTGAAGGGATCGCGAGCGATTTTGAGTTTCGACAAGGAGTTTGATAAGGCGGCGCATACGAGGGTGATTAAGGAGTTGTTGACGCAGACTTTTGGCGTGCCGCAGGGGAGTCGCAAGGTGAAGCCTTTTGTGGATCATGTTATGGGTTTTACGCTGGCGGATGGGAAGATTTGGATGCGGTGCTATCAGATTCAGGAGACTGAGGCGTCGAAGAAGAAGGAGGGCGAGGACGATGAGGCAGTCGTGTTGAAGGTAGTTGGTAAAGGGGAGACGCATGTTTCTCTGGTGGAAGTCGGTCCGAGACTCGTCCTCACCCCCATCGTCATTCTGGAGGGAAGCTTTGGCGGTCCGGTCATCTACGAGAACAAGGAATTCGTGTCCCCCAATCAAATAAGAAGCGATCTGAGGAAGTCGAAAGCGGGCAGGTACAACAGAAGAGCCGAGGCGACTGTGGAAAGGAAGATCAGGAAGGGTGACATGGGCCTGCGGACGGGAGAGGGCAAGAGAGGTGTGGATGAGCTTGACGAGCAGGTGTTGTTTGCCTAAGACTTCACGTGTATCCACATGGCTGTTCTATTCTTTTAGCGAGGCGTTCCGGATGGTAGAGGCAAATAGCCTGCTTGATTGTGTATCAAAAGTTTTGTTGAGTATTCACTTTGATTGTGTCATGGGTTGCGATGTGAAAGTGCAAGTATGATATCATACCAGTATGGTCAGTCTGTGCAGTTGAAGATTCACCACCAACGAGCCTCTCTCCCATGACGTACAATCATCGCATGAATAGGAGGCGGACACTGAGACATATTTTGGGTTTTGCAGGTTCGAGCTTTCTCTTTCAATGCATTTCCGTACGTGTGGACATGGCCAACCTCATGACCGTATCATCCGATTGACGCCTTTGCCCTTATGATAGCAAGCAAGCAAGCCCATTTTTCGCGCTGAAGTTTTTTAATGGTAGTAGTAGTCGCTTGCGCTTTCCTGCTTCATCAGACGCTGTCTGCTCCCCGAAAGCCCCTTATCAACTCAGTCCCTCCTCGCCGGCGGAAAGTCGTGCCGAAAAATCATATCGAGGATGGGTAGAGCATGACGCGCACCATGGCGCCGAAAGACTTGGGTGGGAGGTTGCTTCGGAACTGTGCTCGCACGACGCCCGAGTTGCCTGTTCATCAATATCAGCCATCATCTCCCTCTCCATAAGTCTTCTTAGGTGCATATTCCATACCGTGCGTCCGCGTGACCTTGCCCCAGATGACCCGAATCTTGGTTCCTCTGACCTCCTTCTTGCCGCGGTAGACGTATGCGATGCGCTTGCCGAGATAGAAGTTGGCAGCTTTGGGGTCGTCGACGCCCTCAATCTTGATGAGCGACGTGCCTGGGTTGGTGTTTCGCTTGCCGCGCTGGTACGAGAGGTGCTTGCCCCTGTGGAAGAGAAGGATCTGTTAGCATATCCTCCCATAACTGGCATGTGCAGTTTGATGCTCGAATTCGGATTCGCGGCGGCGAGGGTGCAGGACGTACTTCACGTATAACCGGTGTCCTTGCTCTCCAGTCATTGTGGCGGTATTGTCCAGCGAAAGAGTGTCCGGGTCCGGTGGTGATTCGTGGTCGTTGTCGTTGTCGCTGAAGAAGTCAATATCTCGACGCGGGCCGACCGACGACGAAATGCGATGTGCTGGCTTAGTGCTGGCTTGGCAGGCATCAACTTTGTCGGCCTTGCGGCCTGAGGCAGGAAAGCATTTTCTCCTGTTTTGTTTCGCGTTTGCTTCCAGACAATCCCTTTCACCAGCCTCCGCCCTTCTCAACTGCGATCCCCAAACTTCAACCGATTCTCTGGGCCATATGAAATCAATATAGCAGTATAACGACGGAAGAACCAAAGAAAATGGCCGCTTCGATGGGCTCCGGACTTAGTTGGTTGGTCGGTCCTTGCCTCTGTGATTCTCGGAAGCGACAGTGCCTTGGACCTGAACTGAACATGGAGCAACCTCTCCGCGTTGGAAGGCACAAAATCTCAGGAGGCCGATGCTGCTACTGCAATCAATATGCCTCTGTGTTTTGGCAGAAAGCTGGACGTCCTTTCTGGCTGACATTTACCCTACCAACGCTGGTAGACGCTGTTACACTACGGCTTTCAACATCACAAGTCCTACAACAGCGCAGCTCCTAGATCGACAAGAAAGCACAGGACTCGACGAGTAAGCAACTTGTGAGTTCAGAAGACCTCCTAGATGGAATATATGAAGCCCGCCTTCACTCTGGACAGCATAAGTGCCTAGGCGTTGTATGGATCGTACTCTTCCATCGGTGTCTTGCAGACTACATGCTGCCCGAGGCCCGCATCCAAGCCAGGACCTGAGAGAGCTACAGACCCAGGTTGAGCCGCCCTGGATGGCACGCTTGAATGCTCGCCCATCAGACTGGAGAAGTGATATCTCATTGCTGCTCAGTCACAGCCGCAACGCTGGTCCATCGTGGACTTGCCTGAGATCGACGACGGCTGTTCAAAGCTCATAGATCCCTTACTTGTGAGCGAGAGTACCCTATGTATCACCGGATAATGCATTATAGGAAAACAACGACTCTTCTCGCTCTGCGCAAAGCACACCGCATTCAGTTATTCGAGATGCTCGGATGCCCACTCATTCCGCCTCCCAGCCTCGCCGCTCCGGATTGCGGACCTTTGCTGAAAACAAACGGTCTGAAACACAACGGCTTTTGCAGAATTGCAACCTCGCTGAAAACCAATTTGGTTAGAACAGGCGCGCTGCTGCTCTTGAAGAATAACCTCACTGGTTGATCTGCGTCCCCGCGAAAGTTAGCCCCAGGCTTGTTGGCGTGGTTCGCTTGCTAAGCCTCACTTCCCAAATCTGCTACGCCGAGGCAGCGCTTTTGCTTAGAGCATTTCGGTAAGACCATCCGAATGGCTTACAGTTGCTGCTCTCGACAACACTTCTGGCGTTGCGACTCTCTGCGACCTTGTCATAAGACTGACGGGCGGGTCCTCCATCGCGAACCACATCAGAGGCTTGAGCAAAGCCGCCTTTATGCATGCTTCCGTTCAAGACGTTCAATCACAGTGTTGCCTGGTATGCCTGGATTTCAAGAAGAGATCCACTTTGATGAAGTTTCGGGCAAACCGTTATAACACCCCTGCGGTCATTCTTCAAGAAGGCCCACCACGTTGTCGAAGTCAAAATGTCCGCCTCGGCAACCACTAGTTACAGACAAAACGGAGACTGTCGATCAACATGGACAAGACCTAGATATATACCATCCACCCCTGCTGGCCCTCATTAAACGATTCACTTACTGTCAAGATACACACCCTACAACCGACCAAGTACAACCCTCGTCAACCATCATGCAGTTCACCGCTACCCTCATTGCCGCTTTCGTCGGCCTCGTTGCCGCCCAAGGCTCGACCTGCTTCGACAACGGCGACTGCATTTTCGCTGGCGGCGTTTGCGTGAAGGCGAGCGGCCAAATCACTGGGTACGCTTCATCTCACGCTTGACTCGCACAGCTCTCTGAACGTGGTCAATACAGAACCTGCTCCGGTACTGCCACCCTGACCACCTCCACCGTCTCCGGCGCCACCCCATCTCCCACTGGCGCGACCTGCTTCGATGACGGCGACTGCATCCTCACTGGCGGCACCTGTTCCAAGGGCGCTACGTCGATCACTGGTATGTTTCGTGTCCTCATCAGCGAGAACCCTTCTGTTGACCATGACCTTTAGGTACCTGCGTGAAGTCTTCTTAGAAGGCGGAGAAGAGAGTGCTTTTTGACGATAACGGGATGATCAGAAGATATAGATAGTGATGCCACCGACTTGAATGCGAACTATCGCACAATTGCTGAGGCCCATGACTTCTGATCGTCGTTCCTTTGCTTCACGTCGACGTTGATCTCATTTGCGGTTCGAGTTCGCTTCTTGCCTAGCGAGTCTTCACACGAGCATCTCGAGCGACTGCAACGACAGTAGCAGATGGGTTTGATGGGGACCAAGCACGACAACCATCAGAAGATCGCATTAATGGGTCATCGACTCCATGCCTTCGCGGATAGCATGTGTCCAAGATGGTACTGGATCGAAGTCAGTCAAAGTGAAGGTATGCTGGCATACAAACACCTCCAGGATCATCACGCTTGACTTGCATTCCACGAAGTCCTACCCCTGCTTGCTTTCAACGCCGACACACCACAAGATCTCAATGTACGCCAGAGCCAACTCAGGTCTTGGTGAAGACACTGCCTTAAAGCCTACGGTATTACTCATATTCCGCGACTGCTGTCTGTCGCCTTGGCAATCAGACACTGGATCCTTGCCTACATCGCTTACCAACAAATCGATTCATACAAGCGATAGAAGCGCCTACGACGCGTCTTGTATCGTCGACAGCCCTTCGCCCTGCCTGACCTGTAACCGCGCTGCAGCCTGACCTGGAAGAGACGTCGATGCTACTTCAGCGACGCGTCGTTGTCTCTCGTACTTGAAGTTGTGTATTCCCGTTGAGATGAACATTCTCTGCCATCCGCTGTACCTTCCTGTCGTCTTTCATACCATCGCCGCATGGAACAAGCATCTCGTGCATATATCAGGAGAAGAGAAGTGACATCGAAAGGAGAAGACTTTGACGTCGAAAGATGGGAAGTGTGTTCTGCCGATAGCAACTTAGCCGATACAGCAGGACCGGACAGCGACGGAAGCACTGATCACAAATTTTTCGGTGGTTTTGTGGAGGAAGCTGCTGGCCCCTTTCTTTCATCAACAATTCTACCTTTTCGAGGCTTTCCAAGCCGGAGATCAAAGTCGAAGGATCATTCGGCTGACAAGCCTGACTGATGGTGCAACTTGGGTCTGACAAGAGAGGCATGGGCCGTTTTGAAGATACCGGGATCACTGATTGAACAGGTCCGTGATATCTCCGGAGTCGTGCAGCGGACTTCCGGATCGCTGAGATGAGCTCGAGTCTATCTCGTTGGTGAATAATCGAATACATACGCGTCTGAAAAGGCTACTGACTGCTCGAGTGAACGTGTGTTGAGATGATGAAGATGGCTCACCAGGAGAACGAGGCCGCGCCGGTTTGTTCCAGTGTCAACGGTCGATGCTAGCATTGCCGCCCGCACGTGGGAAAAGCTGCGGGGGACTTCTGTGACGTTCAGCTGCTGCTACGTGATGACGGAGAGCTTAGTGATGGTCCAAATGGCATTGCGAGGGTGCGGACGAAGCGGTTGGGAGGAGAAGGGGCGGATTTCAATGGATAAATAGACAGAATCAAATTTCTCCAATCTAGAAAGGACGTGAGTTTCTCCGACGAGCTCCTGAGTGAAGCAACCTGACTGCCCTTTAAAGCGGTGTCGAACGTGGGGCGCTTTGCTCGTCATACGGTGCCTCCGCTGTGGCCGAATGCCGTTGAGAAAGCCCGTCTTCTTCGCCTCACACTCTTCCTTCTGCCACCACTCCACCATCAACACCTGCTTCTCCCTCTCTATCACTCCGTCGACGAGCAACACACATACGCTAGCATCCACATCGACACTCACTCCACACCCGGCGTCATGGCGGACACGGTCATTCATAAGGAAGACGAGAGCGCTGCGTAAGTGACCTCTTCGACCGTGAAACTTTTGTTGGCCATGTTGAGGCGCACGTCTGATGGCACGCGTGCTCCACTCACCTGCACACTGACATCGGCGGAGCGGGCGGTCAGGCAGCAAATGGCCTCGTCCGCCGACGCGTCCGAATCCGTGCCTTCGAGACTCGAGAACTCATGCTGACACACGGATGATTGTAGCAGCATGGAGCTGAAGGAGAACACAGTCATCATCGTCCTTGGTGCCTCCGGTGACCTTGCTAAGAAGAAGACGTTCCCCGCCCTCTTTGGCCTGTACCGCAATGGTTTCCTCCCACGCGATGTCAAGATTGTTGGTTACGCCCGCACTGAGATGGACCGCGGCGAGTACCTTAAGCGGGTCAAGCAATACATCAAGACACCCACGAAAGAGATTGAGCAGCAGCTTGAGAAGTTCTGCGAATTCACCTCATACGTCTCGGGCCAATACAATAAAGACGAGAGCTTCCAGCAACTGGAGAAGCACCTCAAGGAGCTTGAGAAGGGTCAGAAGGAGACGAACCGCATCTTCTACATGGCTCTGCCACCCTCGGTCTTCATCCCAGTATCTGAGCACCTCAAGCGCAACAATTACCCTGAGAGCGGCATTGCCCGCATCATCATCGAGAAGCCGTTCGGCAAAGACCTCACCTCGTCCCGTGAGCTCGACCAGGCCCTGCGGCCCAACTGGAAGGAGGAGGAGATCTTCCGTATCGACCACTACTTGGGCAAGGAGATGGTCAAGAACATTCTCATCCTCCGATTCGGTAACGAATTCTTCGGAGCTACCTGGAACAGAAACCATATCGACAACGTCCAGATCACATTCAAGGAGCCGTTCGGCACTGAGGGCCGTGGCGGATACTTCGACGAGTTTGGTATCATTCGCGATGTGATGCAGAACCATCTTCTTCAAATTCTCACCTTGCTCGCCATGGAGCGCCCCATCTCGTTCAGCTCCGAAGACATCCGCAATGAGAAGGTCCGCGTCCTGCGCGGCATGCAACCAATCGAGCCCAAGAACGTCATCATCGGACAGTACGAGAAGTCGCTCGACGGCTCCAAGCCAGGCTACAAGGAGGACGAGACCGTGCCCAAGGCCTCACGCTGCCCAACCTTCGCCTCTATGGTCGCCTACATTAAGAACGAGCGCTGGGACGGTGTGCCATTCATCCTCAAGGCCGGCAAGGCCCTCAATGAGCAGAAGACCGAGGTTCGCATCCAGTTCAAGGACGTCACGTCAGGCATCTTCAAGGACATCCCGCGCAACGAGCTCGTCATTCGCGTCCAGCCCAACGAGAGCATCTACATCAAGATGAACTCGAAGCTGCCCGGTCTGAGCATGCAGACGGTCGTCACAGAGCTCGACCTCACCTACCGGAGACGATTCTCCGATCTCAAAATCCCCGAGGCGTACGAGAGCCTGATCCTCGACTCGCTCAAGGGCGACCATTCCAACTTTGTTAGAGACGACGAGTTGGACGCTTCGTGGCGTATCTTCACCCCCCTTCTCAACTACCTAGACGAGAACAAGGAGATCATCCCAATGGGATACCCCTACGGTGAGACAACTGCCGCTGATCGCTGAACACAGCTAACGTCTGATCTCCCCTAGGGTCTCGCGGTCCTGCTGTCCTGGACGATTTTACCTCGTCGTACGGCTACAAATTTGCTGACGCGGCTGGGTAAGCAAAGGCGAAGAGCCCCCCAAACCCCACATAGATGATTGATTCAATCTCTGACCATCCACCCCTTCCCCTTGTAGATACCAGTGGCCACAGCATCAGATCGAGCCAAACAAGCTTTGAACAGGCAGTGCTAGCCTGTCTTGAAGAATGTACGGTAGTATGCAACTCTGCAGCACGTTCGGCGACTGGAGGAGGGTTTTCCTTGAGATAGAGGCGCAACAAGAGCAAATTCGACGGGCGATTACTGCGACAACAGACGGGCGGGCACTGGAGGGTCTCCGGACACTTGCCATGGTCGCGGGCTGTCGCTGCGCAATGCTACCACGACTAGAGGCACACTGGCCTGATCAGACGTGAGGCTGGGTGCCGGTACATAGACAGGCTTTTCTGGCATGAATGATTAGAGCCACGCTTCCATCGGTCAGGAAACGTTTTTCTTCGTTCCTTTAATGTTCGTGATGCAGAATGCAAATTTGGCGATGCTCGTGCGGTTTGATCTTCGACTAGAGAGGGAGCTTCAAAGTTCAGCCTCCTCGTGCACACTTGTCAGCTCCACACCAACGCGTTGACGTCCACCTGCACTGCACTCTCCGTTAAGTATCGGCGCGTGACGCCTGCACCTCTCCTGTCAGCCCTCAGAAACAACTAGGTTCAGCTGCACGGCTCACCAGCAACGCCTTCCGAATCAGCAAACCCATGTGATACTCGAGACTCGAGCTTGTGGCTGCCACGCGCGCAGGGAACCACCCACGACCACCAATGCTCCCCTGAAACGTTTCTGCAGCAGGCGGACATCGTCGCCGAACCTCAAACCCTTCCACCACTACTCTCCCTCACCGCATCACCATGGTCGTCGCCACCACCTCCTGGACCGGCGTCCCTCGCGTCCGCGGCAGCAACGAATCGACCCGCCTCTTCCTGCTCACCTTCTCGCTCATCGGCCTGCAGTTCTGCTGGGGCACCGAGCAGACGTATGCGACGCCGTACCTACTTGCTTTGGGGCTGTCGAAGGGGAAGATGAGTCTAGTATGGGTTGCGGGACCGCTGAGTGGGTTGATCACGCAGCCGATTGTGGGTATGTTGAGTGATAAGAGCTGCAGTAAATATGGAAGGAGGAGGCCGTTTATGGTTGTGGGAACGTGTTTGGTTGCGGTGTGTCTTGTGGTGCTAGGGTGGGCAGAGGATATTGTGGTTTGGGCGGGTTGCGAGGGAGAGCAGGTATAGAAGAGGCGCCTGGAGATTGGAACTGATGGAGACTGACAACGTGCAGAGAAGAGCGTGGACGATATTCCTGGCGGTTGCGGATATCTATGTCCTCGACTTTGTGATCAACATTGGTAAGATGGTCTTTGAGGAAGTTGTTTGATGGTCGAACAAAGGCTGACGGATCGCTGCAGCTCAAGCAACCTGTCGCGCTCTGGTTGTGGACACGCTTCCGGTGTCTCAGCAACAGCTTGGAGCGGCTTGGGGTAAGTCTTTCTGAAGAATCGTCGTAACAATGAGAGCGCAATGTTCTGAAGATCTAAAGTGACTAGGATGGTTGGCCTTGGACACATGCTGGTCTTTGGATTCGGCGCCCTCGACCTGAATAACATCCTTCCTCCTACATTCGGCGATACCCAATTCAAGAAAGTCTGCCTGGTCGCTGCGATTGTTATGGTCATTACGCAGTTCACGACTTGCTGGGCTGTTCATGAGCGCGTTTTGGTGCCTGATGGGTATGTTAGACATATCTTCGAGAATTGAAGAGAACAATCTGACGGCGTGTTCAGCAACAAGCTCGACAATGCCGATCAAAGCTTTTGGCCCATGATCAAGCAGATCTACGAAAGAGCACTTTTCGTACCTCCACGAATCCAGGCAATCTGCAACGTCCAATTCTGGTCTTGGATCGGCTGGTTCCCTCTCATGTTCTACGGCAGTACTTGGGTCGGCGAGATCTACCTTCGACACGGAGAT
Organism: Mycosphaerelloides madeirae; assembly: GCA_002785995.1. NCBI lineage: Eukaryota > Fungi > Ascomycota > Dothideomycetes > Mycosphaerellales > Mycosphaerellaceae > Mycosphaerelloides > Mycosphaerelloides madeirae. The sequence goes on along the minus strand of NHNV01000059.1, from coordinate 62,024 downwards.
TCAGACGAAGCAGGCGATGCTCTGACACGAGTCGGACGCGTAGGAAGCGAGGCGCTCATCGTCCACTCTTTGACTGGCGCCATCACTTCTATCTTCCTCCCTTGGATTGTCACCAGTCCTGGAGAGGACTCACAACCAGGCTACACGCCTCGCCCGCCCGAGAAACTGAAGTCTTTCATCGACAAGACGAAATGGTTGAGGAAGCCTTCACTTGTGAACGTCTGGACCGCAGGATACATCGTCTTTGCAGCTACGATCATTTGGGCGCCTTTGGTCAAATCCGTCTGGTTCGCAATGACCCTTATGGCCATTACTGGTATCCCATCCGCGATTGCCGGCCTCGCTGTAGGCACTTACATCGGTGTCGAAGTCAACCGCCTCTCCACCACGCTCCCGATTTCCTCTCCTCACCGACGCTACACTGTTTCCTCGCGCGACTCGGGCGAACTCGAGATTCTCCATCTCCGTCACGATTCCGACGCGTCAGTAGCGGCTTCGAGCTCGACGGGCGAGTTGAGTGGGATCTACTTGGGTATTCTGAACATCTACACAACGTTGCCGCAGTTTGTGGGTACGGGTATCAGCTGGGTCGTCTTTTCAATCCTGGAGCCGGGCAAGAGTCCCGAGTTGGCAACGGACGCGCACCCGGATGAACACCACTCCATAGAAGGCGCGAATGGGATTGGAGTTTGCTTGTTTTTGGGAGCGTTGTGCAGTATCGTTGCGGCGAGGGCGACGAGAAGGTTAAAAGAGAGTTGATAAGACGCGTCTTGAAAGTTCTTGTGTAGATACGAGGAATCACCTTGTTTCGTTCGCGTAAGGATGCGCTCCGCGGCTCTTCCTAGCAGTTGGATGGAGGGTCGATTTGGTTCTGGCCATTCGCAAGTGTCAGACAGAAAAAATTCCCACACGCAATGGAAACAACGGAAGAGGCTGGAACCACAGATTGGTTGATGATGCTCCTAGCGCTATATCGGACCTCTATCGTGCGCGACGCAACGTGGTTGAGCCCGTTGGAGCTACTCATTCCGCCGTTGATGTAGGAAACAGCCTGCTTGCGTGTTGATGTTGCTTGGTTTTGAGATGAAGACAAGACGCGCGAGAACACCCCGAAGTCCGGACCACGAGTTTGCGTTTGCATTTGCGTTTCGGGACTTTTGCTTTGATGCTTTGATGCTTTGATGATCGGGTACATGGGCTTGCTAGCCAAGACCAAGCTCGCCATGGATCCTGGGTGAAACTCTGCAATTTGTATTGAAAGCTTCGCCAGATTGAGCAACGATGGGGAGGAGATGGTTGCGTTTTGACTGAGAATGTTGCTGAGAAGCAGGAGGTCATAGAGATGGAGTTAATCGATGTTTTCCTGGGGTTGAGGAGTTGTAAGAAAAGGGAAGGAGGGAATTTGGCTAGGAGAATGTGAAACGTGGTGGATCGGCATATGTTGCGTATGGCGTGGAAGTCTAAATATTGCTATTCGCCGCATATGCATGTCTTGCTAGCAGCGAGCGACACGGCGGAGTCGCGGCCCAGTCTGCTTCCGATACGACGACGACCTCAGGCTCCTTCCTCCTTGTCCAACACCCTGTGACTGAAGTTCTTCGACTGCAAACTCCTTCAATGTCACCCCGCCCGCCACCACGTCCGCTTGTGAGCTCCCGCATGGCCACCGGCGTTCGAGAGGCACGGTTGTGAAGCAGGGCAATTTTGAAGAGGGGGCCAAAGGGACAGCATTTACAGCTTGACAACTGCGAACGCCTCGAACTCGCATATGTGCTGGCATCCATGGGCTGCTCCGTTATCCACTCCTTTCCGCCAGTATATCTGCCGCAACGCCGCCTTATTGGACCTGCCCACCTGCGCATCCGCCCCATATCTGATATTCTATTAAGCACGCCCGCGTCCACTCAGAACAGCTCGCGCGTCGCCCACCTCGATACGTACTCCCGCCCCTCTACCAGGGAGCTTGAAGAGCTAGGTAGGCTGGTAGGACCGCAGGCCCTGGCAAGCCATGTCGTCTGCCAGGAGCAGCAATGACAGCTCCTGGGGCAGGCGAAGGAGTTTCTTTGCCCTTTCCAACCTCAAGCACTCGGTCGACCGAGACGACAACGATGCCGCTTCCTCCTCTTCCTCGGGTGCCACCGCCAAACCGAAGACCTTGACCAAGAAACACAAGGACAAGCATGCGAAGTCGCCGAGTTCTGTGGCGCAGATCGACGACTCGGACGTTGCGAGGGAGGATCATACAAAAGCGAGAATAACGTCAGACATATCGCCCAAGCATACGAGGAGGCCTTCGCTCACGATGAGAACTTCTAAGCGGCCTCCTTCGGTCTTTGAGACATTGAAGAACACCGTGCGAGCAAGCAATGAAGAGTTGTCGAACTATGGGCACACCAACGGGGAGCCGTTGTCGACCACTTCCTCCAAAGCGCCGTCGTTGAGCTTTGAGCATGTGCTCGAAGGCTCTGCGCTGTCGCGTTCTGTTGTAATACATGGCGAAGTGCAGACCAGCGCAGGCATGTTTCGCAAGAAGAAGGAATACCTCGTTTTGACAGACACACAACTATTGCGCTACAAATCACAGGCCAAGGCCGCAGACAATTTCAAGACCATTCCTCCTTCTGGTGTGATTGGCCGTAGCCCCAACATCAGGCATGGATCCATGCCCTCGTTTGGATCGCAAAGCGATATGCAAACCCTTTCAGATTCTTCTGGTGATAAGGATGGCAGAGTACTGCTTCGACAGGTGGTTGCCGTTCATAGACTCGACGAGGGTCGACCATACTTTGCGCTGGAAATTTGCTGGCTGGATGAAGATTCAGGACAGGCTTCGGCCATGACTTTACAATTCAACAATCCGGAAACTCGGGATCTGTGGTTGATACGAGTCCGCATAACATCGGGCGACGTGAGGCTACGAGAGCCGTCGTACATTTCTCCCTTCAATTTGGAGAACGCTGCTCGCATCGTCGAAAGGGACAACGATTACCATCCGGACAACTGCGCCATCTTCAAGGTTGTTCAACGACAGACGGCGGCCAAATCTTCTACGACAAGGGCGTCGTCTGATGATTTGACCAAAGTCGCGTCGACCTTCTGTTTCTTGGCGGTTGGAGTACACAAGGTGCATCTCATTCAACTGGTGAAGCCTGTGGCGCGCACTTCCAGTCCCTCTCTGGCGCCGAATCATTCCCAGACTTCGCACGGCATTCTGACTCTGACGTCTGTCAAGGTCAGCAACTTGGACGATGGCCTGGAGTTGACATTCCGACAGCCGTTGCAAAAGGCCAAGATTTTGTATCTGGCTTCATCTGCTTCACATGAAATCGCCGCCCGGCTGCACTTTGCCGAGAACTTCTTACGACCAGAATGTGGAAGCCGTCTCTTTCGGTTCACTGCGCCCGCAGACGTTGAGGACCTGCTCTCGCCACCTGCAGCATCTGATGTCGAGGAACACAGTTGTCTGGATCGCACGCTCATCGCATATTGTGTAGCATACGGCGTTAATCCGGCGAACGTGCGGTACACGATCAACTACAACTGCGAAGACGCGCCACGGTTTGAATTGCTACCTCCTGCCGACTCTCGACGTCCCAACTACGGTCCGTTGGAGCTGCTGGCCATTATGCGAGCGCTGCGGTACAATGAGAGCTTTGGGAGTTTGTCATTCGCTACGGTCGCTCTCGACAGTTTGAACGGGCTTCACGACAACTACGGCCAGGAACACGTTTGCTCGAGGACGAAACGAGGGACGCCAATCAAGCTTTCCGCAGAGGAATTGAGCCGATCGTCACTTTTGGTGCAGGAAATACGAGCTTTGGCTGCTACCAGCAAGAAGTTGCGTCGCATGGACTTTTCCGACTGCATCACAAGTAAGCATGCTTCGACTCCTGACCCAACTGAAGAAGAAGCCTCCCCTACAAGAGACATCGGCTGCGGCGTCGTGGAGGCTCTTTTTCCGCTGTGTAAGCACCAGACCACGAACGTCGACTGGATATGTCTGAATGGCATCAAGCTGAGCGATACCGACTTGGACTATCTTGTTGGAGCGGCGGTGGACAAGTCGTGCCACTTCCGTGCCATCGAACTCAATCGATGCGGACTAAGCGACCGGACTCTTGGTCTGATCCTTGATGCCCTGCGAGCACAAGAGAACACACTGGAGTCACTTGAGATCGCGGGCAACGGTGCTCGCCTGAACCCTGGCGCGTTCGACAGTCAGCTTGGAATGTTCGGCTTCATTCGCAAGCTGAACTTGTCGAATGTCTCGAGGACGTCGAGTTCGGAGCCATTCATTCAAGCGGAAACGCTCCTGGTCTGGCGGCTCCAAGAGTTGCGATTGAGTGGCACTACGTTGAATCCTGCCACCATCGATGCGATCTCAATGTACCTGGCACATCCGCAATCGAATAGTTTGCATGAGCTATATCTCGACCATACGTATCTCTCGGGAAGCGATGTCGCGACACTCTTTCACAGTCTGGCCTGGGACCATCGTAGCGGAGTGCGCAATATGCATCTCGACATCAGCCAGTGTTTCCTGACCAGAGGACTGGAGCAAGTCACGCAGGCCATCTCCAGAGGACTGACGCCTTCACATTTGAGCATGCGAGCTATCGAGTACCGGGAGGAACTTCAGTTTCGAAAAGTGCTCGGTGCGTTGACATCGAACAAGACTCTCAAATTCATGGACATGTCCCAGACTGCGCTGCCTGGAGATGCGGGTGAGGAGACTTGCCGCGCGCTCAACAAATTGCTTGCAGAGAATGACACCTTACTCGAACTCGATATTTCCGGCGACGAGTCGCGACTCGCGACATCGAAGTTTGGCACTGGTATCAATGACGCTTTACTCGGTCTGAAATCAAATAAGTCGATCCAAGTCTTTCGTGTCGAGAAGCAGAAACTCGGCTTCCAGGGCGCGAGCACGCTTGCAGAGGTGCTTCGAACGAACAAGACATTGTTGGAGCTCCACTGCGACAACAATGAAGTCCCACTCCATGGTCTCACAGATCTGGTCAACGCACTGATTGAGAACACAACATTGATTTACCTACCGAGCATGGATGACGGTCGAAACGCAGCTTTCAAATCCGCCGAGTCGACGATGAAGGTCATGGCCGATCTGGATACCTCTGGAGCCCCTCCAAACAACAAAACGACCTCCTTCACAGCAACCTCCGCCATGAAACGAGGCTTTACCAGCGGCTTCGCGAACGTCAAGAAAACCGCCGCGCGAACCACATCGATCCGCGCGCCCTCCTTCCCAGCCCTACCCCGATCCTCAACTTCCTCCTCGGAGCGCAGCAGCTCACCCATATCTCTCATCCTACCACGCTCGCCCAGACACGGCCACAGTCCCTCAACCTCCTCCATCACAGCGCCCCTCTCCGCTTTCACCGTCCAAGATATCCAGACCACACACCGTCTCCTCAGCGAGCAATGGGATCGCCAATGTTTCCGCCTGGAACAGTACCTACAACGCAACTGGTGTCTCGGCAACGACGTGCCTGTGAATATGGAGATTGAAGATGAGAAGTTTGAGCGGCCGAGCTCGGTAGGGAGTATTGGGAAGATGCTGGAGCAGGTGAAGTATGATACTACGCCTAAGGCGGAACTGGAGACGTATTTTGACGAGGGGGGAAAGAATGGTGGAGAGAGGGATCGGCATCAGATGAGTTTCAAGCATTTTGTGCTGGAGGGACCGGATGAGGAGGCGATGGGGAAGTTGAAGGTGGATTTTGAGGGGGTTGATGGGGAGCCAAATACGCCTACGCAGGGGAGTTTTCGGGCTTCTTGATGATGAGGGGTTGTTTGATGAGGAGGGAACGATGATCTTTGCTTTGCATGTTTGCGACGGCGTTGCTTGATGGATGAGGATGTTTTACTGCATAAAGGATGAGGGGTATGAAAGGGGCATGGGCATTGTATGGTGTATGGCTGTATATATGTATGTGTGACTGACACCTGTAGAGCGGGTTGATGATTATATCTTTGCATTAGCGTTTGTGGGTCGTAGCATTTGTAGGAATATATATATTCTGTCACACGGCGGGAATTACTTCCTGTTCTTCGATCCTTTTTGGTCGAGCTGCATGGCTTGGATTTTGCTTTCTTGCGTGAGGACGAGCCAGAGCGTGCCGGCACCGAGCTGGATTTGGGATATGATGGGTTTCTTGCCGGCTGCGTTGCTGCTACTGCTGGCTTGCGGATTTCCGGACTCTGGAGATGAGGAAGAGGCGAAGTTGGAGCCGGAGGTACTGGTCATTAGGTTTCCTGATCCTGGTGTGGCAGGATTCGGGTTGACCGGAGGAAATTCTTCCTCGCGGACCTCGACTTGGGCGATGTACTCTCGTAAGGTTGCGAGTTGTTTTACGGGATCTTTGAGGTCGGGCTGGTTTATTGCTACTATGAGGTTTTGGAGGGGGACGCCGAGGACGGTGGCGAGTTCTTCGGTGTCGAGAAGGAGGGCGTGGAGGCCACGGGAGTGGAACCTAGAGTACATATAAAGTCAGCTTTTGTGAATGTAGCTTTCATAGGGTTCTGGAGTGCGAACCAATCGTTATTAGCCGTAGCGATGTAAACCGTCGCCCTCTGCCTCGGCGTCTTCGGTTTCGTCAAAAGGCGACGCGGCGCACTGAAAACCGTCCCAACGACATGCCCAACGCTATGCGTCGCAATCCCCACAACTCCCCCAATAACCCCTCCCAATTGCAGATTGACAGCGCTTTTGCCTATACTCTTCGCTTTCTTCGTCACTTCGTAGGCATACTGTTTGTGGAACTCGGCGACTAGAGCGCCTACTTCTGCGGCGTGGTGCAGGGCTTGTTGGGAGATGTTTGCGGAGACGAAAGCTGAGAGCGTGTCGACGAAATTATACCAGGTTTGCGCAGGGATACCGTAGCTGAGGAGTTGGCGGGAGAAGGCGGAGATGAATGGTGCGTCTGGGCTTGCGGTGACCTGCGGTATGCAGAGTGGTTTGGAGATGTCTACGGCGGCTGAGTAGGCAGGGAGTTCGGAGATGGGGAAGTTGAAAGGCGCGGAGGCTGTGGGTCCTTCGTTGGAGATTGTCCCGGGTAGTTCTGCGACGGGGGGAGGCGTTTGTGAGGAGCCGGCGACATATTGATATTGTTCTCGCGCGAGAGCGGATTTTTCTGGGACTGGTGGTCCTCCTGATGCCAGGAGAGACGAAGATCCGGCTGTGGCTACAGCGGGCTGATCCGAGTAGGAAGGGAGTTCTTCATCTTTCAGACTCTGTACTTCTAGATGTGAGGATGCAGCATCGGATATGTCGTCTGGGAAGAGTGGCGGCCGCTGCTCGGGCTCGGAGTCTTTGAGTTCCGCCATTGTCGGTGAAGATTGTCGGACGACCATGGAGGTTACGCAGGACAGGTCTGTGTTTTATTGTTTGATGTATGACTGGGCGCAGTCGCGGTGGCAGTGCTATGTATATCTAATCCTCGTCGTTGTTGGGTCAATCAATGGCAGTGGTCGCGATGGTCGCCCGATCGGGAATGGAAAGCGAGTGAGAGACAGGCAGCAGCTTTCGGGCCCTTTTCATTTGAGGTTCATGTTGGTATGTGTATTTCTTTGGTCGATGAGGAAAACCTCGGCGGAGCAAGTTAGAAGCATATGAAAGAAGGTTATGGGTGAAGTTTAAGAAGAGGTGAAGAGGTGAGGTCGATGTTCTTTCTCAGGGGAAGCCGAGGCTTGAGGTGGTGCGATGACCGGATCAACGTTCTACCTGCCATTTCCTCCATGTTGCTTCCCCAAACAATCATTGTACTTTCCTTATCCAACATCCTACTCCACACTCCATCTAGATACGCACGGCTACTCTGCGTAGCTCGTCGACATGGCGATCTCGCGGGTCTTGTCAAGATCTGCCTGCATGCTCTCAATCTTTGAAACCATTCGCGCTACACAATCAGGTCCGAGTGGAAGCCTCAGCGTCTTGCCTTGGAGATGGCCTGCCTTGCCTTTACCCGTGATGACCTCAATCATGGTCTCGGCCGCCTTCACTGGATCTCCCGGTTGCGTGCCCGACATCTTGCCCGACGTCAGTAATCGCGAGACTGGGAAACAGTACGATATAGCTTACCTCTACGAAATGGTCCAACGTCTTCTTGGTCGCCGGGTACTCTTCCAAAGTGGTCTTGCTGTTCGCCTCCTTGAAGGCTGCGAGAAAGTTCGTCCGGAATGCACCAGGCTCAACTAAAAGTACGTTTACATTGTGGTCCGCCAGTTCTGCTGCCAGAGCCTCCGAGAAACCCTCCATCGCAAATTTGCTTGCAGCATAGAGGCCACACGACGGGAGTCCATTCATTCCGGCGATGCTAGTGACGTTCACAATCGTACCGGTCTTCCGCTTCCGGAAGCTGGGAAGGGAAGCTTTGATCAAGCGGAAAGGCCCATAGACATTGATATCCTAAAAGCGAAAGGGTGGAGGGTTAGCAAATGTCTCACACATGACGGTGGCTCCTCGCCTTCGCTTTACGAACCATCTGGTCGTGGAACTCTTCGCTGGTGAAGTCCTCTATTGCGCCAAGAAAGGAGATCCCGGCGTTGTTGATTAAAACATCGATCTGACCATGGATGGCTTCGGCTTCCTTCCAGACTTCGAAGCAAGCATCGGCGTGGGTGACGTCCAGCTCGAGACACTTGCCACCTTTGCTTTCTATGCGAGAAACTGGATCACTGGCTCTTTGGCGACTGCGGACGGTTCCAATCACTTTGTGGCCATGGTCCAGCGCTTTGAATGCGAGCTCAGTACCGAAACCGGAGGACACACCTGTGATGAAGAAGACTAGCGACATTTTCAGGAGTCTGGCGAGGTCGTGAGAGGGAAAGACTCGATGCTGTACCGGATGCAGGACGTCTGAGTCTTCTTTATATATCCTTCCAGCTGCACACGCTGACCTTCTATATGTCTTCGTATCAGCTAACCTCATCCGGTAATGCGGCACTTCGTTCGTGCGTGGGCAACTCGAAAACCAGCAGACGTCACTAACTGAGAGGCTTCAGGCAAAGTTTCGCTACCATGCATAAGGCTGACAACTAATAAAGGATGGTCAAAGCCAGCATTCTACCTTCAGAATATTTGTTGGATGCAATCCACAAATTAGCACCAGCACGGGACTCAGGACAGTCACATGCCAAAGCCATAGCACGTTACTCATATCGGTCAAGCATGCTCTGTACCTGTAGAATGCCCTTCTCTTTCGCATTTGCTCAAGAGGAGGCACTCATATCAGAGGTTAGCTCCACTCTCAAGGAAGGAACGAGGTATGAGTCCCTCGCGCGATTGTGTGCGGCTCTCCCAGTCTTGACAAACACCAGGAAGGCACACATTTCCATTTCTTGGGCCATCATCGCCCTGACCAGATCTATGGCTCCGTATGCTTTCGGAACGACCTCAGGTCTCGCTGTGGCACGACCACGGCTCCCGGGTCTTGACATGTGAACACCAGGGAAGATGTTCAACACTGTGGCCAGCTGCAGTTCCACAGGCGATCTTTCAAGAGCTTGAATATACCGAGACGAGGTTGGAGAGCTTCAACAATTACGTGTTGATATGAGGCTCTGAGCTGCGTTAGCGCCTCACCGTCGTGTACAGACCCGAACAGTTCCTTCAATCACATGTTGATATGAGAGTCTATACTGCGATAATGCCTCACTCTGTTCTTTCTCACGAGCAAGGGGTCATGGCGACGACTATACCAAGCAATCGTCTCTTCCAACTTCAGACATCAATATCAACACAACACCACACACCAAAGCAAAACAGCCATCAACCGACATCCACATCTCAAGCATCATCGACGAGAAGTCATATACCTCCTTACACTAAGCCCAGGACGGCTCGCTGTCTCTGGAAGTGATTGACTGCCCCAAGTGACAGCGCCGTCCACGATCGTGCCGGAGACGGATTCTCCCGGTCACATCCTTATGGACGACAATTCCGAACCACCCAATGTGTCAAGCCGTCATCCGCACAAGGATGCCAGGTCTCTCTTTGACAAGTACCGCCGCCAGCTTGAGTACGTCGGAGAACTCCCTGAGAACTCTGGTCAAAACAGGACTCGTCAATGGGCAAAGGGCAAAGAACTGGTAATCAGCGTGGCCAGTAAGGATATCTGGGATCAGCTCGCGCAAGCCGTCAAGGAAAAGAAAAGAGAGTCCAGTAACATCCTAGCGGCGTATTTCTAGAAAGAAACCCGTGCTCTCTGCATGACGATGGCATTGGATGGTTGGCAGGCTATCCTCTCTGACCATCAGTCGGGATCCAGGGTACACTTGATTGCCAATAACGATCCGATTGACAACTTGAAAGGACCACAATCTGTTAAAGTTGTTGTGCGCGATGACAAGACCGATCTCGAGGCATCCCGACAATGGCCGGACTCCAGTTGGTTCTTGAAGCAGCGAATTGTCCAATGGCTGCGGGCTTGTGCACGGTTGGGTGCAAGAGATGTGAGTCTGGTCGTCAGCATCTTGGCTGAAGAGGGCTGTCTTTCACTCCATGGTAAGGTACCAATACCGTTCTATCACCTCCACAATACTAACTTTGCGTGGGTCTGGAAGGATACATAGGCCGTCTCCTTGAAAAATCAAGCAATTATCCATCGGGGACACAATTGATGCTTACGACTGCACTTATAGCACTATATAACTGCATGTCGATGTATGAACTGGACTGGGACTTGTTGTTCTTTTAACTGACTGAGCTTGATCTTAATGACAAGAAGAAACACATCAATCTGTCGTATGCCAACGCTTGGGCGGACGGAAAATGGGCCTGTGTGACTCATTTCGAAAAGGAGCTGAGCAATTCAAGAGGATGGGTTCCTCATTCTTTTTTGACGGTCATGGCTCTTGCGAACCTTGGACTCACATTATCGATGGCGTTGTTAGCGAGAAAGAGTACTGACTATTGGTCTTTTTCGCCAAGAAACCGTCGGAGAATGAGAGGCAGATTGCCCGCAAAAAGCTGCAAGATAATGTTTCGGATTTCAGAACAGAAGGGAGATACCGTTACAGCTCCTTTCGAAAAGACATCAGAGCAGGTTTGGTTTCGTGCCGATGGCTATCTGGAACGGCATTTCAAAACTTCCGTTTTGAACAAGTACCTGGGCGACGAAAAGTCGCCGAGTGTGTCTGGAGACCACGACCCTGACGAGACCTGGCACGCCAGAGGCTACCCCATATTTGAGCTGGACCGCGAGCTGACTCACTGTGTGCTCCTTACGCGGCAGAGAAACGATGAGCGGCAACGACAGCACGATACTATACCTTTGCAATTTTCCAACCTGGTCAAATCTCCGCTGCTGAAACGAACAGCACGGGCACAGGACGAAATACTGGCCAAGGCAGAAACATGTTCGTCCAGCGGGCATCCCTTGGGAGAACGTATTGCTTGGGCTCGGGTCTGCATTTTGCGGAAAAAGCCAAAAAGAACGAGAGGCCACTGATACTAATGACCTGCAATCCTGATAGAGCGACACGGTGGCCCGATGAGGTCGCAACCATCATTGATCTTGTTGAATCGGCCTGGTGATCGTGGTTCACACAAGCGTTTCAACAGCCTTGCGCAGCGCATCCTCTGAAGAATGAAAAAGATCTTTTGAATACCTGCTGGGTTGAGATCACTCGTGACAATGCCGAAGATTTGCGGCGGCAGCTTCTAGTCGGGCGACAACGAGCTTTGTATGCCAGCTACATCGCAAATGCAAACAATGCGATGACCCGCATCACCGACGCACTCGACAGAGGCGCAGATTGCGTCCATCACACAGCCTTCCAGACAGCTCTGCGTCGGACTGTCGAAGCCCACGGTTTCACCGAGATACTCCTGGTCAGTAAAGGCGGAACGAACGGTGTAAAACTGGAGAATACGACCTTGAGCACGTCAGTTACAACTCAAACATGCTTTCTACGGCTCATGATGGCAGAAGGTATTCCTTCCGAGATATACGAAGAGACGAACAAGCCCACCTACAAGAACGATATCCTCGGTGCCCTCGAACATCACATTGAAACAGCGGCAGCAGATAGACCCAGGAATACTTGTCATATCGGCCAGGCTGGATTGAATGATCAAGCACGTGGATCTTTACTCAAGATTATACAAGTTCATATCCGCAGTAGGGCATGGTGTCATGTCGCTCTTTTGGGATTCGGAGACGGACGTCGATTGTCGTCGAGTCCTCGCACTGGACGAAACGTACGACAGCGATCCCAAAACCACGGCAATGGAAAAGGGCGCTCAAGAACAGAGGAGAGCTCCGAACACTTCCGTCAGTTGGCCTATCGTCCAACTGGTGATGTTGATCACTCTGGATGGTGCGTCGAAAGGGTGAGTCTATGAACAGGCTGAAGAGGGGAGGATATAAGCTGACATACTACAGTGACCTAGTGACTTCGCACATTGGTCGCCACCTCAAACATGCACAAGAATGGATATATGCAGGATTAATCACCAAATATCAGAGAGGGCCATTCTTCGCAGATGAAATGTGTGTGGAGAATATCCTCCAGCCGGATGAGGAAGAGAAAGAAGCCAAGAAGCGATTCCTATCACGATATGCTTGCTGTCGTTGCCGTCTTTCTTTCGGCATACTGACGTAATACAGAGTCACTCGTGATGGACAAAACATCCTCGTCCAGAACGCGAAAGTCAATTTCAGCGACCGCCCTGGCTATGTCTGCTCTTGCAAGCTCCATCATATGACGACAAGCGAGCCTACAGTCTGAGCTGCCGGTGCCGTTGCCTTGGTTGCGACAGGAGGCGCTTCTTCCCTTATGCAAAAGGTCCGGGAAGAATGGGTCTCGAAGAGTCGCTGCGCTTGTCCTTACTCCTGCAACTGCCGCTGCCATTGTTGCCACAGGTGGGAGCAAGAAAACGCCGCCACTCACTCTGTCCCTTCGCCTCCAAAGGGGAAGCGCGAAGAACCTGAGACGTGCAGCGAGGAAGGCTGTCAAGACAAGGCGAAAGCGAGGGGAGTATGTGGGAAGCACAGCGGCAGCCCCAAAGTCCAGCAACAAGCGAAGGCCTGCAATGTGTTGAAGGAGCGGGTTTCAGACAAGAAGCACGGAAAGATCTGTCTCCTGTGTGGACAAGAAAACCCGAACCTCAAGCATACTTGCGTGCAAACTGGATGCAATGAGGACGCTTTCCCTGGGGGAAGTAATGGGCCAAGATGCCAGGAGCATGCAAAAGCTGCGAGAAAGGCTTCGGGGCAGAAGTCAAGAGCTAAAAAAAAAAAACAGGGAAAAGGCTCTAGAGGCGGCGAAGACGGGTGACTCGTGAGACCCACGGAGGAAGTGATACGATTTGAGAAGATACTTGGGAGGTGAAAATGGGGAGGATTTGCAGAGCAGTCGGAATATGAGGCAACATCACGGTGATTTCAGTCACATAGTAGCGACACGACTGAACTCGGCGTGTGGTTCCTGCCTGATTTGAATGCATCGGTGTATTTTCGAAGCAATTCGAGGAAGTTGCGTTGCTTGCTCTTTCACATCGACGCGGTTGATTCCGACCTCAACTCCTCCCTTTCCATACCACACATATAGCTTTCTCTTCCTCCTTCTTCATCGCAACCACCATTCGTTCACCGCAGCCAAGCTCTTGCACGTTGCGTATCACCTCCCAGGACGTCGTCGTGGCGCCTTGCGAAACGAACGAGTGCCGCCTGCACACTGCACACAAGCGAGACCTGTCACCTTCTGCGACGAGTCGTCCAGCTGCAGTACATGTACCACCGTAACCTGCCGTGCGGTGGCGCTCTTGACCCGCGCACACGATGCCGGACTCACTGCCTGGCGCAGCTCTCGTCGCAACGCTGCGGTGCTCGTCGCCGGTGTGAGGTTGGCTGTGCGCCCTCGGGACTTTTCTGGGGCACGCCTAGACGAGACTAGCACGAGCAGGCCGCAGGACGGAGGCCAGCTCTCGCGCTGCAAGACGGGCCACGTCCGACAAATCACGCCTGCAGCGACAACAACCACGTCGGCTTGTGCCCAATGGGCGCCGCCGACGAGCCTCCCTCCGATGCAGACATGCAGCTGCCCCCACGAAGGCGAGAGCCAGAAAGCATGCGGGCGGATGTGTTTGAGCTGGCATTCTGCTTGGCCCGAGCACAGTGGAGCAGCTGCCACGCCTTGATTGGGCGCTGCGACCCGCTCGGCCTCCCAGCGAGTCAGATGCCTCGTGATCGTTGCTGAGAGCTCCAACGACAGCTCTCGCCCGACTACATTTGCAGGCGATAGCCTGTTGCGTATGACCTGGAAACGCATCGATCGCCTGCAACACCAGACTTGCGCACGCCTGAAAAGCCGACTCGCGCTGTTCGCATCCAGCGCGCGTTGTCGTGTGCGCCTCTACGCTTACTACTGCGACTGCTGCTGAACTGTACCGCTCTTCGGCAGCCTGCAGTGAGACCCGCCCCGGCCATCTCTGCCCGACACCTGCAAATTGCGACGATGTAATGAGGTTACGCACAGCTCCTAGCTCTCAACATCCGTCTTGTCATTACTCATTCGTCAAGCAATGCTTGATACTGGATCGCCACCGGAGTGCGAGGAAAGGAATCTCGGTAGGCTCCTTCTTCGCTGTACCTAGTCGCTGCAGCGAGAGCCAATCATTGCTTGCCTGGCTCGTCTGTATGTATGCGTTGTAAACGTCGCGGAAGCTAATGTAACTGCAGCGGTGTCACCTCCCTTGAGCTCCCACAATGTTGCCTCGAGGTGCTCGACACCCGGACTCTCCTCTCTGGACGGGACGCCGCGATACCTCTATGTTTCTCAGGAAGCGCCACTGTCCCTCTCTCCTCCCTCCCTGGAAATGGCCATCAGACCAGCGGTTTCCCTGAGCCATGGACCTCAGGCTGAACAGAAGCAGATGAACCACCCCGAGATGCCATCCGGAACGGCTGAATTTCCAGAGCCACCCACCAACAAGCGCTCGTTAGGTGGTCCTGCTACTCCGAATATCGTGCCGGACGAGGAGCGGAGACCGGTGGCGCCATTATCGCACATCAGCCATCTTTTGCGTTCCCAGAGACACCATCGCCATCGATGTTCCCAGGCTGAAGAGAATCTGCAATGCCTTCAAATCGCAACAGCAAAAACAGCCCGTCTGGTACATGCATCCCGTTCGGTGCAGCATACCCTGGCGGAATGCATCAAAAGCGAAGACAAGAACAGCTTTGCCAATCTCCTTCATGCTTTCCAAGATGCGTGCGATGATTGTTCAAGGCCTGCACAACCAGTCCGACCGGGAACGGAGACCCGCCTGTCTGGAATCCATGGATCTGCGTCGCCATTTCTTCAGGACTTGTCCTCTTCCTCCCGCACGACCATTTTGGACTTTCTCGCCAAGATCCGCTGCAATAACGAGTTTATCGCTGACCGTCTAGCCTCACTTACTCACAAGGAGCTACTAGCATTACTCCCGGATCGATCCAGTGTGAGGTCGACGAATTCCATCCTCGGAGGTCAATCACGGATTAACTCGCGAACCGCAAAGCCACTGGGATTCGTCGTGGATACACAGATTGAGATGCTGTCTTCCTACTCTTATGGCAGTCCATTGGAGGCCCTGGTACAGGCGGTTCGCAGCATTTCTGGCCCAGACCACTCGGAAGGAAAGAGAATGACTGACCTCTGGGCCTCTGTTTGCGCAAAGCTGATATCCGAGCGAACGGATGGCAGTGACAGACTGATTCCAGCAATCCTGGATATCTGGGCCTCAACGCAAGCATGGCCGGGAAAGAACCGCCTTGAGGTCTGGATTCTTCAAACGCTCCAAAACGGTTCTTTCCTGCTTGAGAAACCCAATAAACAGACCTTCCGAGCTCGTGTTGAAGGGCGAGCTGACTTGACAGCCGAAGATGAGATGCGTGCCGAAGCATTCTATACCGAAAGCGCGGACTCCCTTCTTGATCTACTTGGAGATGGTAACGGACCTAGTGTACTCCCTCCAGGCGCTCTAGAGATGTGTCATGCTATGTGGAACAATTTGGGTTCCTCCGTCGGCCACCAGCGTGCGCTTCCTCGGTTTCTGATTACCCGCTGGCTATTTTCGACATTTGTGCATGATTCCGTCACTCTTCCAGAGGTACGTGATATTCTGAGTCCGCATCGCAGGCCGCATACTAATGCTCGTTCACAGACACATAACTTATTGACAGATCATTATGTCTCCGACGTGTCTCGACAGCGTATTCTTCGCGAAGTGGCAAATCGAGTTCAAAAAGCTGCATTCGAAGTAGCTTATTCATGGTGTGTTGGGTGGACTAAGACCGCGTACAGTGCTGACTGTTCACAGGACACACAGCAATTCTCTCTCTGCGGAAACAACACAGCGTGTATACAAGGTCATGACCAGACTACAGAGCAGCCTCGCTCCATCTCCGTATTCCGCCTATCACCATATTACGCAGCGATCTAACGACAACCCCGAAATGTTTGTAGTAATTTCCGCCAAGGACCTCACTCAGTGTCTTTCCGCGTTGTATCCGCAACGGCGGCCGGCATCGATAGCTTCTGATGGTGACAACCTGAAGTCTGGTATGCAATCTTCCGCTTCCTCAGTTTCCGGATTCTCTCTCTTCAGCGCGGCCAGATCTTTGGAGCCATCATTGGACACGTCAATCCCGGACATGCGGAATTGCCGTTTGACAGATTCTACTATGAATCCGGAGAGCCTGGACACGGAAGATCAATTCTCTGCGAGCTGCCGCGAGGCCTACTTGGAATTGGAAGAGCTCACCAGTGGACACGCAACAGATGCTCGAGATGTCTGGGAAGTTCTTTATAGCTCGTCCATGGACTCTTCGCTGGCCACATTGCGCGAGAAGGCTGCGCAAATCACGAATGCTGCAAATGGAATTTCGCGAGCGTCGAACCGAGGAGGTGCCTCTCAGACTCCATCCAAAGAGCTGGCATCGTGCAGATCGGCTGTTGAGATGCTACTCTTGGACGACGATGCTGGATTGTCAGATGAGTTCGATCTGGGACACAGTCGTGGAGAATTCGATTCTCAGCATATTGAAAGCTTATTCGAGAGATCCATTCAGGAGTGCGAGGCTCGTACAGACTTCGTCAAGGCGCACTGCTGGTTTCGGCAGCTACAAGATTTTCGTTCTTACGTCCTCGGCTCCGAGGACAGGAATACTTTGCAGAATATCTTGGAGGGTCTGGAAACTAACGCGCTGCAATCAATTGAGCGCACAGCGAGCTTGACAGCCGTCCGTGATGAGTGGATGAGTAGGCTCAAGTCTACCTTGCAGATGCGAGCGACCTATTTGGAACCACTTTTGAAAGAGCAAAGGCTCATGAGAGACAAGATGTGGTACGTTGCTGATGTCAGAATTTCTGGACCGTACGACGAAGCTCGATCGATTGCAGCAGCCCTTCGAATCATGGGCAAACCGAAACGTCTCTCACAGACACG
Organism: Mycosphaerelloides madeirae; assembly: GCA_002785995.1. Taxonomy (NCBI): domain Eukaryota; kingdom Fungi; phylum Ascomycota; class Dothideomycetes; order Mycosphaerellales; family Mycosphaerellaceae; genus Mycosphaerelloides; species Mycosphaerelloides madeirae. The sequence continues at coordinate 44,569 of NHNV01000059.1, read as the reverse complement.
AGTAGCGCCGCCATTACGACACTGGAATGTCTCCAAAGCTTCGAGTAACAATCTTCTTCTCAAAACTGAGGCTCAAATTCTCGACATTTTGAGCGCGAGACCCGATCATGGCGGGCCGAACAAGCTCAGCGATGAGCAAGCCAGGCTTGTCGAGCTGTGGATGGATCGCCAGAATGTAGACAATCTCTGTCGAGGCGAGGAAAGGCTGCACAAGCTGTGCATGGAGGTGCGAAAGTGTGTGGATCTCATCACAGCAACCACACCTTCCGATCATCCTTCGATCTCAAACAACATCCTCTTCGCGCGAGATGAGAACCTTGCTCAAGAACGAGCTTCTCAGCGAAGACCAGCATTCCATACCGCGTTTCACGGAGTCAACGGCGCCCACAGCTATCTGTCATTGACGTCTCAGGCCCGAAGCAACGAAGCGCTTTCCACTGCTTCCCGAGCGCTGTCAAGTGTCAGCTCGCAAGACTACTTGGAATCCCGGAGCCCTACCCTGACCAATCAATCGCCGATCCCCTTCTGGTCACCTTCGAACACTGAGGTAGACACAGCTTCAAGTGCAACCAGCATAGGAACATCTCGAACGCAGTCGGCCATGAACTATGCCATTCACAAGCCCACAAATGTCTCGGCGGCGGCGAAGAGCAGATGTATAGATGCTTTTCGACAACGGGCGACAAGTCTGCTGCTAAGCGACCTCACCTCGATTCTTTTCAGTGATGGGAGCGAGACGGATCACGCATACTGGAGTGGACTGGGACGCGATCTGACTGAGCGCTACTTCCGAAGTCTGCGCGCCTTTCAATCGAGTGTGGGTTCACAAACGCCCCGAACAGACTTCAGTGTACCGATCCCAGCTTCCATACCAAGCTTTGACTTTGAGAGCGCGTTTGGCACACTTCTTACGAAGTTCTCGGTCATCACCAACCCCGCGACGAAGCTGGCATGCCTTTATGACATCGACAGGCTCTTGGTCCCCTACGTTGCAGAGAAGGCTGAGATGGAATCTCCCGTCACTTCATTTCGAAGCGGATCTGACTCTGGCGACCTCACGCCGTCGCGACGAGCAAAAGACTCTACCGAGACGAGTATCAGCGGCTTCCGTGAGATTTTCTCCAAGAATTCGCTCCGGCCCACCACTATCTTCCGGGACCTGCAGTACATCGCCGCCTTGCTTCCCGCCGCCGTGCTACAAGAAACGCCAGCAGGCAAAGCCTTCTGCAACGCCGCTGTTGCCATTTCAGGCCTGAAGCAGGAAGCGAGAAACATCATGGTCGAGACTGCCGACAGTATCATCGCCTACCACTCTAATAACCGAGGCCATGGTCGCTCATCTTCCACAGCGCAGCAGCAGCGCGATTCTGCAATCTTCTCGGCTCCAAGTCGTACGCCATCAGCGGAAGATGTATCACGCTACAGCATGGCCGACGCAGGATATTTGCTGCAAATCACAGCCCGAGAAGGCGACACCGTCGCACAACGAGAGCTCGCAACACTCTATCTCACCCACCCGGAGCTCATGGAACGCATCGTCGCTCCCTTTGCGCGACCCAAGGACGTCTTCAAGGATGAGCTCGAAAGCAAATGGCGAAAGAACCAAGACCCTAATCGATGCGATCCCACAACTATGTGCGTCGCCCATCACTGGATGAGTCTCAGCAGCAAGGGAGGGGACTCTTTGGCTAAGGAGTACTTGAGACAACGCGAGGAAATGGACTCCTTCTAATCTTTGGCTTCTGTTTATGATGATTTTGCTTTTAGCGAAACGTATCAGCGCGGCGTTGGTGGGGGAAAAGGAGGACTCGACGATTGTTACGAATGTATGATTAGGTCTTTATCATTTATCAGCACGATACCCGTGGGCAAGCAAGCAGGCGAAGTGTTGGCGGACCAAGGTCGATTTGCGCCGGCTTATTATGATTTCAATGAGATATTCTTGCATCGATTGCTTTGTTTCATTTCCAAGCACACTCTCTTGCAGTGAGATCGATGTGGCAGTATCGTCCTGCCCCAGAATGCCAGGGCTGACATGGTGGCAAGAGAGAAGGATTCCGTTCTAGAAGCTCTACACGTCCGACCTCGCTTTCTCACTGGTCCACTTGTTATCTAGGCCCGTCAAACGCCTTCCCGAACGGTGCCTGTAGCCGAAGCAACACCAGAACTAGTGGCCAAGTCCGACGCCGTGCTTGTTTTTTCATAAAGACCGTGTTACCGAAGTGTCGCGTGGGCTGCTCATGGTTTTGTAGGACCTCACCTCACCCTTCGCTCCTTCCCTCTCTCACCTCCTCACCTTCCGTCAAGATGGTCTGGGATGTGGAGAAGCAACATGGCCAGCCCGAGGAGATCATCACGAATATTCCTGACCGGCCCCAGCGGCCCTTGACGACGGCGGAGAAGCTCGCTGCTACGACTTTCGATATCAATTCTGCTGAGGCTTCGTCTTCGGGATCGGGTGGCCTGCATGATGGCTCCTCGGGAACGGGATTCTTCGCCAAGCTGAGGGCTTTTGAGGCAGCTATGGACAAGAAATTGGGGATGGAGTCGGAGGCTATTGATCGCAAGCGGCCGGAGGATAGGATGCCGCAGCCGTGGCATGCGCAGTTGATGATGGCGTTGCTGTGGGCGAGCGGGACTATGAATGTTTCTTGCTTTGCCACGGGATTTCTGGGTTGGGAGTTTGGATTGAGTCTCAAGGTGGGATTTAGTCCTTTGCTTCCGTGGTGAAGAAGGTATGATGCTGATTTCTTTTTCTCTTCGAAGCAATCCATCCTCATCGTCGTCTTCGGCTCCCTACTCGGCGGCGCCGTCTCTGGATTCTGCGCGACTATGGGAGCGGCGACTGGACTTCGACAGATCAGTATTGGACGCTACTCTTTTGGCTGGTATCCGAACAAAATCATCGCGGCCCTCAACACGATTCAGCAGATTGGATGGAGCGCCGTGGGATGTATCACTGGAGGTCTGGCTTTGACCGCTGTCTCTAACGGCGGCGTCAGCATTGTTCCCGGCATCGTGATCATCGCGTGCTGCAGTCTGGTTGTCAGTCTATTCGGACTCCGCGCTATCTTGGTGTATGAGAAGTATGCCTGGCTGGTGTACTTCATCATTTTCCTAGTCATCTTTGGTGAGACGGGGAAGTACGCGGACGACATCGCTCCTTCATCACTCGAGGGTGCCGACCTCAGTGGATATGTTCTGTCTCTTCTCGCTATTGTGTACGGATCTTCTGCTAGCTGGGCGACAGTAGCCTCCGACTACTACGTCCACTACGCCGTCGACGTCAACCGCACAAAAGTCTTCCTCATGACCACATTCGGCATCGCAATTCCAACCTCCATCGGCATGATGGCCGGCTGTGTCGTTTCTTCCGCTCTCAACAACCGCCCCGACTGGGACGATTCCTACGAACGAGGCATCGGCTACTTGATTCGCGACATGCTCTACCCCATCGGCTTCGCCAAATTCATCCTCGTCCTGCTCGTCCTGTCCGGAATCAATATGAATATCATCAACACCTACAGCGCCGCCATCTCTTGCCAGCAATTCGCCCGCCCGCTCGCCAAGATTCCTCGTTTTATTTGGACGCTCCTATGCTTCGGCGCCATCATCGCCCTCGCTCTGGCAGGACGCAACAACCTCCTCGGCTACCTCCAGAACTTCCTCGCCTTGCTCGGATACTGGTGTACCTCCTACTTCGTGATCGTCTTCCAAGAGCACTACTTCTTCCGCAAAGGAGATTTTGCAAATTACTCACTGGGAGATTGGAACAATCCCGCCAAATTACCCCTTGGGATTGGTGCTTTCACTGCTTTCGCTCTCGGGGTCATTAGCTGGGTTATGGGCATGTGGCAGACGTGGTATGTGGGACCTCTAGCAGCGTTGATCGGAGCGGATGGAGGCGATGTGGCAAATGAGATTTGTTTTGTTGTTACGGCGGTGAGCTATATCCCGGCGCGGTATTTGGAGTTGAAGTGTTTCGGGAGATGATTGTTGCTAATATAGCGAGAAGCATTGATCGATGAATGACGAAAACTTGAAGACCACTTTGTCGTTTCATGCTGTCAAGTCGCGAAATTGTTTCGCACTACATTATATACTCACAGCCACTGCAACCGCCCAGGACGTCCTCCGTTAGGTACTGGCCCTTGAGTCCACCTCGGCGATGCCTCTGCTGTATCAAATTTCCATCCTGGAGCCAACATCTTGTGATTTTTGCCAAATGGCGTCGCCGCAAACTTAACGAAGAAGTCATCCTTCTCCAACACGTCTGAGTTCTCTTTCCAGGCATTCACTACAATGTCGAGTAGATCCACTACCATATGGTGCGGACGCATTGGAGCGAACTTGTACGTCTCCTGGATCTTCTGGACGATCTCTGGCTGGTACAATCCGACTTCCTCTTCAAGCTGAGCCGTGTTGATCGATGTCAAGGCCACGTGCGCGTGGTATGAGCCACCGTATAGTGCTCGATCTCGGATCGAAAGGAGAGTAACCAGGGCACCGATAGCACCGGTCAGCATATCGGCGATGGGTAGTGATGGTAAGACTCCAGTCCCTTCGGGTAGGCCATAGGCTTTTCCGATGATATATGAGCAGCCGGAGGCACAGTCGGCAATCTGTTGGTATCCAGGTCGTTCGCTATACACGCCATCTGGACCGTATGTGTTGATATCGACGCATACCATGCCTCTGTTCCGCTTTTTGGCCAATTGGACCATATCCTGCAAGCCGAACCCTTTTCGCTCGAGAGCCTTCGACCGGAATCCCTGAACCATGACATCGGCGCCTTCCAATGTTTCAAGTAGTTGTTGACGATCTTCTGCCTTATTCAAATCAAGCGATGAGACTCGCTTGCCGGCCATGAGGGTGACTGAAAGGAATCCAAGGTCTGGGAGATTTGGTGATTGGACCTTGATGACATCTGCACCGAGAGCTGCCAGAGTCTTTCCAATCTCCGGACCAGCAATAACTCGCGTCAGCTCGACGACCTTGATACCGGCTAAGGGTCGTCTGTCTTCCACTTGTGGGAGTGGCACAGGAGGAAGGGTTTCTGTTCCTCGGACTCGCTTGTAGTTGATCATGGGATGCTTGGCGAGCGCTTTACCCATAGACGTTTCTCTCCATGCTTTTGGCGAGAGCACAGTCTGACCGACGACTCCATTCTCGAGACAGATGTGCTCGAGTTCCCGGCCTGAGTACTTCGTCGTAACCTGCCTGATCTTCTCATACGCCTCGTCGTTGGTTTTGACGGTCTCGTCATCGGCATCGAGGCCGAAGATCCGAAGGTATCCGGTTGGATCCAGACTGCTCAAAAATTGGAACCAAACGTTCTTGTCTCGGGTAGGAAAGATGGCCCATGAGCGAAATCGCATTGGAGTTTGTGAAATGATGCCCTTGTCTACATCGAGCCCTACTCGTTGTAGAAGACCGCTCTTTTGAATATCGGTGCTGTTCATGCCGTCGACCTCGACGAGGCCGACTGTAGCGGGATACAGAGCTGCTAAATCTGTGTCGACATGAATGGAGCCTGTTGAGATATTCCTCATATCGCAAAGCTCTTTTGCGACGAGACCGATCATGGCCTGGCATACTGCAGACTGTATTCCTCGTCAGCTTGAGACGTTCGGGGATGTACTGGAGACATACCATTGCCTGCGCTTTGATAGGGCCTGGAAGTAACGGAAGATCTTGCCCTGTGAACTTGACATGGTCCAAGAACTCTGCGTCCGTTCTGAAACCGGGCGTCTGTTTGGCGAAGTACTCGAGGAGTCTTCGTGCCTCTTGGGGCACTGGAGTAAAGCCTGCATCGACATATGTCCCGGGTCCATAGTAGTTGGTTGATGTTTTCATATTGATGAGTTCAGGTTTGATCAATGGAGAGAGGTATGGAGCAGGAATCGAAAGACGATCTCGAATATATATCCGCCTATATCTCTGCCACTCGTCGCCGCGACGGACCCTTTGCGGGTTGTCTTCATCTCTCGGTAAGATCATGCCGAATTTTCCAGACAGCAGGAGCGAGTCTCGGCGACGGAATCGAGTGAAGGGACCAGGATCACAGCCTTGGCTTGCGTACCAACGAGAGCCCACCGGGGCCGAACTTTCAGCGAGTGAAAGAAAAGCTCGATATTGAAAAGTTCCTGTACCAACTTTATGTTATGCACATTGTGCTCTCTGCACTCGGCCCCGTCTAAAAAAGCGAGAGCCGAATTGACTGCTCGAATATTTTCCGGGATGTCTTGAATTCCGTCATGGCTGCCGTTGCGATGAGGTATAGTATGGACAACATCCTTCCTCTCGTTACTTGTCAGCTCTTGTAACACCTCTTCCACTCTACTCACATTCTAGTCATTTCCCGAACTCCAATCATCAAGCTCAACATGAAAATCGCAGTTATTGGTCTCGGTCAGATCGGCTCCTCTTGGACAGTCCTCTTCCTTGCCAAAGGCCACAATGTGGTCTTATCCGATCCAGCGCCCAATGCACAAGAAAACCTCAAGAGGTTCATTGAAGCCGAATGGCCGCGAATGCAAGAGATTGGGCTGGCCGACAATGCGAATCCAAACAATTTCGAGTTTGTGGAGGATATCACATTGCACCTTGAAGACATCGACTTCGTTCAAGAAGTGAGTGCAAGTCCCGGTTTAACCGAAACTGAGAGCTGACGCAGCGCCTCTAGAATTGTCCTGAGCGAGCAGACTTCAAGACTCGAATGATCGGCAACATCGACGCCCATCTTCCCAAAGACGCCATCATCGCCTCCTCCTCTTCAGGGATTCCCTCTTCGCAGTTCATCGGCGAGTGCGAAGTTGATCCGAGCAGAGTCCTGATCGGCCACCCTTTTAATCCTCCACACTTGATCCCGCTCGTCGAAGTCGTACCTCACCCAGCGACGTCGCGAAAAAACGTCGATCGAACAATCGCATTCTACAAGAGCCTTGGGAAAGCTCCGGTCCTCATCGAACAAGAGACACCAGGTTTCGTGGCCAATCGAATTCAAGCCGCTGTTTTGGCTGAAGCGTATAGCCTGGTCTCAAGAGGAATCGCTTCGCCTGAGGATGTGGACACCGCCATAAAGACCGGACCTGGATTACGATGGGCAGTAATGGGTCCTTTCGAGACTTCGGTGAGTCGCAAGACCTACAAACCTCGACTTGTCTGAGACATTCGCTAATGCTACGCTCTTCAACAGATCCTTGGTGGGGGACCAGGAGAAAATCCCTTTTCTCATTTCCTCGGTCATCTTGGTCCGGCTGTGAAATCCTGGAAAGACAATATGGACGAGAACAGCTTTAAGTTCGAGGATGAAGAGGTGAGACATCTGAAAGAAGAGGTTGGCAAATCCTCCAGATACGCTGATGTCGGGAGCTTGCGACGGACGACCGGGAATGATCTGATGAGTTTGTTGAAGTTGAAGGCAGACTCATGACTTTGGTGTGTTTCCTGAATTCGGTAGAAGCGATAGAGAATTACTCCAAGTAATGCAATCTTTACGCAAATTGAATTCCAAAGTCCAGGCAGCCCGATTGATCCCGTGAGTATGGCACCATATCGGCTCCGAAAATTTTATGCCTGTCGGTCGTGACGTTGGCCGAACAGGGATTGATTCACCAGTGACGATCGCCGAGAGATCTCCTGTCCCGTGATTTAGCCATAGCATCAAGTCATTGCTCGAACTTCTCAGACGGCGAGGTCGTGATTGAGCAACAGAATTTTTCAACTCTCAAGCCCGAGTTTCCGCAATGATTCCTTTTCGAAACGAGAGATGACGACCATAGGGCTGAAGGTCTTTTTGGAGGCCAGCTGTTTGATATGGGCTGAAATTTCGTCCTCGTAGCCTCTTCTCAACTGCAACTTTCTGTTCAACGTTATCATGCCTTCTCGAAAGAAACAGACCACGCTCTTCTTCTTGAGCATATACCAACCCGATCCAGATACTCCACTCGCTGAGCAGAGCATCGACAAGATCGCACATCGAGGCCGGCTTCTTTCGTTGGATGTTGGGCGGAATGAAGAGGCCAAAGTTCTGCTGGATGGATTGTGAGCAACTCGGGATCATTCTGGATCTTCAATGAACACTGAACCGTTATCTAGGCACATGCCCGATGGCATCGCGATATCTCGACGACTAGGCAAGCTCTTCTGGACGCAGATGGGTACTCCGAACGTCAATGATGGCTCCGTATACGCCGCGAATCTAGACGGGAGCAATTCCAGCCCAGTCTTACCACCCGGTATCGCTCATACTCCAAAGCAAATCGTCCTCGATGAGGAAACCGACAAGCTCTATTTCTGTGATAGAGAGGGGATCAGAATCCATTCGTGGGATGGCTCAAAACACGAGGTTCTGGTACAAACTGGCGACTGGACGAAAGACGAACATAACAAAGACCAGACAAGATGGTGTGTGGGTATTGCCATATCAAAGCGACTTGGCAAGATCTTCTGGACTCAAAAAGGCGCTCCAAAAAGCCGCCAAGGGCGAATCTTCTCGGCTGGTTTGGAAATTCCCGACGGAGAGTCTGCTTCTTCGAGATCCGACATCGAACTTGTGGCAGACAATCTGCCAGAACCGATTGACCTGGAGATTGATGATGAAGCCGGGATGTTGTACTTTACCGATAGGGGTGAGTTCCCATTTGGTAACACCCTGAACAGAAAGACGATCTCGGGGCCAGTTCCTGCTGCTGAACGAAAGCTTGGGCGGGAGATCGTAGCTGAGGGCTTTAGTGAAGCCATTGGTCTGGCTTTGGATGATGTAAATGACTGCGTATGGGTGGCTGATTTGGGCGGGAGGATCTTTCGATGTGATCGGGAGACGAGGGGGGTAAAAGTGAAGGTTTGGGAGAGTGATACGTCGGCTCCTCTGACTGGACTGGCTGTTATGCACTGAATTGAAGACCGAACGACTTCATGCATCCTCAACCGCTGGCAATGGCATCAATTTCTTGGTCTCTTTGGCCGGACTTCCTTTGGCGACACTCCGAGGCTCGATATCTTTCGTAACAATCGAACTTGCAGCAATCGTGCAGCCGTTCCCGATCATGACACCTGGCAGAATGACTACATTCCCTCCAATCCAGCAGTCGTTCCCAATATTCACAGGTCCTGTGAACTCGATGTCATCCCAACGGCTCTGAACTTCAGTCTCGTATGTTGCCGCTTAGATGGAGACATGAGGTCCCATCATGACTCTGTCGCCAATCTATACCAGTCCGCAGTCGAAGATGGTCAAGCCCCAGCCACTGTAGAAGCGCTTCCCGATATTGATATTGTAACCGTAGTCGAAGTAGAAATGCGGCTCAATCTATGCATCTAAGCCAACGCGGCCGAGGATGAAAGCAAGATCGGCTGAGCGTTTCACTGCCAGTTCATCGAAGTCGCAGTCTGGATCGGAAGGAAACCAATGATTGGATTCATCTTGCCATGCCCAAGCTCAGAAGCGAGCTTTCTTCAAGTCCGGTACGAGAGAGTCGTACAGCATGCCGAAAATCATTCGCTCGTATTGCTCGCTCCAAGGGACGTGCTTGAGCTGTCGTGCAAGAGCAAGCTGCTCAGGGTCTTTCTCTGTCTTCGCCATGATCGTGTCTATAAGCGCGCAGAATGTTGATGATGGTGGTGGTAGTGGAATTGGTGGTAGTGGAGTTGATGGTAGTGAAATTGGTGGTGAAGTCGATGGAAAGGCGCACGCGTTGTCTTGGCGCAGTCATTGCCTTCAACGTTCTTTCCCAATTTCTCCCGCATCATCACCACCGCCATCAACGGGACAGCCGACAGAGGACTATGTGACAGCACCATGCGAGAGTCAACGAAGGCTCGACGATAGCCACTGAGCAGACAGTTCAAGACATGGCCATCTTCCGCTCATCTGACACAGGACGCCTGCTTTTAGACTGCAAGTAGTGTCTCCTTGTCAGACGACTGGATCTTGGGCTACGTTCTCGACTCTCCGGCGGAGACAACAAATACACGAAATAGGAAAGGCACTCTCTGAGTTTGGGCAAAGGGCGAAGAGGTAGGAACTGCCATCTCCTGAGACAGGACTCAAGAGACTATACTTCAAGAAATACACGTCAAGACTGTATTTCCCGGCTCGACTTGGCCAATGTGCGGATCCATATATACGAGTTAAGCTACTGGCTATGAGCCCGTTCCTATCGCGATGTGCTTTGGTAATGCCGCGGGATCCATTAGACATCAAGGGGTGGACATCAAGGGGTGGACATCAAGGTCGTCTTATGGTAAACTCACACCTTGAGTATTTCAACGGTTCAGGCCTCGAATACAGCGACTCACATCCTATAAATCTTGCAAAGCACGTCGTCATAAAATGGCAGAATCAAAGAGCTCAAAGGGCGCTGCGAAAGTGAAGGCACTGGTTTCTGATGAGCAGAAACGAACACCGCTCAAAGCTCTTCCTGTTACGCTCTTGTCAGGGTTTCTCGGTAAGCACGATTGTGACACACCTTATTGCTTGACTGATCCAGATGATCAGGCAGTGGGAAGACGACTCTCCTCCAGCACATCTTACGAAGCGAGCATGGTCTTCGCATTGCTGTCATCGTCAACGATATCGGAGCGTAAGTCTTCCTCATCTCGCTCGACAGCAAGTACTAACATGGCCGGACTGCAGCGTCAACGTCGATGCCAACCTGATTCGCGGAACCCACCGCCTTACACAAACACAGGAAAAAGTCATCGCTCTGCAGAATGGATGCATCTGTTGCACTCTGCGTGGCGACCTCCTCGAAGAACTTGTTCACCTTGCAGAGCTGGCTGAGTTCGACTATATCATTGTCGAAAGCAGTGGCATCAGCGAGCCTGAGCAAGTCGCTGAGACCTTTGATTCTCGTAAGTAAGTTGCTCTTCAAATGCAACAGACTGGCTAACAAATAACGAATACAGGACTTGCAGAGCAAATCAGCCAGATGGGCGAAGGCCCAGAAGGTCTCGACCAAGCCACCCTCGCTACTCTCAAGCGACTGAAAGAAGCCGGCGGTTTGGAGAAATTTGCTCGACTGGATACGACTTGCACAGTCATTGACGCCTTCACCATGTACCATGACTTCGAAACGACCGACTTGTTGTCTGCTCGACGCAACGACGTTACCGCAGAAGACGAAAGGACAGTCTCGGACCTCATGGTCGACCAGATTGAATTTGCAGATGTCATCGTCTTGAACAAGATTGATATGATCAATGAGGAGACTCGTCTTCGCATTCGGGAGCTGATCGGGAAGCTCAACCACAGGGCGAAGGTCATCGAAAGCAAGTACGGCAAAATCGAAGTACAAGAGATCGTCAATACCGGCATGTTCAATCTCGAACACGCACAGACTGGGTACGGTTGGCTGCAAGACCTTCACGAAATGACGATACGTCAAGTCAATGGCAAGGCCATGGTGACGCCCAAGCCAGAGACGGAAGAGTGAGTCCTAAACGACCAACCAATGCTCGACAAACCATTGACTGAGCATAGATACAACATTCGCAACTTCGTCTACGTTCGCCGCCGGCCATTCCATCCTCGCCGACTCTTCGCCCTTCTTCACGACAAATTCATCCTCCAGCACCCTCTCGATGAATTGGGAGAAGACGAGGACGAGAAGATGGAAGACGACAGTTCCGGAGAAGATATCGAGATGGATGAGGAGTCTGAAGAACATCCTCTGGAGCTCCCTGAGCCGGCGACAGTCCTCGCCAACAAGCGAGCTCATCCTTTATTCTCTCGCCTTTTCCGCTCGAAGGGAGAGTACTTCCTGGCCACCCGCCCTTGGAGAGCAGGCGAATGGTGTGAAAGCAGCTTACTCACTTGTCTCAGGCCCTCGCTGACCTCAGCTTTCTATTTAGGTCCCAGGCTGGAGCAATGCTGGTATGCATCGCGTCTCTGGCCAAATAGAATTATTTCCTAACGTGCCGCAGACTCTCGCCGGTGGTAGGCCGTGGTTCTGCACCATCGACCGCTCGGAATGGGAAACAGGCAATGCCGACATCGACAAAATGGTGGAACACGGTATGTAAATCGTTCCTCTATCTTCACTCATCTCATACTAACTGCTCAGACATGACTGCTGGCGGAGTGTACGGCGACCGCAGACAAGAGCTGGTCTTCATCGGCGAGAAGCTCAACATTCCTAGTATCGAAGCAGTGCTGGATGAATGCCTACTCACTGACGAGGAATTCAGTAAGTGGGAAGCTGTCATGAAGGAAGGTGAAGGTCCGAGCAGCCAGGACCAGGAGGAACATGCTGAGAAGGAAGCCAAACTCGCGGACATTTTCGATGATGGCTTCCCGGACTGGAATGATGATGAGTACGACCCCGAAGATGGTGTTGAGATGGAACACGATCACCTCCACCGCTATGACTCGCATCACGGGGGCGGCAAAATGAAGCACGGTGTCAGGAAGGATGGTACTGTGTACTAGTTTCTCCACTGGTTATGGTATCACAACGACCTTGCCTCGGATTTGTTCTTGGAACATGTGACGGAAGTTACTCTCCAGCTGTACACTCGCCGAGAACTCCCGTCATATCCAATAGAGACAAGCTTCTCGAAACAGTTTCATAACGTGAATTTCACATTCACCTCGCATTGGCCTCGCGTTGACGCCGGAATAGAAGATCGTGATCGAGGTTTTCGATGAGAAAGCGAATTGACATCCTCAAGGCTGTCTAGGTTGCTGACATCGAGAACGTCTGGTGTCGAATGACATTGAAAATAGATCCAGGCATCTGCAACCAGCCGTGTCGTTCACGCGGCTGATGCTTCAACCCGTTGTTCAAGTGTCGCAGATGATAATACATCATTTCTGTACACGGAATCTCGACGCCGACTTTCGCTGCTTGTCCGACGACATAGCCTGCCCAACATAATCAGCGTCGATTCACATCCGCGAAGGGAAGCGAGTGACCTTACCAAAAATCGGCGCCAATTCCATTGGGCGCTCATTCCTCACATCTTGAAGTGTCGACGGCACAATCGATGCAACTTCGGCAGCCAGACGCACAGTCCTCTCAGGTAGATCCGACTCCAGCGATACACCACTGGCTTTGGCAACTTGACAGGCCTCTGATGCTAGCTGCAGCACCAGCTCAGGCGCGCCCGGGAGGTCCAGTACCGCATGCGTGTCTCGATTGGCGAGGGCGCAAATCGAATTCCAAGCGCTGTTAAAAACCAACTTCCTCCACCGAGCTTGTTGGACACATTCAGCACTCTCGAACTCGGAGTCCATGGCTGCTAGCGTATCTCTTGACGGACTGGCGTTTTCTTTTCCTTTCGAATGGCTGCCGATCAGAAAGGCTTGTCTCTTGATGCTGGCCGTCTGCTCGATGACTCCCGGGGAAGACTGACTGCAGCCAATATTGCAGATAGCAGTGAGGACAGCATTATTCGGGAAGTTAAGTAGCAGCGGCTTCTCAACATCCATACCATTCTGCGCCGTGACCAGTGTTGTCTCCAGGGACACGAGCTCTCGCAGATCTCCAATTGCCTCGCCGCCTTGGCCAGTGATCTTGTTGGCGCATATGATATAGTCGAATCTTTCTCGAACCGCATGGCTTGAAACAAGCAAGCCTGCTCTGTAGATTTTGTCTGGTCTGAAGACTCCTTCGCCCCATCTTGTAGTCTTGAGGGTGTATCCGCTCTTGCGGATTCGTTCGTAGTTCGATCGACAGACGACAGAGACTGAGGCCACGCCACTCTGGGCGATTCGCCAACCAAAGATAGACCCAACCGCTATCAAGATAGTCAGCACAGAAAATAATCTGGACAAATGGGATCTCGATCACCTCCGCCGCCATAGATCAGGACGTTGTACTCTTTCTTCATGATATCTCGAATGCGTCTTCGCCGAGTTCCTGCTAGGTTCTGTTGCAGTCTGTCGAGGTCTTCTATCTGAATCGCTCCTGGAGCAGCCTTCCATCTTTCGTGTGTCAACCTTAGCGATGAAACTTCGCTCTAACCTTCCCTTCCCGTCCGAATGCGAATTTCTCTCAATGTCTAACTGCGACACTCCATTATGTGCTCTATTGGGGGCCAGATGCGGGATGCCGGTGATGGGAAGAATATCAAACGCGACAAGAGGAGCACATACGACACTGAAACTTTTTCATTGCGATTCGATTCACTGCCAGGGGGCTGACAACCAGGAACCCATCGCATACGAAGAGCGTAATCTCGTTTGGTACAAGTCAATTCGTAAGGATGCGGTTCTTTAGTCATGCATCTTACTGAGATCCAGCGTCGTTCGACAGTTTGGAATGATGAGTCGGTCTCGATATGAGTCGAGTAAATGCGAACGCGAACTAGAACTATCTCGTTGGACACACCGACCAAGGCAGGCATTCGTGGTTGCTGAAGCTCTCGGGGTTGACCTTGGCAATTTCCAAACAGAACCGGGTTCTTAGGGAACATGCAATCTGAGAATCAGAAGTTCGGGTACCAGGTCCAGAGTTTGGATCCCTGGTCGGACAGCTCATCTCCGTATATATTCTATCTTCCCCAGAAGAACCAACGACTCAAACGCACTCTTGATTGAGATTCCTGCACTTCGTTAGAACTTCGTCTTCTTGAATCGTCGTTGCACTCCAGCGAAATCTTTCTCCAGGCAGGACCGCGAATATGTCCGAATTTCCAGAGCCCAGTAATCTTTTCACGGAGATGTCGAACAATCGAGCCATCAACGATCATCACCAGAAGATTCAGCAACGAGTTGTCGATGGATTCGTAAAAGCCGCCCCAGAGACGGCACCTCCAACCCACATCTTCGACCTACTCCTATCAGCAGCATCCTCACAACGTGGAATCCACTACCTGCCAACCGGCCTCAGCAGCCCACCGACCTTCATCAGCTATTCCTCCCTCCTCTCACAAGCCCAAACAAACGCCAAAGGTCTTCGACGAGCCGGGATCGTCGTCCACGAAGGTCAGATCGCAATCACATACTTCAACAACCACCGCGACAACGTCGAATGGTTCTGGTCTGTAGTGGCCGCTGGGGGAATTTGTGCCGTCTTGCCGCCCCTTTCCAATGAGCCGAGAACAGCTGCTGGCCAGGTGGAGAATGTCAAGAAGCTGTTTGGACAGACAGCGGTGATCACGACGCATAAATTGTCGTCGTTGTTTAGGTCTAGTGGGTTGAATGTCGAGACTGTGGAGTCTATCAAGATGAGAGTCGAAGACGTGTGCTCATCAGTTCCCATCGTCGAGGTCGACTCGCCGATCGAAGAAATTACTGAGAAGCCTTGCACTGAGAATGACGTTTCTCCCGTCGAAGCAGCCTGCAGCTGGTCAGCATCTAAACCCTTATCGGACTCCATCGCCGCCATTCTCTTCACATCCGGCAGTACAGGACCAAGCAAAGCAGTGCAGTTCTCCCATAAAGCGCTCATCGCCTCGGTCCAGGCCAAGGTCTCCTACCTCTCGACTCGAAATAAGACATTCTTATCATGGGTTTCTTTCGACCACTCCGCTTGCTTCTGCGAAGCCCATCTGCAAGCCATGCTCGCAGGTAGCAACCAAGTCTTCGTCCCAACCTCAGACATGGCAGTCGAACCTTATCAATTCTTCCACTTGCTGAGCGAGTACAAGATCGGATACACTTTCGCTCCCAATTTCTTCCTCGCTGCAGCGACGAAGAGCTTCAAGCAGACGGAAATACCGAGCAAGCTGGATTTCAGTCACCTCTCGGTCATCATGTGCGGAGGTGAAGCGAACCGGACGTTGACGCTGGAGGCGGCGGACACTCTGCTCAGGAAATATGGAGCTCCGCCGCATGCGATCAAAGCAGCGTACGGGCTGAGTGAGACTTGCTCTGCGTGCTTTTACAACCTGGAAAGTCCGACGTACGATAGAGAGCAGGGCAATATCTTCGCTTCTGTTGGACGTCACCTTCCCGATGTGCTGGAAATGAAACTCGTCCCAATCGATGACAGCACACGGTCCGACGAGGGCGTAGTCCATCTTCGAGGTGATCTCATCTTCAAAGGCTATTATAATAATCCAGAAGCCACGTCCTCCTGTATGACATCGGACGGATGGATGGCAACTGGCGATATCGGTAAGATCGACGGCAACGGGAACCTCCACCTGATAGGCCGGGTGAAAGAGGTGTTGGTCCTGCACGGCCAGAATTATTCCTCGTTCGAGATTGAAAATGCCATCGAATCAAGTGGGATTCCAGGCCTGGAAGTCTCGTACACTTCGGCTTTCTCAATCTGGGACCATGAGAAGAACTCTGAAGGCGTAGTGATTCTTTTCAATCCAACCGAAGCTGCAATCGGGCCCCAAAATCTGCGCGCAACACTCCAGGCGATCGGGAAGAGCGTCTTTGAAGTCTGTTCGCAGCAGCCGCTACGGATTGTGCCTCTGCCTAAGACGTTGCTCCCAAAGAGCTCGATCGGGAAGCTTTCTCGAGCAAGGTTGAGACAAGATTTCGAAGTCGGGGTGTTCAACGACTATCTGCTCTCACAACCGGAATCGGTTTCCATAGTAGAGAGTGGGTACTGTAGCGAGAGCGAAGCGGTTATTCCATGGGACGGGGCCTCTCCGTTGCAGAAAGAAATTGCAACGATATACTCGACCATCGTGAATATGGCACCTGAGCACCTCATCGACAAGGACCTCATATCCACAGGAATTGATTCGTTGGGTTTCATGCGGCTGAAACGAGCGCTAGAAAGAGGTCTCAAAATCTTGCATGAAATTCCGATGCCGGTATTGCTGCGCTGCCACTCCATTGCAGAGTTGGAGTACGAGCTGACCCTGCTGGGTACCGTGGGTCTGGAGTATGAGCCCATTGTCCCGCTTGCTACGCAGGGAGACAAGCAGCCGCTGTTCTTGCTGCATCCAGGAGGCGGAGAGTTCTTGTGCTGGATTGGACTGCTGAAGTTTCTGCCTGACAGACCGATCTACGCCTTACGGGCGAAAGGATTGCATCCTGGCGAGGGCATTTTCGAAACCCTTGATGAGGTTCTGGACTGC
The DNA here is from genome assembly GCA_002785995.1 of Mycosphaerelloides madeirae. NCBI lineage: Eukaryota > Fungi > Ascomycota > Dothideomycetes > Mycosphaerellales > Mycosphaerellaceae > Mycosphaerelloides > Mycosphaerelloides madeirae. The sequence continues at coordinate 27,580 of NHNV01000059.1, read as the reverse complement.
TACTACGCCGCAATTCGGAGAGTGCAGCCGACGGGTCCCTATGCTCTTCTTGGATATTGTTTCGGCGGCCTGCTCTGCTTTGAGCTCGCTAAAAAGTTTGAAGCAGTAGGCGAACAAGTGATCTTTTGCGGCGGCATTGACAACCCACCCACGTTTAAAGGAAGCCTAGGTGGCATCGAATACCGCTCCATCATCGTCGACATTTTGCCCATCCTCTCCGGAATGTCGGAACCTGAGGCTCGCAAACTCGCCGCAGATACGGTCTCCCTCTCAAATGACGAATTCTTTGAATTTGTATTCGCCACCTTCTCGCCTCAGCTGATCGAGCAGATGGACATCACTGTTCCTCGACTACAGGCTTGGGCGCGTGTGGAGGACAGCATGCGCATCATCATCGACAAGTATGCGGCTGAAGGAGAGGTGGCCGCGATGGATATATTCTGTGCTGATCCAATGCCAACTTTTGGCCATGATGCCGTCGGATGGCGAGCCGATGTGCTGAGCCAGTGGAAAGATTTTGTCAAGGACGAGAATGTGAGGTTCCACGAGGTGCACGGCAATCACATCACTTTGATGAAAGATCCATTGATCGAGGAGTTCCAGAAAGTGCTGATAAACGCATTGGAGGGACGTGGTGCGTAGTGGGAAGGAAATAAACCAGCTAAAAAGCGCGCTTTTTGTTTTCTGTGCGGGGCCGACATCGGCGAGCGGCATGTGAACAACAAAACAATCGTCCTTCATCATTTCATTCTTCGCCCAGTCTCATCGCCCAGTCAGTAGTCAACAAGTGGCGGTTTACCGTGAAAAATCTGTTGTAGATACCCGAGGTTGCATCTGTCTTTTGGGAAAACCCGCGTCGATCGTACCCTTGAGGAAGATCTGTCTTCAGCAGACTTCGAGGGGGATCATTCTGCTTCGATAATCCAAGTATGCAATGCGCAGGGTTTGGTCCGTGGATGACGGAGTTTCTCCCGGTGATGCGGTCGTTCGGCGGAGCTGCCGTACTGCTCTCGGAATAAGATTTTGGCCGTTCAATACCTAGCTGCTTCTGTGGGGGCCAAAGTCGAGATAAAAAAACTAAGAGAAAGATACGATTCCAAAGGGAGTGTATAGGAGATGCCGGAGATGCACGATAGCGGAGAGGTTCTGTTACCTAATTCGTGACAAACGAGATCATGCTGCAAAGGCTGATTCAAGTAATTTGACGTGATACTGCATCGATGGCCATTAGGGCTTTGACGAGGCTAGGAGAACCGGGACGGAGACCAGTCGGCAAGGTTGTTTGGCATTGGTAGGCCAGTTCATTTTTTCCGTCCGTTGGGGTTCACCTTGGTGTCTTCGCTTTCCCGAAAGGTGATGATGATGACGGGAGGATATGCCTATTCTGAAGGTACCGGAGTCGGCCCTTTGTGTCTCTGACGGGTATTGAGGGGTGTATGTTTGTAGGGCGTGAACCTTTGCACGAAGAATCTGCTGTACGACGTTCGCTTCAAGATGGACCCCTGTCCGGCCAGGCGAATACAGGTCTTTCTTGTTGATGCTGGGAGGATGGAGGATGGAGCCACGTTGCTGAGATTGTGCCATCGGAGTGGATCGGCAGTCTTCCCCGCAACTGCAATCTGCACGACGGCGTCAGCGTCTGATTCGAGGTCACTTCGTCTTGACACGACACGACGATACGCAGACGACGAGAGCGGGCACGCGCCTATGTTGTGCGACCACCCAAGTACAGGACAGTTGTCGATGCAGCCCGCCAAGATGCTCTAGAAGGCGTAGAGTACCGGATTCCTCGCTACTGCGCAGCATCAACAACTCCAAAACTCTTTCGGACGTTAAAGGCTTCGAGGCTAGCACGACCGATTAGGTAACGATATCCATACTTCTCGCTCGAGCGTCGTCTTCACCGCACCTACACACAACGTGCCTGTTGCTTCCTTCTCCTTCACCTCTCTCACGCAGCGGTAGCACTGCTCTAGTTCGCTCGTGCTGAACTGATGGCCTCGCAACTCTCGCGCCATCCGTCTGACCCCCGACTGTGCCGTCTGCACATTGCCTCCCAAGCCCGCCCTCGTTTCGCCTGTCCGTCCCTCGACTGGCCGTGTCTCGTCCGCCAACAATGAATCAATACAACCTAGAAACCGCGTACGCTGCATTACCGATGCTGCTCTGCGCTGGAGGCTGCACCCGGCGCATGGTTCTCCTCCCGGGATCGAGCGAGCAAGCCAAACAGCCTAGGCAGGTAGGTCCCTATCGTCCTCGACCCTTACTCTAGTACCTACTACTACTCCTCTGACTGTGCTGCCACCACCGCCTCCGCCTCGTCACGCTAACCCTTCGTCGTTACGGATCGCTACTTAGTTGCTGCTGTACATTCACTCTCAGCCGCTCCGACTCGCCACCTCATACACCTCATTCCCCAGCTCCTACACTCACTCGCACCTACCTTCACATATTCAACCCTGCGTCTGCGACTGCAACCGTCCTTCACACCCGCTTCGTTCCTGCAGTCTACGCACTGCGTTGTTTCATCATCGTTACATACTACCTTATTAGCTTTCGACACCTGCTCTTCAAGGTTCCGCTCCAACTCTACAAACTACGCTCAACCATTTAAATTCGACAGTACGTGACCTTACCGGTGTACTACCGCTTCGGCTCCCAAGCACGAATTCGACGCTACCCCACCCGTACCTGACTCCCACAAACTCTTAAGAGCAGGAACATATTTTTTTCTTCTCAACCCCAACCAAGGTCCTGGTCTCGGGCCCGCCCACCTGCGACATCAAAAATTGCCTGTTCCTACCTTCGGCTTCCTCCCGACTCGCTCTCCATACCGCTGCTGCTGCTGCTGCTGTTGTTGTTGTTGTGTCCATGTGGCTCTTGTGATGACATCGAAGGTCGTTGCAACCATCAACAGTACTGGAAGGCAGGCTGCTTCCTTCATTCGAGCAGCTTCAGCCGTGGGTTGGCATGTTCGCGCCCAGGTACGGAGCAATGAAGGCCTCGTTGCCGAGGAACTTTCCGAGCTGGACAATGTCGAGCTCATCGAGGGCGACCTGACCGGGCCCGGACGCACCCAACTCTTGACGCGCCTCTTCACCGGCGCAAAGATTGCCTTCATCAACACCACGCACTGGGGCGACGAGGTGGCCATCGGGAAGGCTTGTGCGGATGCTGCTAAAAAGGCCGGCATCGTGCATTATGTCTACTCCAGCATGCCTGATCACTCTACTTTCGGCCGCGATTGGAGAGCACTTCCGATGTGGGACACCAAGTTCGCCATTGAGAACTATGTGAGACAGATTGGGATCCCGGCGACCTTCACTTACGCTGGCATCTACAACAACAACTTCACGTCCTTACCATACCCACTCTTTCAGATGGAGCTCCAGGACGATGGTAGTTTCGTATGGCAGGCTCCATTTCACCCCGACGACCCACTACCTTGGCTGGACGCGGAGCACGATGTCGGCCCGGCGTTACTACAAATCTTGAAAATGGGTCCGTCACATTGGAAAGGCCAGAGGTGAGATATTAGTCTTATCCCAGCTTCCAACGCGTCTGACTTTTTGAACAGGATAACCCTGGCATTCGAAAAGCTCACACCTCTACAAGCCTGCGCTCGTTTCTCGCGTGGCATAGGCAGACCAGTACGTTACATCCATGGTCCAATCAAAATCGATGTGCAAATACCCAGCGGCTACCGAGAACACCTGGAGATTCTACAAGAAACACTGGGCGAGAAACGAGCGCCTTACTTTGGCCCAGACCTCGAATACCCGAACGAAGGGCGGAGCATATGGGAAGGACATCGCGGACTGGAGGAGTATGCCCGGGAAGTCTTCCCGATTGAGGAGTACGCCAATGGCTTGAGGTGGATGGAGGAGGGCGATGGGATTAGCACTGAGGCTACGAATTCGAGACCGGAGACGCCTGCGAGCAGCAGCGCGATAACACCGTTGCACATCTCAGGAGCATACACGCCGAGGTCACACCCAGAAGGTGTACGGGAGGGCTTCTATGTCGGCAGCTGCTAGAGATCTCACCCCCAAGAGGGCACTATATCATCTTGCTTCGACCCGGGAACACACGGAATGAAAAAGCGAGCACTTAATTGAATATGGGAGGGGTATTTCTTGCTTGCGATAATGCTCGGACATATCATGGCATCACCAAAAGCGTTTGGATTTAATCGTACTGGAATGGAATGGACGAAGACATGACCAGAAAAGAGATCACAGCAGCGGTGTTTCTGATACCCACCCTAACGTCTAATGGTGGTCAGCAAGAACGCGAGACGTCTCACATGCGTTTTCAGTGAAACCAAGCACAGAAGATAAGAACTTTCTCGACATTGAGGCAGATCTTGTCGTCAGCTGATTATTTCTCTCAACGGTTTCTGTTTTTCCCGGCAAAATTGCTTCTCAACAAGGTGAAATTAACATCGTCTCATTACGCGATCTTGCAGAAAATGGAAGCCATTGGCCCCAACACTATGGAACAAATAACCGGCCGGCCCACATGGCTGCGGATGTCGGCCAGCATCATGCATGTCAATACTGTGGAGGAGGAGAAAAGATGGAGAAAGCTCGTTATGTAGGCGGGCTCCGAACACTGATATTACACTAACACTTTACAACAATAATCTACTTCTTCTGCTTCTTCGACGGAGGGCCGACGTCACTATTTCTCTTCCCGCTCTTCCCTTTCTCCTGCACCAGACTGCGGATATCAATCGGCTCGTCACCTTCGTCATCCTCGTCATCATCGTCGAAGTCTTCGAATTCGGCATCAGACATTTCTTCGATTTCTTGCGCTTGCGTGAAGAATTTGATAGCGTTGGGCCAGAGGTCGTCAGCGAAAGAAACGGCGAGCATTTCGCCTGCTTCGTGGACTTCGACGTCTTCGTCGTCTTCTTCATCTTCAGGCTCATCTTCCTCCTCGGCGGGTTTGGTTGCGGATTTGAGGGCTTCGCGTTTCTTTGCATGCTCCGCACTTGCGGCGGCAGATTCTTCGGCGGTTACGTAGCGGTGTCCACTGACCCAGCCGAACCATGTGAAGAAGGATGTGCCGGCGCCGTTGAGGTGCTCGACTTTTCCTGCCAGAGAGGTATACTCCGGCAACCCCTTAGCCGCCATGTCGCCCGCTTTCTTCCTTGCCTCCCATAGCGCAACGGCGCCATCTGTCAAGCCCTCTGTCAAATCCTTTCCTTTCTTCCAATGAATCTTCACAGGCTCCGACACGAGCCCCGACCAGCCGTCTTTCCCCCGGCGATGCGAGAATTCTTTCTCTAACACCGTATCTTCAAAGTCGTCGTTGGGTTTGAACTCCATGCGGAGCTTGAAGCTGCGCGGGTTACCAGATTTGCCGCCTTCGAGTTCGGGTCGCGTGAGGTTGATAGAGACGAGGGATTCGGCGAAGATGCGCGAGTCCGAGGTCTGGATAAATTGATCGATTTCCATGGGCGCTTGCTCGAGGACTAGGGGCCAGAAGTTGGGAATTTTGGCTACGGCGGAGGCACGTTTGGCGTAGGCGGATTTGCTGAGTTCGTATTGCTTGCGCACTGCGAGGAATGTGAGTACGAGGTAAGGTATCGGTAGGGAGCAGGGAGTTTCGGCGTACTGATCTCGCTGTCGATTCGGTCGAATTCATCCTCGATCAGGGCGAGGTCCTCGTAAGAGACGGGGATTTCTTCGATATTAGCCATTGTAGCGTGAGAATATGTACAATAATGAAAGGAGGTGAGTATAGAAGATGTGGAATGGCGAGGTAGAAGGCTGAGGGTTTATAGGAGCATTGACTTCCAAAAATTTCGCCCGTTGGAGCTTGACGTCGTTCAGGGTCCAGGAACCACCACGCTAGTGGCTGGGGTGAGCGTTGGGGACGACTTCCCTGCACTCAACTCTACTGAATCACGCAACAAACAGACATCAGCAACATGCTTTCCCACGGCGACGATAGCGATGCTCGATTGCAAGCGTGCTGGCGAAACCAAGACTGCAACTCCTGCGTGAATGACCGACATACCTGTGGCTGGTGTCCGTCAAGTTCAGCCTGTGTCCCAGCATCATCCCTACTGGAACCCATCTCTAATGCCGACGTCTGCCCCCTCTGGTCGGAGAGATTCGAGCTGAGGACGAAAGCCTTAGGTTGCGGGTGTTCGACGACCACGTTGCTCAGTGTGATCATCACAGTCTTTGCCACCATCGCCGCCCTAGCCCTTCTCTACGCATTCGGTCTGGGGTTGACATACATGAATCCTTTCCTAGGGATGGGACGATATGTTGGGACAGAGGTTGAAGTCAAAGAGGACGGAACGCGGGTGGAGCGAGAGTGGAGGCGAGACAGCCTGTTGAGATGGATGCATCGCGTTTGGGCACGACCTGATTTGAAGCAGCATAGCGAGCAGGAAGAGGTTACGGAGCGAACTCGATTACTGGGGTGATTCCTTCATCGTCGCAAACGCCGACTTCCACGGCACCCGGGACAGAATGATTTCTGCCGCTTTTGCGACCAGGAGGCCGCTCTCCGTCACAGAAAGTTCAAATCGTGTTTCCCTGGCCGACGCAACGCAAAGGCCGTCTCCGGCTGCACAGAGCAGCCCAATGCCCATCTCTGTGGATTTCTTCACCTTATGAGATGCGTTGGGAGCGAAGTTACTTTGACGAATAATGACCATTTCTGTCGAATGAGCATCATGTCCCTCAGATACGACTCCTCCAAGGCGTCTGAATCCCCAGCTGTTGGTGTGCTGAATAAGCAGTCCAAGTCTAAAAGTTCGGGTGAATCTCTACTTTCAAATGCCAACATGTCTCCGCTGCGCGATTTCGCAGACCATTCCCTTGTAGTCACCCGCTATCGGTGTCTCGACGCCGTAGTTGAGTTGAAGCAAGTCCCAGCAGCTAAACACTCAGTCTTACACTCTTCGCACTGTTCTTCCACGTACGAGACTGAGAGGCTGTCGTTGGCAATCTGCGTTTTCGTATACAGCACTTCCGTGTCTAGCCAGAAGTTTTCGAACACTTGCAGCCCATTCGAGTCTCCGGGAAATGAACAGGAGCCATCCTGTCTGCAAGCCCTCGCATTGTGGAAGGTAGCAATTCCCCAGTCTGGTAACACTTGTTTGGTGTAGTTCTGATACGTCCCAGACTCGACGATCCACTCGACAGAAGCCCCGGGAACGATCCAATCAGGTCCCCGCCAGCTTGTAGGAGCGGGTTGCGAATGATCGATACACTGGGTCGTATTTAAGTTCTTGAGCGTCGTACTCGCCGACTCTCCATTGGCGCTGGCGTTCAGAGTTACATGTATGTGGTCTCCTTCGCGGATAGTGAAGTTGCTATACAGAAAGACTTCGGGGTCGGGCACCCTGAAAGATATCAATCAGTATATCTAGGAATACCATTGCCAGTGCAAAACCAACCATTCCCAAAACGCAACATATTCCCTTGTACCGTTCGTCCAGACATGCAGGAGCATCCCCGCCTGCCAAAGCCCGCTATGAGCCGGGCTCTTATAGCCATCCAGACCAATCCAAAAGCTTGCACTGTATTGATCTACATCTTCATGCGGATTTTGAGGGAGCTCAAGATGGGGGGCGATAAGGGTTGCTTCGACAAAACTGAATGGTGAAGATCCATTTTGCTGGACTTGTGCAGCACCAGCCCAGGTCGTGTCGTAGAAGACAGGATTGGCTGCCAATGCTTGACTTCCCAGCGCGATGAGGAGCGTCCATGGTGTCGATAACATATTGGTAATGATGATGTTGTTGTGAGCGGTTGAGATGCTGAGGCGCCATGGTGGAGTTGAAGTATTCGAGGGTGTCTATTCTTGGTTCTCGTATTCACGATCCGAGGAAGCGGCGGTGTATAGGCAGATATCGTCATGGCACCAAGCTTGTATTTCGTGCGAGTCCAGGCCAGTTGACGCTTACTTGCACACGACGTGGAAGTACTTTTTGCAAGCGGTGCGATGGGAGCAGTAACGATGGAGGAGGATTCGAACAAAGGTGTTGGAGCTTGTGAGTATTGGTCGTATTTCTGCGATCTGCCAGTGGCGTTATTCTTCTCCCAGTCGACGTCTTGGTGGCGCGATCTTTGCGTCCTACACAGACATAAGAAGAACAACCACTTAATTAAGCTGAATTTGTTGCAGGCCCACATCTCGATACATACGATACCAGACATGATAATCGCTGCATTCTGTGCGATTCGCTCTCGTCCGTGTCGTTCCTCGTATCACTCATAACACATGCCATCATTCTCGCCATACTAAGCCGTTGTTTATCGCTTCCATCAGCATGCCTCTGCATATCATCTCCTACTGGAATAGCCGTTCTTGACTCGTTCGAGATCAGCGAGCTCCCGCGACGTCGGTCTACGCTTGCAAGCGTCCAGACTGCACTGCTCTTCATCTTCATCCAGCCAGTGAAGTTCGGATTGCTCGTAAATTCCACGCTTCATATTCGTCGGGTAATGTTTTTCTGTGACCTGATACAAGCCGTCGTAAAAAATGCCATCGCTAGGTTTGCAAAAGCTATGTCCTTCGTTGGTTCGAAGAACGCGCACAGGCTTGCCGGTCTCGAGGGGCTTATTTAAAGCTTTCGTGCCGCTTGTTGGGTCTGCTGGCTGATTTCTGTCTTTGTTGTCGTGGCTACCGGAGCTAGAGTACAGAAGCTTGTTGCCCTTGTCTTCATCAAGCAAATGATACTGCCCGCATACGACGATAGAGTATGCGCCGAGCTCAGGATTGCCGTGGATGCCGGCCCGCGAATACCGTGTGCGCCGTGGAATAAAGCTGAGAGCCGGGTTAGGAACCAGCTGCCAACCTTCAGGCCATTGTGTCTAGATGGGGAGAAGGTTGGCAAGTGTCTGAGACATAGGGTGCCTTGTCGCCATCGCTTCCTTACCCAAAACTCTAGCCTCCACCTTTTCGTCTTCATATTCAGGATCAATGACTGTGCTTTTACGTCCGCCGGCGCCCGGTTTCTGGGTTAGACCATGCATGATGCCCGATCCCCCCCATATCGAATGAGTAGCTGGTGGAAGCAGGATTTGACCGCCACCAGATTCCTCTGCCGTGCTTGGCTTTCTTCGCTTGATCGTGCGAGTGTCGTTTTCGTCGTCGTCCAGGTCCGTGGGTACTGAGATCGTATGCCTGACCGGCGCAGAGCTCATGCCCTCCCACTTCTCGGAGAGCAATCGTACTCACTCCATGTGCGCATCGGAAAAGTAGAATCCATTTCCCGGCATAAGCATCAGCTTCAGACCGCCATCGATCTTCGTCGTCTGCTTCATCTGGTCAGTCATTGTGATGTCGGTTTCCAGCCGGTCCAGCAACGCATCCAGCCGCGGCAGAAGGGATTTTGCTGGCTCTTCGTTCCGATCAGGCACTTTGCCCTGTTTCTTGGCCTTCAGAGCGAGTACTTGGATGAATTTGACGCGCTCCTCTGCAATATGGGCTGCCTGCCCGTCGGCAGTGGCTGGTAGTGGAGGCACCGCCATGGTGTCACAATGCGGTGAGTGTGGTGCTAGTCAATTCGGATGATGGGGCTTGATGTGATGTGGCCAGTGTGGTTGTTGTTGTTATTGTTTGTACCTTGTTTGCAAAGTCGTTGGCGAGATGCATACTATCTTCAAATCGAACCTTCCTACGATATCGCTAGAGTTACAGCTTGTGTAACCGCGACGTGTTGGGCAAGAACGCCTTTAGCGTTTGCCAAGCAATCTGCTTGCGAGGCAGACATCTTCACTTCCATCAGACCTCACTTCTCACCCTCATCCAGAGCGTAATATTGTGTTGGTTGCAGGTCGATCGGATAGCTTGGAGGTAGAAGGGTTTGTCCTGATGATAGAATTCAAACAGGTGCGGTGCGATGGAATTATTGATGGTATCCGCTCATAACACTAGATGGGTTAAGATGTATTAAAGCCCAATGAGGTTATTCTATCGTGGCTGCCAATGTTCACCGGTTTCGCTTCGAAGTCTTTCCCTTCCTCTCGCCATCACAACTCATAGAACGTCATCAGACAAAGACTGCGGTTACAAAAGAGCACGAAGCTGAGAGAGCGAGAACAAAATCGACGTTCCACGACACCACGATGAGAGGCCTACCGCGTCTTGGAGACACTTACACGAACTTGCCTCACAATGCCTCATTGACCTGCGGAAACAATGACTAGATCAAAATTTGGACGGAGACCGACCAAAACCATGGAACTGGAGAAAATGTTGTGCTCAAAAGGTATCATTCCACTTCAGCTATTTACTAGACTTGAAGTAACTCTTCGGATTTTGGCCGGCTCTTTGCGTCACCATGTTCATGCCTGGTGAGCTGGTATTCTTGACACCATGCCTGACCATTCACTTGCCACAAGAGCAGTGTGTTGTGTACTGGTGATTTACCAGTTGCTGTTGCCACCAAATTGATCCTGGAGCTGACCGTGAGGCTGCTGCTGGTTGGGATCGTACTGGTCGTTGTCGCCATAGTGCTGGTCGTACATCTCCTCTGCGTTGCGGCGAGCGTCACGCTTGGCTCTCTCGCGGTCGATATAGTCGGCGCCCTTAGTCTCACAGAGCTTGTCAACCTCACCACCGGCGAAACCGGCGATGAGCTCCTTGGCGAATTGGTGGGACACCGGCTTGCCTGTGGTAGATGAGATCAGCGCTGACCTATAGTGTGCATGGGGTTTGGTGCGTTGTCCACTTACCCTCCTTGCGCTGATGATCCTCGAACATCTTCATGGCCATGAAGCTGGCACCGCCGGCAACGAGCTCATGACTGAATTCGGCCTTATTGTCAGACTCATAGGTCTGCTGGTAATTGTCACGGCCCTCGTCTGAACATAGCTGTCAGTTTCTGGGGCGAGAGCAGCACGTGATGGCTTCAAAAACGTACCGAATCCAAACATCTTGAGTGTTGTGTTGGTTGAAAGGGTTGGGTTTGGTATGGAGTTAAGTGATTAATAGGAAGACTGGTGTGAGAGTTGATAAAGAAAGAGATGAACAAGGTGGAGAGCTCTAGGACAAATATATACGATTCCACAATTCTGAACCCCTCGGACCCTGACCATCATACCCCGCCTCGTGTCCGCCAGCAAAGACAAGCACAAACGCCTGCTTCAGCCGGCTGCTTTACGCACAAGACCTGGTCCATTGCATCACAAGCGCCGGGTTGAAACGACGGGGAGTCTGGGCATTGGTCAGGCACAAGCAATGAGCGGGCCAGGAATCATCATGCCGGCGAGCTCGGCGCGTTCAGGTTGCATGAATGGACAGAAGCTCGTAAAATTGGCGCAGAGGATTTGTTTGACGTCGAGATCGGCGACAGCGTTCCAGACGCCAGGGGACACATCGACCAAGCACACGCAAGCTCGCTTGGCGGAAGCTTGAGGCACTGCCACCATCACACCGTGGCACGAGCTGTAAACTGAAACTGATGTGCCTCATCACGATGCTACCCTACGTTCACGTCCACGTTCCTTTGCACACGACACGACCTTAATGACGTCTTACTCGGTTTGGGCAGCGGCAAACAAGACAATCATCAAACACGACCGAATTGAAGCAAGCGAGCATCTCGACAGAAATTGCTTGATCAGCTGAGCTCTCTCGCACTAGCTGTCCCGGTACCTGCAGCAAGCACACTGGAAGCTCTCGCGGGTCTAGAAACGAAAAAAGAATCATGGGCCAGCTACCAAAAGCCGCCGACTTTCCGGATAGCATCAAGCTCAACGTTGTGCCGCGTAAGTCGAAACCTGGACACATATCTTGCTTGTTATACCTCCCCTTCTGGTTTGCAATTTAATCATTGCCTCTGCACATGGTATCCTTTGCCATCATCTCCATAACACCACAACTCGCATGAAGCATGAAACCACTTCCAATCGCACAGCACTGCCTCTCGAATTGAAGGGAGAACTCTTCCCTTGATTCATCCCGACACCTGACTGACGCCCCTCCCAGCACCCAAAAACGATGCACCCACCAACATCCTCATCCTCCTCCACGGTCTTGGCGACACTCACGCCTCCTTCACCCACCTAAGCAGCCAACTCTCCCTACCCGAAACCTGCTGTCTCGCCCTCCAAGGCCCCACCCCCCTGCTCGACCTCGGTGGCTTTCACTGGGGCGACGACATCATCTTCGACTCCAACAATGGCGGTCTCGACTCCGACGCAGGCTTCAAACAGTCCACCGCTCTCCTCAAAACCATTATCGAGCATATATTAGTTGAGAAATGCGGCTACAAAGCCTGCGAGATTATCTTGTTTGGATTCGGACAGGGCGGGATGGCGGCTCTGCATTTCGCTGCTTCAACAGCTGGTGAGTTTGGGGGTGTGGTGAGTATAGGCGCCCCGCTACCTTCTGAGACTCCCGCCTCTCTCGATTCGAAGTCAAAGACTCCGGTCTTGGTTTGTGCGGGATCAGATGAGTCCTCCGTCACGTCCTCCTCCGAAGACAAACTCAAACGCGTCTTTGATTTCGTCGAGATCAAGCGGTACCGCAGACCAGGTGACAACATGCCCAATAGTCGGGACGAGATGATGCCCATCATGCAGTTCTTCTCGCGGAGGTTGAGGAGCACGAAGGGAGTGCCGGAGGGAAGTGTAGACGTCAGTTGAAGTGAGATATACCACTTTCATATCTCTATCAAGAGGATGAGAAGCCTCTCAATCCACAGATTTTATGCCCGAAAATCCCCAATTGTCCCATGCAATCCCGGCCTGTCCCATTCCCTTTTATTCATGCATCCTCATCCTCCCCATCAACAACCCTCCTCGCCCCCTCCGGCGGAAACCGACACAACATCAACACCACAAAAGCCAACAAAGCCACACCTCCATTCGCCAGAAACGTCAAATTCGGCCTCCCGATCGCTGCGAAAGCAGAGAAAATATATCCAAATAACCCAGTCGTCGCTAACCTCGCCACTATCTCCACTAAAGATATGGCGCTGAGTGCATCAGCCCTCTCATCTGGAGAGCACATCTGCAAAATTGTGCCCTTGGCCGCTGAGCCCGTTCCTGCTGCGAGGGGGAGGACGGCGGCCACGACGAATAAATGCCAGCCCTTAGTCGCGAAGCAAGCGAGAGCGGTGAGGATCCCGTCGACGAGGATGCTGTAGCGCGTGTAGATGAGGTCGAACTGAAAGGACTCGTTCTCATCAGGGTTGGGTTTAGGAGGCTCGGTGGGCTCAGAACTGGCTATTCCCTCTACACCGGAAGGTCGCATGTCTTCGGGATTCGTGGGAAGGTCCGGAATTGCGTCGGCTGCTTCTTCGGCAGAAAGTTTCATGTTCTCTTTGACGTCGAGGCGCCGGTCGAGCCAGAGACGGCCGCGGGTGATGATGGCTGGGAAAGCGAAAGTGAGGAAGAGGCCGCGCACGAGGCAGTTGATTGAAATGAGCCAGCCGTTTTCTGTAGTACCGAAGTCCAGATCGTCCGTGGCGTACATCTGCAGCATAGTATAGATGTAACCTGTAGCGAGGAGGGCGATGAAAGCGCCTGCGCCGAGAAAGAGGATCCCGTATTCGCGTTGGATTTTGCCGTTTATGAGGATCCATTTGCGGGGTTTGAACATTTTGAGGGGCTCGAAGAAGGCGGCTAGGGAGGCTGTTTTTTTGAGCTGTTCGGGGGAGATGCTGTTGGGGAGCCAGGGGAGGAAGAGGGAGACCCAGATTGTGGAGGCGAGGAAGAGGACGAGGGTGGCGCGGAAGGGGGCGATGGTTCCGAATGTGTCGGAGATGTAGCCACCGGCGAGAAAGCCTAGGGAGGTGCCGAAGAAGGCGACTCCTTGTAATCGTCCTAGGGCTCCAGTTCTTTCAACTGGTGTAACGACTTCAGCGGCATAGGAATTGAGCGCTAGTAGGTACCCGGCCGGTCCTCCAAGGACTGTGATGAATTGAGAGGCTTGGACGATCATGATGCCCAGCCCGGCACCTGTTTGGACTCCCACATTCTGAATCACAAGCCGCACCGCTGGCCATAGGACGGAGGTAAAGAGGGCAGCCTTGATGCCGAATCGCTTGATGGACCAGCCGGTATAAAACAAGTTGACCACGCCGAAAATGGTAGTGCTGGCTCCCAGGAGGGCTACTGAACGCGCTGTGCTCGCCTCAATCACGGGCAATCGGCATCGTCCAGGTACTGGGCCCGGGTCATCGTGAATTCGGTAATATTCCTCGCATGTCATCAATCCAAAAACATAGACGAGTCTGTCATATATCAGCAACTGTCAAGAACATAGCAGTAATGAACAACTCACGGCACTTGAGTGACTCCAAAGGACAGAGAGACTAAGAATGAAGTGAATAGGACCCTGTGGATGACGGACTTGCCCGATTTCGAACTGGCGGGAGTTTCTCTCCGAAGTAGCGGTGTCGTCTCGGACGAAGCAGGGTCTGATTTCACTGAGGCCATGGCTGTCGACTTGGTGCTGGCGTCGTCATCCTGAAGCATCGTGTTATAGGAGCATAGGATTAACTCGAATAGTAGGAGGAATTAGGCAGGCGAGACTGACGTAGAGCGAGTGGTAAGCAAAAGGTAGAAAAAGCGACTCACGCTGGTGAGATGGGCGGCGGAAGCAGCTCTCAATTCGCCGGGCGTCGGCCATCTGCTGCAGCTCGTCGACTTCGTGCTTGGCCGAGATAGCCGTTCGTCGCTGTTCGTCCTTCCTGATGCGTGACTTACGTTAACTTCCTCCAAGCCCGCTGACTCATGCATATCAGCTCTCTGCCAGTAAGTAACGATTGACAATAGTGAGAGCAGCAGTCGATGTGAACCCAACAATGCTCAATGCGCGAGTGATGTCGATCTTGGCCAGACAGTATTTCCAAATCAGTATAGGCTCCAGGATTGTATCACCTTTGGGCATGTCCGACCAGGAAGGAGAACCGGTCTGCCTCGATGGAAGCGATGTTATCAAGAGGATGTGTGCCTTCCTGATGGCAGCTGCAGAGCTGCTACATGGTCGGGATTTGTGACCCGGAAGGTGCGTCGAGGATTGATACAGACCCATCAGAGGCGCTGTCAAAGGCGATGCTCTGCTGAGGTCTTCTCAAGATACTACGATTATGACCGGCCGTGAGGATCAGCCACACGACGAAGCTGGCATTTTCCTTGAGATGGACAAGAGCAGGACGGGTTCTGGGAGGACAGAGGCTGCCTCCTATCCTGGAGGGTCGCCATCTCTGTGGGCACGGGCATGAACGTCCAAATTTGTGCAGATGAGGGGCTTTCAGCTGAACGATGGCCGCCCCCAATCTCGGCTGTTGTCAAGGGTGAAGTGTGTTCCCAGAGCGAGGGAAGCTGCGAAGGAGGCGGATCTGTCTCCCAGAGAGATGGAAGCACGCTAGCATGCAGGGCTCCAGCGATGGCAGTCCACGTGCTCACGTGTCGCTCACGTTGCGCCTTCCAGCACATGGAAGCAGCGCATGTGGAAGCACAATCGCGCTCAGCATTCACTGCTGAGCCATACGGTACCTTTTTGGAGCACTGAACAGCTTCAAAAGAGTCGAGAGATGTTGTCGCAAACCTGAAACCTGCAGCACGAGCGTTTCGGCAGACGGATCCAAGAAGCCGGTAGTGTGGTCGTGGTTGCCGTAGAGACATTGGGCGATCATCAATTTGGCCCAGCCCGGCCTGCCTCAGCGACCTTTCCCACGGCCGCGCAGCGACGACATCATTCTACATATCCACCACCGCCCACGCCCCATCCTCCTCCGCCCCTTTCTCGTGTGCTCGCCCATGCCATTGCCCAACTCCCTCTCTCAGTGCGGCCGCTCTTATTGCTACCTAACATCTCTCGCCCCGGCAGTAAACACAACGAATCGGTAGCCTGCAGGCCGCGCGGGCTGCGCAACTCACCATGGCCGACGACTACCAGGTCCTCGAGGAGCTCGGCAGTAAGCTTGCCATTCCAGCAATAGACAGTCTGGATACTGACCAATTCTGCAGGCGGCTCCTTCGGCACCGTCTACCGCGCTCTCCACAAGCCCACCGGCGACTTTGTTGCCATCAAACACATCGACCTTGAAGGCAGCGACGACGACATCCGTGAGATCCAGCAAGAGATCTCCCTCCTCGCCACGTGCAACTCCGAGTTCGTAACGAGATACCGCACATCCTTCGTCCGCGGCGTGAAGCTATGGATTGTCATGGAATACCTCAGCGGCGGCTCATGCTTGGATCTGCTGAAGCCGTGCCCAAAAGGAATGGATGAAAGATACATTGCAATCATCGTTAGGGAGCTGTTGAAGGGGCTGGACTATCTACACAGCACGGGCAAGATTCATCGCGATATCAAGGCTGCGAATATCATGCTGTCGGAGACGGGACATGTCAAAATTGCCGACTTTGGCGTGGCTGCGCAGTTGACAAACATCAAGTCGCAGCGACTGACCTTTGTCGGTACTCCCTTCTGGATGGCACCCGAAGTGATTCAGGAAGCCGGATACGACTTCCGCGCCGACATCTGGAGCTTGGGTATCACAGCCATGGAGATGGCCTTGGGAGAGCCTCCGAGGAGCGATGTCCACCCAATGAAGGTCCTCTTCCTCATCCCGAAAGAGAAGCCACCACGACTGGAAGGAAGTCGATGGAGTCGAGAGTTCAAAGACTTCATCTCCTTGTGCCTCAACAAGGAGGCTGAGAAGCGACCCAGCGCCAAAGCTCTGTTGAAGCACGCTTTCATCAAGAAGGCTGGCAAGACGGAGACCTTACAAGAGCTAGTCATGATGGCCAGAGACTTTGAGATGAACGGCTCTGTGCACAGCCGAGATGCTAGATACTACGAGGAGACGTTGAAGTCGATGAACCACATGTCAGAAGACGACGATTGGGTGTTCGATACCATCCGGCCAGCCGCAAGTATGCGATACCCGAATGCTGCTAAGGGCACCATCAAACGCCGAAAGCTCGATCGTATTCCTTCTGGCGACGGATCGGAGGTCGCGAATGCCACAGCTGCGTTGGAGCATATGAGCTTAGACGCAGCACCTCTAGCCAGTTCTGTTTCTCTCAGTCCGATGAGAGAAGCAACGACGATCAGGACACCAAAGCCGAGAGCCGTCAGTAGCCAAAGGAAAATATCTGCAATCACCGCCCGCAAAGTCTCTGCTACACCTACTGCGCGTCGTGTCAGCAGTAGACATGTCTCGGGAGCGACTCCCACGGCGAGGAAAGTTAGTGCACAGCAGCCGCCAAAGCAGCCACTGGGTCTCGATATGTCATTCGGCAACGGCAAGTCGACCGTCAGACAATTCAAGCGAGTCAGCTCAGGTGGACGACCTTCAAGCTTCGACGACCAGACGAGCCTTTCGCCTCAAGATAGCATCTTCGATAGCGATGCAGAGAACAAGCCTCCCACCGCCGACGCAAGTTTCCGCACCGCCGTCTCAGCAACCAAAGAAGCCATCCTAGGTCGGAGATGCTTCGCCAAATGCATCGACCCAGCCTTCCAAGAAGCCCACGCCGCCACGGCCGACAGCGCCAGACGCGAAGCCCTCAGCAGCGTCGCAGAAGCCTGGTCCAAACTAGATGAAATCGACCCCGAAGGCGAACTCCTCCTCCTCAAAACCCTCCTCGACCGTGTCCAAGCCGACCCCCGTCTCGCCAGCTTCCTGCTCCCGCAACGCGTCGCAAACGCCCAACTCGCCTCCTTACGCGTCTCTTCCCCAGCCAAAAACTCCACCCCCTCAACACCCCAATCTTCCCCTTCTAAACGCGACTCCTCCATCAGGATATCCCCCAGCAAACGCGCAGCGGAGAATTTAAGCCCAACCAAGCTCGTCCTAAACCCTCAAAACCCACATCTTAAGAAAATGCGCTCGAGTCAACAACTCCAAGCCGATCGCGAAAAGGCCGCCATGGAGGAGAAGGCTAGGCTAGAGGAGAAGATGCCGGGAGGGAAAGCGGAGGCTGGGATGGAGCATGTGGGGATGCTGGCGGATGTGTTGTATGGGAGGTGGACGGAGGGGTTGAAGGTGAGATGGCCGTTGGCTGCTTAGAGGGCTACTTGAGGTGGAGGAATGTGTTGTGTGTATTCGATTCTTTGTACAGAGGGAGACGTAGGTCTTACCCTTTTAGCATGCCTTCCGGCTTTTGGAGGAGGGGCGGGATTTACCCCTGCCCGTCTTGGTCCAGAGGTATTGGTTGTTCGCGGTGTGTGATGGCATTTGGCATTTGGGCGGCGCCTGGAAAAAGAGAAAATGTCTTGAATGGGGAGAGAAACTTGTACATGAAACCGACAATCGAGCATTCCCAATTCATGAAAACATCGAGTCTATTTCTTCTGATCATTCAAGTGGATGTCATCATAATCATAAGCATACTTCTCACGATAAGACTGATCAACTAAACTTCAAGTATTAGCTGTACTGGTAGCAGGACAATCCATACGCCCAAACGCGCCAACAAAGAAACTTTCCATCTCTTACGTTCTCAGTCGTGGTAAGCATGCAGCAGAAAAGGAAACCCACACGAGTAGGAACACTGAAAAAAAAAGTAAAACCCAATCCCGAGACACCATTCGTGATCCAACTGTGTTTCCTCCTTTCCAGCCAGGCGTCGTCATAAGTCGTCATACATCAAATCGTGTGCATCGTATGTTGCCTGTCTGTTGCTCGTTGCCCCTCTACCACCGACTGGTATTGCTGCGTCCCATCGATGGCCGTGCCGGTGGACCCATACTCGACTTCTTCACCGGACTGCCATTAGCACGATCCGGCGCCGGCATCGTGTGTGTCTGTTGTTGACCTATCTTGCCAAAGTCTTGGAAGATATCAATACCCTCCTCGCTGCCGTCAGAGTGGAACTCGACGCCGAAGAGCTCTGCGACGTCCTTACTGCTGGTCGTGTTGGTTGTTGTGGTTTGGAGGTTCTCTGCACCCAGGCCAACGTCTAGCCAGCTGAGGTCAGATGCAGGAGGGTTGGAATTCGGTGCTTTGTGAGACCGCTTCAGGGGTGAACCGAGCTTGGCTGGTGATCTGAATGAGCCTGATCTGATCATGAAAGGTGAGAAGCTGAAAGGGCTGTCGCCCGTCGACGGCATCATGAGATTGCTGTTGTTGCTCTTAGCGGTGCCAGTGATGTCGGCGAGAATACCAGTACTTGTGGCCGCACGAGCCAGAGAGGGTCGACGACTCGATCGCTTTTCAGGAGAACCGCGGGCCACGATGTCTTCTTCTGGCGCGTCAATGAAAATGTCAAATGCTGCATTGTTTGCAAAATTGAGAGCGTTCGTGGTGTCGGAAAGAGGTCTCCAGGGAGTCTTGTTCTGTTTGTAGGGTGAAATGAAGGGTGTCAATCCGACTGGACCTTCTTCGCTGAGGTTGAAGGCCGGACTCCACGTGCTAGGCATTGGACTGAGACCTTTGCCCGGTGTGCCCAGGAGTGCTCGCACAGCATTACGGTGGTCGCGCAGGTTGGTGTTGGGAGAAATGATTGGTGGAGGCTTTGCTGGACGCTTGAAGACCACCGCCGGAGTGAGAGGATTCTCATCACGATGAGCGGGCGAAGAACCGAACGAACCTGGAAGACCATGGAATCGGCTAGGGTCTTTGGTCGGGCTATCGAACGAAGAGCTGCGGATTCGGGCAATCTCTGCTTCAGCCCGGCCTTTCTTGATGCGATGGTTGTTGCGCATTTCAGACTCGGATGCCATTTGACGGAGTGCACCACGCGCGGCTGACGATTCTATTGACGACCAATATCCGCTGTCGTTGAGGCCGGCAAATTTACGTCTCTCGCCCCGTGACCGACTGGAGGACGGTAGTCTGGCAGCTGGAGGCGGAGTTCCTCTCCGATGCGAATCCATAGTGGGAGGTGATGATCCCAGATCGTGTGGTGGGGGCGATGATCGTAGATGAACTGGTGGCGGTGGCATGGCAGCAGCGTCATCTTTGTCGTCCTCTTGTAGTGCAGGATCCGAAGCTGGGATGGTGCCCTCAGAAGAGAGCTCAACATCATCGGGGAACTTCGCAGAGTCGATGTCCTTGGTCTCGGTTTTACGATTCGGGGTGGGTCCCATGGTGAAGTTGCCGATCGCAGGCACAGTTGCTGGACGATATCCCGCAGGATCAGAAGATGGTGGCATTGATAGGCCATTGACGTACGTAGAGCCATCCGGGTTGACGATCTTCCTCAAAGGCTGCTTCTTGCCCATCAGGAACGGACGCTCCTCTCCAGGCTTGATGGTCCAGTAATTGCCCTTTCCAGGGTCGTCCTTGGGGCGTTCTTGCTTGATAAAGTTCTTGTTGAGACTGAGGTTGTGTCGAATGCTGTTCTGCCAGCCGCCTTCGTTACTCCGGTAGAAGCTGAAGTTATCGGAGATCCATTTGTAGATCTGTGCGAGGGTGAGTCGACGGTTTGGAGCGCGTAAGATGGCCATGCCGATGAGTTCTGCATAGCTGTGAGTTGGTTTGGTGCCATCGTCGACGAGCCCTGGCATTTCTGCAGGGTGAGGCAGCTCAAAGGGCTCGAGCTGTTCGATTTTGAGCTTCTTCGAAATCTGTCGCGTCTGAGGCGCGTCCGTTGGCATTCGCTTGTTGGGTGCCTTGTATCCGTATTCAGGCTCTGCGCACGCGGGTACGGAGAGATCTCCGAATGATGCAGCAGTCTCGAACACGTTCTCTTTGTCGTAGGGCGGGCCGTAGTGCTGGTAGAGCGCGCCCTCCAGTCTGGGAGCGACTTGCTGGTACATGTTGTAGAAGTTGTTGTTCTTCTGCGGCGAGTCGGTATGGAAGGTCGGCTGAGACGGTGGTGACAGCTTGAAGTCGACGAGATGGTGCGAGGACATGGGCCGTAGAGGGGAGCTGTCCTTTTTGGAGGGCGAGGAGCCGAGTTTGGTGGTGGTTGACGGATTCAGCTGAACGTTCGCCTTGCTCGTCGCGTCGTGCAGCGGTCGCAAGGCATTGAAGAGGGTGGTTTCGATATCGTGCTCGTCGTTGGTTGCGTTGAACGCGTCGGCGTCTTCAAAAACGTCGATGGGACGACGACGCGTCGCTGCCATGATATGCGGCAGCGACGGTGTATGGCGGGTGGATATGTCGAATGTCGGCGATGTGTGACGCGTCGTAGGCGTTTCTGTCGCTTGTGGGAGGTGGTTTGCCGGTACCTGGCGGGTGGGCTAAGCGGAGCTCCGGTCGGTGTTTTCGATATGGCAGCGGCGTCGATCCGAGTGAGGCGGAACCGCGGAGTTGAGAGAAGTAGCGATGTAGGAAAAAACTGTGCAGCGGTCATCAGAACTTGCAGCCCGGAATAACGATCCTTGGTGGTGATGAGGCGGGTTCTTGGACGGTGCCAAAGCCCCCGGTCCAACAGCCCAAGAAACCACGCACGGTGCGCGTGCGCGTGAATCAAGCGCTTGGACTTGGGCAGCGGCTTTTGGGCGCAGTCTCTCAAACTGACGGGGATTGGGGCCTCACTTCCTCACCTGCTCGTGGAGTCTTGCTGCTGCCGCGTCGTCGTGTTTCTTCGTCTCAGACGGCACTGTGTGAATTGGTGCTGGAGGGTGTGTAGGAGTAAGAGAACGAGGCTGTGGGCGCGGGGGACGATGGGGTGGTAGCTGGTGGGCGCTGCGAGACGTGCAAGGGAGCTGCTAAAGTCGATTTCATTGGCGGTGCAAAGGGCGGCGCATGCCTTGCTTCAGGCCGAGAACACGCTGGAGACGCGTCGATCGAGATCGCGATGCGCTGTCGACGTCCAATCAATCTACCCGCGCTTCCGTTCCCAATGCTGCCGTGCCTGTAGCGATCTTCGGACGGTCGGCGGTGTAGAAAGCGTGAAAGCGCGAAAGCGCAGGAAGGGAAGAATCGGAGATGTTTGCACAGCGTCTTGCGAGGAGGCCTTCAGCTGAAACGCGGGTGAAGCACAACCTGGAAGGTGCGTCGTACAAGATTCAGATTGGGCAAGCGATGACGCACCAGGATCGCGCTAGCCTACGCGAAAACGTGACTCCCAAACAATCCCAACAGTTTTCGGCACATTCACTCGACCTCATCTCCTGCATTCCACGCCTGCACCGTGACATCGTCGTCTGCATTTCACTCGGTCACTCCTTCTATGATTCGATGGAATACGGCGGGAGAACTCGCGCTGAAGCACCATTGGCTCCTTCCAGTCCACCAGGACCTTCTAACTGCGAAGGCATTGAGGGACATCGCGAAAGAATGGTCCTTTAGACTCTAATGGCTCCTGAGACAGTCCTTGTCACAAAGAGGGAGCAGAAACAAGACGATGTGACATCCAAGGCATGAGAGTGAGACATCTCCGCGACTGCTACTACTGGCCACACTCAGAACATCGACCTCAAGCACCATCATTCTCGGCCATTCTGCCCGTCACATCACGACGTGTTGCCTCCGTGGGACTCCTGGTTCTGGACAATTGCTACGATCGCGACTGTAAGCTCGTCATGCTGCAAGGCTCTTCCCACTTTTCAGTCGACATAAGGCGGTTGACCACTCTATCCTCTTCGCTTGCAAGCCATTTGCCAAGCATTGGCTTCTTTGTTTGGTCCTGGGTTGATGCCCTCTCGTGCGCAGCAAGTTTTGACTCGGTCAAGGTAACGCCACTGTCACCACCAGACTGAGTCTCATACTCCTTGGGTATGCGCTGATGACAAGTTGAAGCGGAGGATCCATAGATCGATCTGGTGCTTCGCGATGTTAGCTTCGTGGACCACGCCTTGCAATGCGACCTACTACCACTTACGAGGATGCACAATCAGACGTGCGCTTCGTCAGAGCAAACCCCATATGGCTTTCGAGCACTTGCGAGATCTGGACTGGATGCGGAGAAGTTGAGCCTGATAACACCGAACCGATTCATCACTCTGGCCGGAAAGGGGGTTTTTATGTCACTTCAGAAATATACTTCCATCTTCTGCCATATTCTACACGAGCATTCTGCCGCGAAGTGCATATTTGGCCGATCGCGCTGCCCTTTCCAACGGGTAAGCTCTTTGTCGAATGAACAGCTTTGCCGCTCTTCGTCGGGAACCAAGCCTCAACGCAGACCCTACGTGTCTTGCGCAATTGCGATGTGCAAAATAAAGCGATGAGATGAGGCCCTGCATCCCACATTTGAGCACAACAGATCGACAAGATCAAGCTTCGACTTCGCATGCAGCCGTGTCTGAATCTGATGCTGATTGGTGCACGCCAGCCTCCTAACCCGCATGGCACGAAAAGGCAACGAGGCGCAGGACGGCCTGATAGCTGCCTCGGGTCTCTTCACCTCTTTGCAAAAATGCACAACAAGCATGTGCACCTCTGCTGCTGACTTGACCGACTTCATGAAATGCGCTCCCCTCACATTCCCCCTGCTGTGAAATTCTGGTCCGCCTTGTGATTGATACACAAGCAGAGCGCCACGAGACCCACGACATCCCTCCTCTGACGGGTTTTGGATCATCGCGCGGCCGCCATCAAGATGACCAAGAAGTGGTCTGACGTTCAAGAAGAAGCCTGTCGCCTCTATGCAGAGGGGGCTACACTTGAAGACGTCAGAGATGAACTCCGACGTCGTAGAGGCTTCGAAGCGTGGTGAGTCGTTATCTATGTATTTCAAGCCGTCTCATATTTGGGCTGACTATCAAGCACCCGGGCCTGGCGTCTAAAACTCAAACAATGGGGCGTTAAACGGAGAATCGGTCGTCCATCTCGAAATAGGGCTCAAAGTGCTGGAATTACGACACATATCACATTTCGCACCTCTCAAGATACCCCTGCGAAGCCAGAGATTATCATTCTTGACGCTTTCGATGAACACAACGAATCGGACCATTCCGGCGGCAAGAGAACAGGAGACACACCTGCAAAAGCACTCCTGCTCCGATACTTGCCCACGGTGGGATTTGAACTCGAACCCGACCGTCTTTCCCTCGACGCTGAGCTGATATATTCTCCCGGACAAAGTGAAAGCCGCAGCATCTTGCTCTCGACGATGAGAAGAATTTGTGTTGAGCTGCGTAACGCAAATCAGAAAGACGACTCGGCCTCAGAAGACTTCAAAGCATGCAGCAGCCTCGTTGAGCGCCTACTGGTCGAAAATCCTCAGCTTCAACTGCTAAGTGTCCCCCACGGCTATGTGGTCCGCATCATCATGAATACTACATCTGTTTCCTGCTCGTTCCGATGCTCACTTGTTAGGCCACCACGGCCTCGCATAGTGTTCTATCTCTGTCACGCTCTGCTGGCACAGAGCGACTCCGGCGCAGCTAGCTCTCCCATTGGAGTTGTGGTCAGCAAACTTCGCAATGTTCCGACACAGGACCAGAGACATGGCCTCCTGTGCTTACTTTCACGTTTACTAGAAAGTAATGATACGTTCGATCCAACCAGCGAAGCTGAACATTTCCGTTGGTTCCTAGCGGATTTCCTGAACCGAGCACACAACGACTTCCCACACAGCGATACCTCGATATACCCATTGTCGGAGAGATGTCTGCAAGCCTTCTTGGAGCGAGGGTTCAGTCCTTTTGAGTCGATCGATTGTGACGATCCTTGTCATAGCGATTTAATGGGCCTACTATTCTGGCCGAAAGGCTGTGACACACTGGTGAGGCATGCGCTAATGCAACAGGGAGACGAACGACTCTTGCAGCAAATTGTCGACTTCTCCGATGTGGAGGCCTATGGTGAAAGGCTCTTCCGCTCAATTGTCCTACATGCCGGCCGACGTTCATGGTACGATACCGGCATCGCGGATCTGATCAGCCGCTTATTCCAGCGGGGAACTCGACTGGAAGGCGGGTTGTCTGCAATAAGTTTCGTTTTGACGGAATTTCCCAACGACCTGGCCCATGCAAAAGTAAAGATTGTCGAGATGTTGGTCGAGGTCCATGGACACAGCCCGGTTGAGCATAGCCGAATTGACGAACATCCGGTCAAGTTGCTCGCTGAGCTTCCCGACTATCTGAGATGGACTATGGCAGAGACGATGCTGTCCCATCTATGTTCGACCGAAGTTCTCAGTCAACTGCACACCAAATTCCAGGCTCTTCTTCTCGAATTTTCCAGAGCCCAGAGAGATGAGATGGGGTACTGGTCTCTTTTTCACTCAGACTGCGTGGACACATTTGCAGACTATCAGCAATACACCGTCGCGATGCGACGATGTGTCATGCATGTATTATCCAAGCAATACATCAGATGGACACTCAGGGCTCACGAACACGAACGTAACTCTTTCATTAGGGAGGCGTTGCGCCTGCGAAAGACCCTGCAACTCCCTGAACTGACCATCAATATTCGAACCCACACCTCGAGCAGCAACCTACTTGCTCTTTTGGAGAACGACCCCAAGTTATCCGACGTTTTGGAAGTTCGCGGGTTGATCCCCGAGTCTACAAACAGCAACCTCGACCTTTGTGACCTTGCCCCGCCTCTTGACTGGAGAAGGACCGGAGAGCTGGTGTTTAGTGGTGCCCCGGTGTGGACGCATCATACTCCATCACCCATGATGGACTCGGGGGTCAGTGAGGCACACAATTGGAACACTTTATTCGATTTTGCCGGAGCCCATCTTGAATCCGATCTTGGTATACTATCATTCATGAGAAATTCTCCCTAGCGATGGTGGCTCAATCGCCAACCTGACTCTGAAGTACCGGCCCTAGTCTCCTGATTCTGGACGATTGCCTCGATAGCGACTGCGAGATCGTCGTGCTGCAAGAGCTCGGCCCAGAACTCTGCCACTCTCGGTCAAATGAGCCGGTCGTCTTGATCATCGAGCCACCTCTGGAGCATGACCCTCCCTCCTCGATGGTGTTCGGGCCCGGCATTGTGGGCAGTAAGGTTGGCTTCGGTCAAGGCTTGGTGACTGGCATTGGCGACGGAGGTGGAGTTGCTTTTGGCAGTCGATCGTCCGTGCTGCGAGGCTGGCGACCCAGGCTCTGCTTTGGTACTTCGAGATCTCAGTCACAAAACAGCTGTCCAACAAAACAATAAGGGAAGCTTACGAATAAGTATTTTCCATTCTTGGTTTCGACATGTTGGCCGCAAAATTGTGAAAGGAGGATGACCTGTTCTCACTGTGAGTTGGATTTAGACGAAAGCTGTTGATACGATTCTGAACTTGGGAACGAACCCGCGCGAGCATTTATGTGTCCAAAGATGCACAACGTTGATGCATTGCCAATTTTTTTGCGAGCCATCGGCAACGCAATAAAACGAACGTCAGGATACTTGCGACTGACCACCGCCCGGCCGGAAGGGTCGGGAAAGTGACACAGCAGTTTGCACGTTCAACAGCGATCGTAATTGGGTAAAAATTTGAATGTGCAAATCCGGCTCCTACAACCCATCCTTCATGCGCGAACAGTTCGGCGGATTTCCGTTGCACTTTTGAAAGTGCACTTTTCTGCAAGTTTTACTGGTCATGCATACGGACGGGCCGTCCTGCATTAGCGCAAGGCAATTGAACGTGTAGGGTTGGCATGAAACCATGATCGTTCCTTACATTCACTATTGAATGTGCACTTTTTGGCCCAGCCCTGAAAGTGACCATATGATCGTACATATATGGATTCAAGGTCCTGGCAACTTCTAGTCCTCGACACTAACATTACCTCCAAGTTTGTGGCAAACTACCCGCCTCCACTTTCGGGTTCTATTCGCCAGCCTTGCGCCCTTTACGAATGATCATCAGCCTTTCGACAGTACCAACACCAATATGACGAAGCCGTGGGCGTTGGTTCAAGAAGAGGCTTGCCACTTTTATGCTCAGAAGAAAACGCTGGACGAGATAAAGGCTATCTTCCGAAATCGTGGTTTTGTCGCCTCGTGAGTTTTCCTTCTGACTTTATTTGGGACATGCGTTGACATGAAAGCAGGACACGGGCGTGGCGGAAGAAGTTGAGTGAATGGAAAGTGAACAGAAGAGTTGGTCGACGATCCTTCCGCAACCTGACTAAGTCACGCTCTGAGCCGGTTGCAAACTTCGCACACGAGTTTTCAAAAGTGACTTCATCGACAGTGGACGACTTTAACACGGAAACGACATGCCCTGAGTATGAGATTGTGTTGAGCCGCACACATGAAGATACACCCTTACGCACTCAGCCCCAACCCGTGGAAGGTCCAGATGGTGTCTTCCGTGACTTACAGCTGTCCGTAGTGGCAACACCATCTTTGGCCAACGACGAAGAACTCAAGCCCATACGATGTCTCGAGGAAGCAGCACCATTCATCATGAAGGGTCTTTGGGTGTGCTCAAATTGCCGCCAAAGCAACCAATTTGCGATCTCGCCAGATCGCTGTCCGCAGAGATGTCCATAAACAAGCGGTTTCAAAGATCTTTGTTTTGCCTTGTTTGTAAAGACCAAACAAGCTAAATGAGCCATAACTTCAAACAATTCAAGAGCGGAGGCTCGGTTTGTTTGGCCCTTGTTTGATTCTTTGAAACTGTGGTGGTTGTTGAGATATAGCATGTTGCAGGTGGTGGTGGTGGTGAATGTAATAACCCTAGAGACCCTGTGTCAAAACCGGACTGCACTCCGGGCCAATCGGAGCGCGTGCCAGCTGCCCTAACTCAACGCGTCTGTTCCCTTTGTGTTGCTTCCGCCCAAAACAACCATC
>NHNV01000058.1:162876-182358 GCA_002785995.1 Mycosphaerelloides madeirae | reverse complement strand
AAGAGAGAATTTCATACCACACAATAAGAAATTGGCTGAGATAGAAGAGGAGGTACTGGTCAGAGAGATACTAAAGCTGGATTCACAAGGATTGTCACCTACAACCAGTCTTGTAAAAGAGATGGCTGATTCTATCTGTCAAGCAAGAGGAGCAGACTGTGTTGGTATCAACTGGGCATACAACTTCATTCGGAGGACACCTGCTTTGACTATAAAGCAAGGAAGAGCATATGAATGCCAGAGAAAGCTATGTGAAGATCCAGCAGTAATTCAAGAGTGGTTCAGACTTCTGAGAAACACAATCAACAAGCACGGCATTCTGCCTCAGGACATCTACAACTTTGATGAGACTGGCTTTCAGATGGGACAGATCTCTACATCTAAAGTAGTTACAGCTGCAGACAGGCTAGGCAAGCCAAAGCAAGTCAGGCCAACCAACTCTGAGTGGGTTGCACTTATCCAAGGAGCATGTGCAGATGGTACTCCTATTCCGCCCTTTCTTATCTTGAAAGGAAAAGAATTCAACCAGGCCTGGTCCTACTATCTCCCTCCAACTTGGATGATTGCAGTCAGTGCAAATGGATGGACTACAAATCAACTTGGCCTCCAATGGATCCAGCACTTTGATAATTACACTAGATTCAAGACAATTGGCAGCAAGAGACTGCTTGTTCTTGACAACCATGAGAGTCATATCTCTATTGAGTTCAGATCATTCTGTGAGGAGAAGGATATTGTCCTCCTCTGGATGCCTCCTCATTCATCACACCTTCTCCAGCCTTTGGATGTTGGCTGCTTTGGCCCTCTTAAGACTGCCTTTTCTACACAGAACCAGGACTTGATTAGAAATCACATCTTTCATGTTCAAAAGCAGGACTTCCTAGCCACCTTCCAGACAGCATACCAGTCCTCCATTACAAAGGAGAACATCCAAGGAGGCTTTAGAGGCTCAGGTCTCCACCCGTTCAATCCTGAGGCTGTCCTGTCTAAGCTGGATCCTATCATCAGATTACCAAGCCCTCTTATCTCACATCTTTCCTGCCAAGCCAAGACACCTAGCAACACTTTAGAAGTGAAGAAGCAGACTACACTGATCCAGCAAAGGCTTCAGAGGCATCAGAGTAGCTCACCAACTCTTATCTATGAGGATATCAGTCAGCTTGCTAAAGGAGCTCAGATTATTGCTGCCTTAGCAGCTCTAATGCAATCACAAGTTTCTGCACTTCAGAAAGCGAATGAAGAAATGCACACTAGAAGGAAGAGGAAGAGGAAGGGCTTCAAGTCAGACAAGGCATTGTTAGGAGCTGAGATCAAGAGGATGGCTGAGCAAGAGCAAGTCAAAGCTCAAACAATAGAGGAGGCACCAAGGCCAAAAAGGAAAGCACCTATATGCAGTGGCTGTGGGCAGCAAGGCCATACTATTGCAAGTTGCAAAAGGAAAGAGTAGCTTACAATAGATCATGTATTTCAATCTGGAGTGATTTGAGCAAGTGGTTGTTGAGGTATCAATTTTTCAATGCTGACAGTGGTGGTGGAGGTGTGCACGCCCTTGTGATGTGCACGCCCTTGTGGGGCGCGTTAAGGTATGTCACGCTGACTCAGCACACCCACGGCACTCCTTCAGTCGTGTGCTTTCTCCTTACATAGAATCATCAATCATCTCGAGTTACGTGAATCCCCTCCATCCAACTCATCTTCTGAAGTCGGGGGTGCGCACGTGACGCCAAATGGCTCGCATCACGTGAAACAGAACCTGAAGCGATGTTTCGAGCCTTGGCCGTGACAAATGATAATATATATTACCTTACTAACTCTTAGACTATCTAAGAGGCAATTAAGAGGCAAACAATCTGAAAGTCTGCTCTTGAATTGTTTGAAGTTTTGGACGATTTGGCTTGTTTGTTTCTTATAAACAAGGAAAACAGATTCGTTGAAAATCTCTTGTTTAACGCAATTCCTGGGGACGCGCAATACCTGGGGAAGCGGGACACGCATGCGTATATGTCATCATGCTCGCGGAACACTTGATACTGTTGCCGTAGTTCTGATACCGCTCGACGTACTGTCCCACTTCCCCAGGTGTTGCGCTTCCCCAGGAATTACGTTATAGACAACTCTGAATGGCTCCCTAGGACGCAATCGCTCCTCTTCATGTTGAGGTAAAAAATGGAGATCCATGAGTTGTTCTTTGTGAGGCTGTCTGTAGTCTATATATCACCGTATTCGGTGGTTGGTAGTGGCTGAACTAATAAGTGGTTGGTGCGGCCTGTGCGCTGCTTCAACACTTCCATCCGGGGTGCAAGGCATCGAACAGTATAACGGAATTTGGTACAGAGTATGTTGGACTGAGATGAATATGAGGTGAGACCCTTGGAGAAAGAATCCTGTACAGGAGGACCATGTAGTCTCGATGGTAACAAGCACGACTCTGGGCGGATGCATCGATGCAAAGGGAGTATAATTTGTCTTGACCAAGGGAATGATTCACATCTCTGAACAATCAAGTCAGTCCGAGACATTGGGGAGGCTAGCGTTTGTTGCAAGATCGTTAAGGATCGAGAGAAATGAAGCCGTACATTGAGCATGCGTTGTGTGAAAGTGGGCGTGAAGTCGGGATTGAGTTTCCCGAATGCCTCAGGCACAAAGCTCTCAGCCTGAAACCGAAACAATTTTTCACAGCTGTCTCTTGAACTTTCTTGGCATCGGCTGCGCATGCCAAGCGTTCCACCTATTGCTGTACGCTGGTAGTTCCCTAGAGAGATGCTCGCAGGAACCACCACACCTTCAGACCACCGCCACCAGGCACGGGAGAGCCTGATCCGCGGCCGAAGTAACATAACTTGGACAGGCCTTCTCTTGGAGTCCTGATGATATCTAACAATACGGTACAAATGACACCAGGAAGGTAATGCGCATGGAGAGATCCTTGCATAATTTCGTATTCAATGCGAAGTGCGACCGCCCGGCCCACAAGGAGGCCGGTCGGCATCCCCGGCTTCATTTCGCCGCCGAGCACAACATACAGCAGAAACGGAGCCATGTATCAGTCTGACGTCCGGACGAGCAACATCAAGGACTTCGTGTTACACGAAATGGTTGCAAGTTGCACACACTGTGTGCCAAGAAGCGTGCAGCAATGCTTCGGAGGGCGGCAGCTGGAGGGTTTTATGCAAACGCCTTGCGGGGCAAGAAGAAAACGTAGCGTGAAACGTCACTAGCCTCCTCGGTGCTGAATTTGAATACGAGATAAACGAATTCAATACCTAGCGATCTGCCACGATGATGATGCCCTTTTATATATCCGCCTAGACCCCGTTCTTGCCATGTAGTTCTCAGAAACCTTCAATTCCAAAGGAGATTCGCGAAAATGTTGCTAGATACTTCGATTCCGACCTCGCATCTAGCCTTGACCGCGGGAGCTTTAGTGGCAGTGGCTTTCATCTTCTCTGTTTTCATTGCACCCAACTTTTCGGCGGTGGAGAAGTACCTCAGTAGTACACCATGGGTGGGAAAGAAGAACGAGTCTTTTGCTCGCTTCAGAGCTGGCATGAGGTTCCTCACGGACTCCCGAACGATGCTTTCCGAAGGTTATGAGAAGGTGGGAGTTGTCGACAGGAGCGTTGCGTATATCCACAGCTGACTCTTTGCAACAGTACAACAAGCAGAACAAGCTCTTCGTATTGCCTCAATTCAGCACTGAGCCACTTGTTGTGCTCCCGGCCGACAAGATGGGCGAATTGATCAACCTTTCGGACGATCAGGTCGACCCGCATCTTGTCAACCAGGAGTCGATCGCCACCAAGTACACGACAGGCTATGATGTCTCGTATGGGCCTCATATCGATGTCGTTCGCCGCCAACTCACTCGCCGACTGCCCCTTCTCACCAACGACGTTTACGAGGAGCTGACGCTTTCCATGCAAGATCAATGGAAAGTCACGGACAAAGAATGGTCTACTGTCAAAATTTACCCAACTTGCATGAAAATCGTCTCTCGTGCGGTATGTCGCGCAGCACAGCAAGGATGATTTCCGAAGGAATTGCTGACTTGTTTGCAGGCCAATCGAGTCTTTGCCGGAAGGGAACTGTGCCGCAATTCCGAGTTCCTGGAACATTCTCGTCTATACGCCCAGGCTGTCTTCATGGCAGGTGGCAAGATCAAACTCTTCCCCAAGTGGACTCACCCAGTCGTTGCTCCGTACTTTGTCCGAAATGTCAAGCATCACCAGGCCGTCTGCAAGAGGATCTCTCTTCCGATAATTCGCCAACGTCTTGGGTATATTCAGGGACGTGTCAAGAAACCAGCCGGCTATGAGGATCCAGTACGATTAAATCAAACTTCATTCTGCGGCAGAAATGCTAACGAGAATCCAGGTTGACGCTCTACAATGGATGCTGGAGGACTGCGCTGAACTCGCTAAGAAGGACCCTGGTCAACTCGACGAAGACCGCCTTGTTCGACGTCTACTTTTGCTTAACATGGTCGTGAGTACTCAGTCCCGAGACCTTGCCATGCAGAATCATAAGAATTAACCCATTTGCAGGCCATCCACACTACTTCAATGGTCACCTCCAACACCATGCTAGACCTCTACAGTTCTCCACACCGAGACGAATACATCGCCGGCCTGCGGGAAGAAGTCGGGCGAGTCCTCCGCGAATCTAGTGGCGAGTGGTCCAAGAACGCCATCAATAGCATGCACCGCATCGACTCCACCATCCGCGAGACCATGCGCTACTCCTCCCTCGCCGACGCCGGAATCCGTCGCATGGTCACTGCCAAAGAAGGCGTCACTCTCAGCGGTGGCATTCACCTTCCTCACGGAACCAGAGTTGTCGCAGCTGCTCACGGCATCCACACCGACACCGCTTTCTACGGCGAAGACGCCGCCTCTTGGAATGCTTTCCGCTTTTCCGCGCCCCGAGAAGCTTATCTCGACAATGTCGAAAGCGCTGGTGGAGATCCGGCCCGCCTCAAGAATATTCTGGAGCAGAAGAATCAGAATCTGATTGCTACTGGAGAAGAATTCCTGGCTTTCGGACACGGAAGGCATGCATGCCCAGGAAGGTTCTTCGCCACACAGGTACTGCTCTTTCATCTCTTACTCTGACCATGACAACTAACTCGAATGCTTTCAGGAAATGAAACTGATGATGGCGCATATTGTCACGAATTATGATGTCAAGATTGATGGAGGCCGGCCGGTGAATCCGGGTATGAATGGCAGCTATTTCCCCGATCCAGAAGCGGAGATGCAGATTCGATTGCTGCCGCAGGGCAAGAAGTGAAGAAGCAACGGTCTTCTAGTGTATGACTAAGTCGATGTGTGTAGAACGCTGACTAGAGTGTTAAAAGCGCACAGATAATCTCCCACCA
This sequence comes from Mycosphaerelloides madeirae, assembly GCA_002785995.1. Lineage (NCBI taxonomy): Eukaryota > Fungi > Ascomycota > Dothideomycetes > Mycosphaerellales > Mycosphaerellaceae > Mycosphaerelloides > Mycosphaerelloides madeirae. Next base: position 176,981 of record NHNV01000058.1, on the reverse strand, counting down.
CCTCCAGCCATGGAATTAGTTCAGCGGCGGCTGAACAAATACCATGCTGTATATCTCAATTACAGACAGTCCCTGAATTGGAGAACTCATGAATCTCAAATATATTCAACATAGAGTAGTATCTACGAGATGCGCGGGGCTGAAGTGCAATCTAGTCTAGAGGAGTTGAAATGTGAGGAGCGAACTGTAGGGAATTGAATTGATTTTTGTCTTCTACAAAGGAGACAGTAGTGAGTGTGCTATATATCCTGAGTGTTGGGCACCTGTTGGGCACCCATTGGGCATCCATAAGATCAACATGACGAAGTGATCGTCATACTTGGGCATCTGCTGTTCAGGGACTTCCTTGAAAGTCAAGGATTGCTTGTGCACTACTGCCTGACTTTCAACTTGATAAGCATATCATCAACGTAAATCACGATAACACTACCATTGCTGTGTTTGAACACACACACATCATTCACAATTGGTGTGAACTGAAGCGATCGAAGAAACTTGCCAAGCTCTTCGTACCATAGTAGTAGTAATCGTCGCAGCCCATACAAGGCTCTCAAAAGGAGGCAGACCTTGCCTGGTCGCTCAAATCCATGTAGCATCACTACGTAGATCTTGCGGTCGGTAATCAAGGCGTTAAGAAATGCAGTCATAATGTCATACTGCTTGCACTCAAGGCCGTAGTACGTGATTATAGCGTACAAGATTCGCAGAGTTGTTGGCTTAACCACGGAGGCATATGTCTCATTAGAGTCATCTTCACTTTGCATGTCGCCACGTACCACCCAGCGAGCCTTGAAGCGGCTGATCTTGCTGTTGGCATCCAGCTTAAGCGTGTAGACCCATTTTCCTCGGATCACACTGGTGCCATCGTCTAACGTGTCCTTGTTCACAAGCAGCCAGGTCGTGTTCTCTGTCAATCTCGTTGTTTCAGCCTCCTGCTCAGCCAAGTGCCATTCCGTTGCCTGTAGCAATGTCATTGCCTGCTTATAACTCTTTGGTATGATCACGTTTGAAGCCTGCCACTCTGTAGACGTAACGAATGCTGAGATCGTTGCATTTGGCATGTTTCGCAGCTGCTTTCTTGTTGCCTTTGGTAGCGAATAGTAGAGCGCACGCCGGCCTCTTCGATTTATGTCGTAACTGGCTTCGTCTTCAAGGCGCACTGGAGCCTTTGTTTGTTGCATGGGTTGTGAGTGGCCGCAGTTGCTGGTATTAGTCGTGGTGCGGTTGGGGCTGGCGCCTCTAGTGTGACAAATTCGTCCTCGCTGTCCTCGACGCTCGGTGGTGATGGTGTCGTTCTCGGTTGTACCTCCGGCAGGTCGTCGATTTCAGTCTCATGGCTGTCGATGACTTCTTGCACCGGGTCAAATGGTTCACTGTCTTCGATCACTCCAGGCTCGCGTGGTATCAACTTTACTACACCCCCAAGTGTCACACCCCAAGGTGTCACTCCCCCAGGCTGTTCAACAAGATTGCGGAGTACCGGAAAGATGTCGCTGAACGTGAGCAACTCGGAAGCTTCCTAGTCGTGCCATTATAGCTCGATCGGTGAAGGATTTGAATGATTTGAACGTCCTTTGTACGATACACCTCGCGCTCTGAAGGCATATAGATGTTGTAGATCGTGCGGCTCTCTTGACCGACCAGTATACCATCCTTGCCAGGCACGGTGAATTTGTCGCTCCGTACCATCTTATAGTCGTACACGGTAGTTCGCGAGCCAAGTGGCTCTAAGTGGTGTAGCTCTGGCAGCGTTAGCTCAACCTTTTGCTATGTGTTAATAATCTCCTAGGGTGATTTGCCCTGGATGGTCGCACTTGGCATGATGTTGAGCAGGTACACCGCGTACTCAAATGCATATGGCCAAAGGCAGGCCGGCATGTTGGCGTCAAACATCAGCTTCCTCGTTAGTACGCACACAATGTGATTGCTGACCTCTCCTTCTCCATTTTGCGTTGAGGATTAAGGGGCAGTGACCTGCAGCTTGAAGCCCTCATCTTTTGCGAATTGAATCAGTTGATAGCCACCGTGCTCTCCGCCGCCATCGATTCGCACGATCTGAATGGTCTTGCGATATTGAGTCTTAACCTCACGGACTGTGTTGCGAATATGTACTGCGGAGGCGTTCTTTGCCTGAGAGCACAGAACACACCGCTGAAGGCTCGTAAGATCCGTGCCAAGCGTGAAATATCGCTCCTTGTCAATGCCAGGATTCAGAACGGTGACTACGTCCACTGACCATACTGCGTATGGTTCGGCTGGCCGCACCATCGGGATGCGATTGTACACTCAGCGTGCCTGAGCACGGCGGCATACAACACATTTACGCGGATGATTACCGCCAGCAGTGATCTTAATGCGGCCTTCGGTATTAAGCTGTGCGAGTTTGCGAGCGTGTAGGTAGCCAAGTCTCCGGTGCCACACCTCTGCCGTTGCTTCCAATGATCGTGGTCGACCTTGTCCGCGCCTCGCAGATCAACTAGTCGTTCCGAGACATCATCGCCGGCAGCATGCAGCTCCAATCCCTGCTCCACTACTTCGACAGCCTGCTCGTGGCGAATAAGACTCCGCTCTGGGATGCGTCAAAATACATTTGGATCCGCAAAATACATTTGGATCCGCAACTACCCCTACCTCCTCAACAGCATGGAGGTTGCTGAGATGTATCTCAGAGTCAAAGCGATGAAGAAGCAGACACGGGGTAAGATAGTGCCGAAAAGCAAGCGTGCACATTAGAGAGCCATGTTGAAACAATGCTTGCACCACTCTGAAAGATCTCCAGTAAAAGATTAGCAGACTAGATTGGTACTTTTGACAACTTGAACGACGTCGACATGATCGAAGGCACTCTCTCCTCTCTCTCTCCGGGCTGTTGTAAAGGTCATCTATCCCCAGCTCCGCCAGTCAGGCCAGATATTTCCAGAATTTCTAATAATATTCAAAGAATCCATGCTGCTGACACTACAACCAAGTCTACTCTAGTGCGATTGTTCTCGAGATCTGCCGCGTTGATCCGGAACCATCACTTAACGGCAATCAAGAAAACCTATGCAAGCCTATGCTGCTAACGTGAAAATCGACCTACTCCCGGGTGATTGTTTTCGAGATTTCCCGCGTATATCCGGACCTGGAAGTTCAACAGCATTCAAAAAATTTATGCTTCTGAAACGGAAATCAGACCTGCCCTCGAGCGGTTGTTCTCAAGATATGCGACGTCGATTTTTACCCGGCATTCCAACAGAATTCAAGAAATCTATGCTATTGATACTAAAATCAGACCTACCACCGATCGATGGTTCTTGAGACGTACCAGGTCAGTTTTGACCCGGCATTCCAACATTATCCAGAAGACCTATGCTGCTGAGTCAAAAAACAGACCTACTAGCAGACGATTCTTCTTGAGATGTGCCACGCTAATTCGGACCTCAACTGCTACATGCTTCAGAGAATGTGTGTAGAATGCTGCTTAGTCGTAGTATCTACGAGAAGCGCGAAGGAGAAGTGCTGTCTAATCTAGGAGCCTGAGGTACACACGCGTGACACACTAGCGGCTTGGCAACCCGATGTGCAGTCCTCCTGGCTGCATCAAGTGCTTCAGCTTTGATGCTCCTAGAGAGCCAGAGTGAAGATCCTGTACCACCACCTGGCTGCCAACAAGGGGAATTTTCAATCAGAGCATCTCAGGACTTAATTATCCCGGCTATTCAACGAGCGACCCTGCTAATAGAAGAGATTCCAACAGTCCTAGAGGATGCTCTGATCGAGAGAGGGTTACGTAAGAAAGCCTTCTTCCAATCTTCCAAACGGCCGTCTTATTGAACATGTCAATGAGCGACCATCCTTGTTCTCACGTCATCGAACAGCAGACGGCGTGAATAGCCGTTTAGCATCTGGCGTTGACGTCAGGACATCATTGACTTCTTGCAGAGTTGGATCCATTCAAGCGGGCCGCGAGGAAGACAGAGAATCTCCCTTTCGGGCAACTGCACATCTCCATTGATGCCGCTATGTGGGGACATTCCATCGGCGGCTCAACGAACAACTCTCCGAAGAGAAAGTACAAAACCGTCTGCGTTCCCGTATCTTATGAATGCATCTTCATATGCACGACGATGCCGGGAATGAAAGCAACAATACTGGTCACGCTGTCTCTGGGCAGCGAAGCCCACTCGGTAATTTCACAGTTCTCAAATCCCGGCAGCTTGACAGGTTCGAACTTTGGAATCACAGGGCTCAATGCAACGTACGACTATGTTATCATTGGCGGCGGATTAGCAGGCTCCGTCATAGCCACACGGCTAACAGAGCACACAAATGCTTCTGTTGCCATTGTCGAGGCCGGAAGTTTCTACGAGATGACCAACGGAAACTGGAGTCAAATTCCTTATTGGTCGGAGCAGTGGGTTGGCGCTGGCCCGGACGACTGGCAGCCAAACATTGACTGGGGTCTCTTCACGGTGCCGCAGATCAACGGCGAGAGCATTCACTATGCTCAAGGCAAGACTCTTGGTGGCAGCAGCGCCCGCAACCAGATGATGTATCATCGACCGACGAAGGGAGCGTACCAGGCTTGGGCAGATCACGTTGGAGATCAGTCATATACTTGGGATAACATGACCAAGTACCTGGAGCGTAGCATGCACTTTACTCCAAACATCGCGAATCGAACTGCCGTTGGAACCACCGTTTTCAGTGCGAGCGACTACTCGCGACAGGGAGGCCCGTTGCATGTCAGCTACCCCAACTACATTCAGCCTTTGTCCCAGTACGCTGCTCAAGCATTCTCTTCGATTGGGATGAAGCAACTTCCAGGATTTGCGAGTGGAGTACTGAACGGCTTCGGCTGGTGGCAATGGACCATTGACTCAAAGAAGGGCCTGCGAAGCTCTGCGGAGAGCTCGTTCTTGGAGACAGCGTTCGGAAGGCCGACATTGACGACTTACGTCAACTCTCAAGCTCGCAACATCTTGTTCTCCAACGGTACAGCCACTGCAGTCAATGTAACAGGAATGGGCGGCTTCCGACCTTTTACTCTTACAGCTCGGAAGGAAGTCATTGTCTCTGCAGGAGCATGGCATTCGCCTCAACTTCTAATGGTTTCTGGAATCGGGCCGAAGGAGACTTTGGAAAAGTTCAATATCTCCATCGTCAAAGATCTTCCTGGAGTTGGTCAGAATATGTGGGATAGCCACAATATCGGAGGACCAGTCCACAAAGTTTCATTATTAGGTTTCTCTGCTTGGCAAGAACCTGCTCGTATGGAACAAGCCGTCACGCAGCTCCTTTCAAACGGCAGCGGCCCACTTACAAACATCGGTTTGGACGTCGGAGCGTGGGACATCCTCCCCGATCGATCGAACTTGACCGCTCAGGCCAGAGAGGCTCTCTCCGACTTGCCCAGCGACTGGCCACTCATCGAGAACTCGCTCACGAGCTCAGCCCGTGTCTTACAATCCACCGATAGTTCAACCCAATACGGTGTAATCGGTTGCATTCTCATCGCCCCCAGAAGCAGAGGAAATATGACAATCCAATCTGCCAGCAATATGGATCCGCCAATCATCAATCCGAATTGGCTTCTCAACTCCACAGATCAAGAAGTCGCCGTAGAGGCATATAAGCGAGCTCGACAAGCTTGGAACGCGATTCCAGAGGGCATTCGTCTCGGTGATGAGGTATTCCCGGGCAGAAATGTGTCTACTGATGCGCAACTCCTGGAGGCGATCAAAAGTAGTCTGGGACCTATTCATCACGCATCGTCCTCTTGCGCGATGGGAAAGAATGACAATCCAATGGCTGTTGTGGATTCCAAAGCGAGAGTGTTTGGCGTGAAAAAGCTGAGAGTCATTGACTCCTCAAGCTTTCCTTTCACACCACCGGGACATACGCAGGGTGTGACTTATGCACATGCGGAGAAGCTGGTCGATGATGTATTGGCGGATTACTTTTCTTCGTACTCTTCGTAGGTATACATAGAGAGCAAGCTGTTAGTGCCGCTCCCATCAAAATTCATTGCCTCCTGGCCACTTCTCTTCTGCATTATGCATCATGAGGACATTCAGGCTGCTACCGACCATACCAAATCGATTGATGATCATGAGCCAACTCGTTCCTGTCACAAATAATCACCCAATAAATTCATTCCCGCACGCCCGAGATCATCTGTCGGATCCAGCAACAATGATGAGCTGATGGGTACCCCGAGCCTCTTTGCTAAAGCAGGTGATGTGACCGTCTGATAAGAAGGCTTCTTTGACTTGGCTCGTCGTCTTCTTGTGGGTGGAATTGAGAACCTTTGGACGTCGTAAACTTGCTGTATCCGAGCTTCTGCAGCCTCACGTCGCAGTTGTGCAATGTGTGCTCTGTCGTTGTCGTCAAACCAATGGGAGTGACCGCCTTCTGATTGAGGCGTCTGTACAAAACGGCCAAGAGGAGATCGTTGAGGAGTCTTTGGCATCGGTGGTCGGCTCTTTGGTGATGGTTGTTTCGGCGATGGGAACGTAAAATATGGGTTCCATCCCCATCTGTTCGTGCGGGAGGTTTCCTTTGCTGGTGTTGAAGGCGGGAAAGGGAAAGGGAAGAGAATGTCGTCTGTCTCGTAATGCATGACTATGTCCAAAGATGCAGAGTAGTCGGGAAAACAATCGCTTTCTGTCAACGTGGTAGCGTTGTTATCGATGGTATGCTGGTTGTATTGTGCGTCGGCGTCGGAGCCTCCGTCCTCAAGGAGCTGAGCGAGATCAACGGATAGCTGCAAATGATTGAAGATGGATGATCTGTCCATTTCTTCAAACATGGTGATTGAATCGTAAGACCTGAAGGTGCGATTTTGAACGATGCGAGCTGGTTCTCGCAAGTTGCAGTTTCAATGTTGGATGGCGCTGAATTGTTGTAAAAGCATTCCGCGATATGTCGCTTCGACGTCTGGATCGGCTTTGTGGATAGTTCAGCGGTCTGTAATCCTGAAGGATGATATCGCGCCGTCTGGATCCACGTGGGGTAAATAGCACCCCAGCTTCGGAGATGGATCAAAAGTCCAAATCCTGCGCCTATTGCTGCGTTTTTCCATCAACAAAGTAGACTGCTGACGGAGGAAGAGCAGTATTGTTCGTCGACGAGAGTTTAAGAAGTGATGACTTGTTCGTGCTGTGCCAGGATCGGAGTGAATGCTGTGTGCACTATAAAAAGCTGACGGGCGTGGTCTTTCATCGACCTTCAGGATTAGCGTCGGCTCCTATCGTAAATTGCCTTGATCGGCAAATATAGGTGAATCCTACGCTACCAGCGGCATCCTTTCTTTGAGTATGGTGGCTGTTGTAGCACTTTAGTGCAGGCTAAGTTTGCATCACAAGCGTCCATACCAGCGTCCACGTGTGCCAGCTACGAGCCTTGCAACGTTCAACGTTCGCGAAACAACTTCAGGAGCTGATCAACAATACAAAGGCACTAGAAGATCCCCCACGTGTGAAGAAGCAGGTGAATCCTACGCGCAAGTTTTCTCCTACAGCCTGCAGCACGTAATTAGAGCGTTGCGTTGGCCTGGTTCTCAGAAGGACTCTCGATCGGAAATGTCTGCAGAGACGGCCATACCTGCTGGCGTTGCCGTGGAAGTTGGTCTTGTTACGCCGAAGCGTACGCCTGCGCCTCATTATGAAGGGCATTCCTTCCAGACTATTCGACAGTATCTCTCTGATATGATAGGCCATAGTATGCATGTTCTTAAAGGAAGAGCCGTAGTGCTAGGATCTGATCTCAAGAGTGTATTAACGTGGAGGGCATTCCTTCATAGTACCTATTCAATTTGAATGACTATAGTATGCATGTTCTTGAAGAAAGCGCCGTAGTGCTAGGATCTAAGCTCGAGAGTAACTGTTGTGGAGGGCATTCCTTCTAATCTACTGGACTGTATCTCTCTGGCATATCAGGCTTTAGCACGCATGTTTTCGAGGAAAGCGCCGCAATGCTAGGGATTGAGCTGAAGAGTATCTTATTGTGGAGGGCATTCCTCCCAGATCATTCGGCGTTATCTCAACGATATGATATATAATAGGATGGATAGTTTCAACGAAGCGTCGTAGTACTGCGACCTGATCTCGAGAGTAACTGTTGTGAGCTTAATTCATCGCTTCTGTTGATCCTTCGCGGCAATCGAGACTTTCCCTGGATTCGCAGTCACAGCATCGAGCAACGCCTTCACTACAGTTTTCTCTCGTACCTGCTCTACTACCGAGTCACTTGGCGCGATCAGCTCATTCTCAGGAGTTCCATTTGCTTTGTGATGCTAAAGAGATGACCAATGTACGCCATGAACTCATTGTTGGAATTCCACTTCCGATGGCAAGGAGGGTGCTCACTCGCTGTATCGTAACATCGCAAGGCGAATTGAGACGCAATCTCGAGAGAGAAATGGTTGCAGGAATGGCCGAACCTTCTGGTGTTGCCGTGGAAGTTGGTAATAATACGCCGAAGCGTACGAGCGAGCGGCGCGCGCTGCGTCCTGCGCACGACCAGTTGAAATGTGAGGAGGGAACTGGAGAAAATTGAATTGCTTGATTCTGCTACAAAGGAGACAGTAGTGAGTGTGCTATATATCCTGAGTGTTGGGCACCTGTTGGGCACCTATTGGGCATCCAGAAGATCAACATGACAAAGTGATTGTCATACTTGGGCATCTGCTATTAAGGAACTTCTCTGAGAGTCAAGGACTGCTTGTGCACTGCTGCCTGACTTTCAACTCGATTAGAGTTGTCTTCTTCTACCAGATGACCCAGTCACCGTCCTCGCCCTCCAGCCAGCATATAAACAACTGCCGCGCAAAATCTCACGCCGGAGCCGAATACTCACTGTCCATAGACTCAGCGCCAACCAGGGCCTCCACCACAGTGCCCTTCTCGTGCTCGCGAAACGCCCGAGTCACCGCCCTGTCCTGCTCGACACCATGGCCTGCGGCCGAGCCTCTCCTCATCTCCACGAACCTTACTTGCGCGACGAGATTCCAGAAATCGAATATGTACACCGTGTAGGCGTTGTTATGTTGAAGTGAACGAAGCAGACTGAGCATCATGATTTCGATAAAGATCTATCTATCGGAGGCAGAAGACAGCAGTCTTATGCCTGCAGAAGCAAACAAGGCCATAGAGCTACCAAGGTGGTGGAAGTTGCCTTCAACACGAGCTGCCGAGCTGCGAGCCTTCACAGCAAGCTATCGACCATCCACAACCGACTATAACATCTATCATGGCTCGGGTATTCCCTTACCGAAACTGGTGCCTATGCAGATTCTTGAGCTGCCAGCTCCCCATTTTGACCCTGCAGTCCTCTTCCTCACCTTCTGTACATCACCTCTGATGTGGCTCGCCACTCAAGTCCTTGACCCAACAGTAAATTCAAGCATTGGAAATACGTGACAACGTGCGTAAAGTAAGGTGATCGATCGTTCTCATCCTGGGACGATCAAGTGCGTGGAGAGGTCGCTGGTGAGAAACTGATGAGGCCGGAGAGGTTTTCAAGGAGTGGAGGGACAGACCAGGAGTTTTGGTGGAGTGATGAGGGTCTACCAATTCGAGCAACGGAATCGTTCTTACATGAAGCTGGTCTTGATATGGCTGTATCTGAATGTAACAGCGTGGAAGGCTACTGTTTTGTAGAGTGCTGCCGATGAAAACAAGAATTGCCCTGGGTTTGAGAGGCACGAGGCAGGAGTTTTGCGGGTGCGATGCGGCACCAGCAGTTCTACCAATGGAATCGTAGTTGGTCGAAATATAAGGGTAAAAGGAGGCACACAGTGACACGTGAAATATCTGTACTGAAATGACTGGCTGTCTGCAAAGGAAATTTGTGCTGCTATATGCCTCAGCATTGGGCACCCATTGGGCATCGTTAGGTCTCCATATGATTGCCCTGAAACTGATCGCCATATTTGGACTTCCACTATAATTAGTTGCAGCAGTATGTACTAGGAGAAGCCGATCTTCGCAACTATCGTTCTGATATGACGCTAGTCATTATACCACTTCATCTGCATGCAACATCGTGGATCTCTTTTACTTCGCTGAGAGCCTTGCCAATGGGAACGGAAGATGCCTCCTGTTTGAGGGCATGAAGGGATTTTGGGGGAATATGCATTCCCGTCGGAAGCAGGAATTGGGGAGTTAAGGTTCCATATATTGGGAATAACCTGCATCGTCTCAAAATGAGACAGGGCTATTATACAATGGTATCTGAAAGCAAAGGCGTAATTGGCTTCTATCTTGTCGAGAGTACTATTGGAAGGAGAGAGAGAGTAGCCCCAGTCGATAGGATTTGGGGAGTTGGGGATTTTGGGGTGATATACGTTCTCCCTAATGGTCAAAAGGGTCTGGTAAGATTCTATCAGTTGGAAATACTCATACCGTCTCCAGATTAGGCAGAGCTATGATACGGCTGTATTTGAATGCAATAGCCTTCAGCGCTCTCCTTGCTTTCTCAGGTGCATGACTAAGAAATGACGTTGGTTGTGGCCCTAAAAGCGCTCCGCAATTGCACGTAATAGCTCTTGGCATTCTCACAAAGTGAGTGACTGTCGCTGCTAGGGCAGCAGCGCTATTACGTGCAAAGGAGGCCCTGAATACACATCTATCTAAATGAGGGTGGGTGGCGTGGGTGAACGAGAAAAACCGTCCCTTCGAGCCTGAAGAAAGCGAGAGAGCTGCTGAAGGAAAGAAAAGAGACATCTTTGCAGTACTAACCACTGCTTCGGTCTCCGTTTTGCCCATCACGGCCAATCCTTGGCAGCAACACGCTGACCCTTTCTAGGATTGCTGTTATTTCGTCGAGAATACTGCCAATACAGAAGAAGAATTACCCCCGTTTTGAGGGTATGGAGGTGTTGAGATATGACGTGGGCAGAAGTAGCAAGTGGGTGTGTTGTAAGGATGATGGTTACAGAGATGACACAGAGATTCCTTTATCTCCAGGCACTAGCGTGTCACTTCATGCACGCCTCTCGGGCTTGCAGCTGACATAAGCTGCATTGATTCCTGAGGCAGCAACAGCTGCATACTTCGTACTTCTTAGATCTAGAGTCTCTTCAATACTAAGACATATTCATCTTGTTGCTCCTAATGTGTCACGTGCACTCCATTCAACAGAAGGGATTCTGGGGAATATATTATTTCTCTGACGGTAAACAGGAGCGAACGCCAATTCCATCAAGAGTACTCTCAACAAATCCAACGATATCTCTGCTACTCTCGTCGGCCGCAGCTATACTATCGCCTTAGCTCGTTTGGAGATGATGCAAACAATGCAACCTTACTAGCCCCCATCTAACGGTAGTTTGGGATTTGGCGGGTGTATTCCTGCTCCTCCAGGATGAACAAGGGGCAGAGAAGTTGGATAAATTAGAATTGCAAGCATCATCTCTAAACCAGACCTACATTGGGTAATGCCGGTTTCCAATATATCAGCATAGATCGTAGCATAATTCGCCGAGAGCACTATCAACGTAAACGATAATTACCCCCCATGAAGGACATGATAAGGTGATATCCGAGTTTATCATAGTGACAGGAGCAATGTGAGGTTCTGTCAATTGAATGGTAAAGAATGTAAGTTTTTGGTGGAGCCCTTTTGACATTGTTGCGGCTAGAACTCGGGGATTGCGGTGTGGTCGTAGAGAACGCATTTCGGTGCGCAGTTCTTCCTCTCTCGACCAGATTCGCACACAACCATTTCTGCTGCACCACCACCCTCCTTCACACCACCATAATACCACCACCATACTTCCATCGCCATCACCGCCATCACCGCCATCACCACCATCTCCGCCGCAGGGAGCGAGCGGATATTCAATTGAAAGATGGAGCAAGTAGCTTTCTGGAGGGATATGACTCTTTAACAACTGTCAGAGAGCAGTGTGTTTGTTGGACTGGCGGTATTTGGAGTGGACCGGCGCCAGCTGGCGCTGGACTGGGCTAATTTGTGAGTGAATATTGGCGCCGCTGGCGTGAATTCGTCTCTGTCCTTAACAGGCGCCAAAATCCTAATCCGCTAAGCTCGCCGCCTCCAATTGGGCATCATACCGGTGTATATACACACTAAAAACGCGTGTCTCAGAAGCGCGATGCACCGCGTATTATTAGCTGTGTCTTGTATACAGTCAGACCAGCTCTTTTCAACCCTCCGTATGCCTTATTGCCGTGTCTTTCCCGGTGGCAACATGGTACTGTCGTAGTGGCCAGTGTGCGGAGCGAATAGCAATGAGGTCACCCTCTGCAACTGGATTCTGGCCTTTAAGGAAGAGCTGCGGAAGGATAGCTTTAAGTGGATTGGCGAGTTTGCCTTCGATAAGCTCGCTTTACTGCTGACAAGTGACTCTCTGGAAAGTGGGCTCTCAGCTGGCCGTGATCTTATTTACTATTGGCGCTCTCAGCTAAGAGCGGATAGTATTGAGGCTAGTTCCTTCTACTGTCACGGGCTATGCCCTGGTTCGAGGCTATGCCTCAGACACCACCTTTCTAAGTCTTGGCAGAAGGTTCTAGCAACGTGTGCATGGTCTATATAGACATGCACGGGCTCTACCCTTCTTTCTTTCTTCTTCAGCTTTGCAATCTGTACATATAGCCTAGCATAGTTGTGAATAACACTAGCTTGAGCCGTGACATCTACGTATCTCATAGGGTCCACTGGCTGCGAAGGCAATAGATGGACTTGATCGAGATGGAAATCACATAAAGAAGTGAATTGTTCGATACTAAAACTACGAAGATTGAGGAACTGAAGTCAGCCTTATAGGCTGTGCACATGATTGCTGCCTTAGGCAGCAACAAACATTCCTCCGAGACTGGGCAGGATTGAGACCATTCTCAACTGATGGCAAGGTCTATGCCGACTTAAATGATAAGGAAGTGATTAAGAAGCAATATGAGAAGCTGTAAACTCAGAAAGGGCTGCAAACTGATGATATTGAGGACATCTGTACGAGTAATTCACCTCCTTCCTGGTTAGGTAATCAGAATCCATTGGCGCTATTGGATTCACACCCAATGTATCTCGGAGTGGGGTGGACTGAGGCCTCAGTCCACCCCACTCCATGCCAACAAGCACACTGTCAGAGAGAGCTGTCTATATACCTTGATGTCAGGCATCATTGGGCATCTATTGGGCATTTATTAGGCCTCCGTTTGGGCCTCTATACAGCCATCCGGTAATCACTTATTACGTGAATTCCAACTTGTCCGTCTGTAGTCTCCGTCGACTTCTGGTCCTCCGGGGCGTTCCTCACGTCCGGCGATGGGTACTTTCACCCATTTCGCGACTCGATGCTGCTGTCAAGGCTTTGACCCTCAAGACAGAGGAGTGGTGGGCGAGGAAGACCACCGGGTCTCACGATATGTACTTGGCAAGTGCTAGGGATTCGATGGTGAAGACGGAGTTCTCTCTGGAACGGTTGGAGCAGGACAGAGATAACGGTAAAAAAAGACCCTTTCACGGCAACGATTGCAGCAAATTGGCTCACTGTATCTATAGCCTCTTTCGCCGGCGACCACGACTCTGGCAGCAATGCGTGGATGGCCTGGAGGGCCGATCGTTCGGGGATCCTCCGGAGCGTGCGCTGGGTCGACCTGGCGGGGAACCACTCTCCCTCCCTTATTTCTACAAGGTGCACGGGAAAGCGACGGTGTTGATGGCGGTTGTTGGCGCATTCGCGAAAGATTCGCGCAGAGATCCATTCCGAATCAACGATATGCGAGAGGTGTTGTCCCGTCTCGGCCTGCTCCTCGCTAGCAAGGCACCCTCTAAGGGGCCACCCTCCAAGGGGCCTAACACCAGGTGGCATGTGTGTACGCGGACCGACACTCTCGCTTTTGCGAGTGTCGATCGCGATGCCGTGTCGTATATGGGCGGCATGGCGACGATGATGTCGTGGAGATTTACTATACCTCTAGCGCATTGCGGCAACTCCCGGGCCAGCCCTTCCCAAAATCTCCCTTGACCTGGCTGGATATTCTCGCCTTCACACTCCTTCTCCACCACACCACACACCACCATGCTGCCGCGCGCAGCTCTCCGAGCACCATGCTCCTCGTTGCGGCTGAGATTGCGATCGTTTGCTAGCAAGTCACCCC
>NHNV01000058.1:0-162825 GCA_002785995.1 Mycosphaerelloides madeirae | reverse complement strand
CCGCCACCCCCGCTCCCAGCATCCAGCAGACCGCCCGCACGCCCTCCCCCTCCCCCGAAACCATCTCCCAGCACGACCGGCTCAGCACGACAGACATCGCCCGGCACTTCCCTTCCCAAAGACCAGAAACGGACGCCCAAGGACGCCATCAAATTCAGCGGCTCAGCAGCGGCATTGCCCATACAAAAAGCAGCACGACCCACTGTAGGAGCTGCATCGCACAAATCCCTCGCAGAAGACGCACCTGCACCGCAGGAGCCGATCGCACAGAAGACAGATGCCGACGAGCCTGTCGCTGGTACCGTAAGGGACACAGCACAGACCAAGAACGCGCAGTCAGAGCAGCAACAGCAGCCTCCGGACACACCACAGACACCCACAAACACTCCTCCCCAGCAGACACAGCCTCTGCCCGACCTACGACATGGCATTCCCTCCACCTTTGACTTCGAATTCGGCCAAGCAAAGGCAGCCACAGACACACACCAAACCGAAGGAGTTGCCGCTGATGAGCAGCCCTCCGATGATAAAATGCACGTGACTACTGCTCCAGAAGAGAGCCAGCAGCGCAGAGACCGCGAAGACCGCGAGTATGACAGATCCGCATACGAGACATCCCAGGACAGGAAGCGCAACCAGATGGCAAACTACATGTACCTCTCACTCCTCGTTGCTGCACTCTCCGGCAGCGCATATTTCGCCAGACCATTCAACCACATTGAAGAGCTTCCCCAAGGACTCGAGCCGAGCGACGTAGAAGGCTGGGCGCCAGGAAAGATGTATGCCCGCGTACGAGCACGTCTGGGTAATCAAATGGGCTACTACACCGAACCGTCATTCCCCCAGCTTCTGCCCGACATCCCCGAAAGCCAGAAAGCAATGTACCCACAATACACACTCGTCCTCGGTCTGGAAGACCTTTTGATTCACACAACTTGGGACACCAAGCACGGATACCGCACTGCGAAGCGACCTGGCGTCGATTACTTCATCAGATACCTGCAGCAGTATTACGAGCTGGTTCTGTTCACAACTACCCCATCAGGAATCGCACAGCCAGTCATTGCCAAGCTCGATCCCTACCATTTCATCCAATGGCCACTCGGAAGAGAAGCCACCAAGTACGAGAAAGGCGAATACGTCAAGGATTTGTCGTACCTCAACAGACCACTAAACAAGATACTGATCATCGACACTCACGCTGGTCACGTCAAGAACCAACCCGAGAACGCAATCATTCTACCGAAATGGACCGGCGACCCCAAGGACCCACACACCAAGGATCTCGTTGCACTCATCCCCTTCTTGGAATATGTGGCGACAATGGGTGCAGAAGACGTTCGCACAGTTTTGAAATCCTTCGATGGCAAGCCCATTCCTGAGGAGTTTGCTCGCCGCGAAGCAGAAGCCCGGAAACGATTCAACGAGCAACTGGCCGAAGAGCGCAAACGAAGACCAAAGCTATCACTTGGAAGTATTGCAGGCGGACTCGGCATGAAGGGCGGCGCCGGCATGGGTGGAGGCATGGTTCTTGCAGACGGGCAAAGCGTTGCAGAAGGACTGGCGCAAGGCAAGATGCTGAGCGACCAGATCCGAGAGCAAGGGCAGAAACAGTACGAGGCCATTGAAAAACAAATCCGCGAGAACGGCGAGCAGTGGCTGAAAGAAGAAGCCGAAGAGCAGAAGAAGCTAATGGAAGCGTCGATGAAAGACATGAAGCAGGGCGCCATGAGCTGGTTTGGCGGAGGCGGCGGCAGCAGCAAGGCTTAGCATGCAAGCAAACAAGCATGAAGCTTCTGTGTCGATGATGGACTGACTCTTCGCTCTTCGCACAAAAACTGTACACTTTGTATAACAGACTGGACTGGACTGGGCTCGGCTTTTGCTGCTGCATTTAGCGATGGGTCAAGGAGTTCATGTTGCAGAAATGGCGAGACCTGCTTCTTCTTTCTCCGGGTACTCTGCCGTGTACTTATATAGACCTCGAAAAAACTCGAGATTTGTTCGCGCCGTTCATTGTTACTGCCTACAGATCTCACATTTCTGCGTGTGTCAATCGCTTCTACTGGGATATTGATTATGCTTGTGACGAGCCGGCCCTTCAGCCACGCCCGTGACGTCGACGCTGTAGCACAAGACCGTCGCCGTCACACTGCCCACCCATCCATCTTCATCTCCCAACAACCAACGCTCCAGCTGTTTCACATGTGCGAATGGGTGTCATCCGTTCCTTCTACCATGAAGCCGGCTCGGAATCCTGTTGCGACCACTTCCATCCCATCTTCTTGACAAACGCTGTACCGAGCTGAAACAACGGTTACACCACATCATAGCCACTGTACTCCCAGTGCCCTCACTATAAACCGATCGCAGGCTGAACCCCGGACTCTGTCATACCCGGCGACAGCATCGCGATTACCGAAATAGCGTTGTGACCAAGCGAACTGCTCGAGAGTGAACCGCGAAGATGGCGACTGCAGTCCCACCACAAGCGACACCGCCGCTGGACGAGCACATCCCCGAGGCTGAGAAAGCGGAGAGACTCGAGGGGCAAGAGAAGGACATCGAGAAGCGAGAGGCGTACGAGTACTGGGGATATCTGTTTAAGCAGGACAAGACGGGCACAGACAAGCTCAAGAGCCTGTTGAGAGGTCTGAAGGCATCCATGGTATGCACGACTTATACAAGATAGTAGCAAGAAGGTGCTGATATACAACAGAACGAGCATTACGACCCTTCCGACCAACCCGATCTCACACCTGGCCAGCTGGCTTCCTTCTACCGCGACATGCACGGCGACTACGACAAGCTCTTCCTCGGAACACCGCACGAGAGCATCGCTTTCATTTACAAGAGTCTGGGATGTCTACACAGTCTGCAGCCGCCAGTTTTCACGCACGCCCAGGCATTCAACGATCCGACTGTGCCGGCGTTGAAAACGGAGGGGTGGATTATGTGGCAGACGATTCAGCTCTTGCTAGGACCAGATGAGCATGCGGACTTCATTCGGGAGGCTGTGGCACACTGGGATGTGCGAGATCAGGATACTGGCGACCTCTTTCCTAAAATATTGCCGCGACAGTGTTTCCCGCTGGAGCCGGACAAGCACATGGTGGCCTGGTACGAAGGTGTTTCCGAACGGCTGAGGAAGGAGGCGGAAGAAGAGGAGCGAAGACACAACGAAATCGAGGTGCACCACGATCCTCCGCCGCGAAGACTTCATGGAAATCAGCTTGCAGCGAGGAGAGACAGCGATGCGCCCACGGATGACGAGGGGTCGGTGGACTCGAGAGGAAGAGCTTTGGCGTACTTCCAGAACCCACTGTATAGACACGTCGACGGCCGACCTGGGATTGTGAGAAGAAATTCGAAACGGCCAACGCTTAGTCCACGCCAGACGATGATGGGCAAAGGCAAAGAAGCTGCGCAAAGCTTTGGTCGTATTGCCAGGAATGTCGGGAGCCCGCACCTCTGGGATGGTAGGAAGACGAGCAGGAGTCGAGACCGAGACAGCCGGCGACGAAGTCATCCTGACAGCCACCATCTCTATCCTGATGATCAACCTCCGCCTTCTTCTGCAGGATCTTACGGCGATCGCTACTCACCGAGGGATCATTCTGGCCACGGACACCACAGGCGACGCGGCTCACAACTCGAGCCTGAGAGGCCTGCCGTGACCGCTGCAGAGGATGAAGATTGGGATGCTGGAGACGAAGATCCGGTCTACAGTCCTCAGCCTCGCCGCTCTACACCATCCGGGAACCGCCCAAATTCGAGGCATGAGTACCGCGACCAAGTCCTACGACACTCGAAAAGCCACGAGCCGACACCGACCCAGCAGCAAGAAGGCGAAGACTACTTCGAAGGCTACGACGACCCACAGCGAAGGCGCAACTCCTCACATGAAAAACCCTACTCTCCTCCCTCCTCAAATGGCTTCGGCCCTTCATTCGGTCCCTCAGCAAGCCCACTCTTCGCCTCGCACGTCGCGAAACAACCCCAAGGACCACCAGCAAGAAGCCACCCTGGCCCGCCTCCGCCAGGAGCAGACGCATACCAAGGCGGAGCGCCACTTCGCAACCCTTCAATTCGTCGCGCTCAAGGTAGATACCCAAGCCGCAGTCCAGAGCCAGGCTCTCGACCTCCCCCTCCTCCCATGGATCCCCGTAATCGTGACCGTGATCGAAGGTACGACAGCCCACTTCCTTCCCGCCCTCCGCCTGGTCGCGGCTACAACCAGTCGCCCGCACCATACGATGACATGGGCCCTGGACCCGGCGGACCACCTCCGCGAGACTACAGAGACACTCGAGACCGTGACCCCCGCGACAGAGACCCCCGCGACCGGCGAAACAACAGATTAAGCACCCCAGACCTCGATCGCGATCGCGACCGAGATCCCTACTACTCCGGCGAAGACGGCCGTCGCAGCAGACCGAAACAGACTCGCTTCGCGGATACGGGAGTCAGTGGGAGACGGTATGCAGATGAGGGTAGTCCTTGGGATGAGAGACGCAGAAGTTAGAGGCTTCTTGCCAGTATGGTGAAGGTTTTGAGGGAGAAGCAGACGATGAAGTGACGGTGCATGATAACGCATGATGATGGCAATGAGTGATGAGCAATGGTTTTGTGGGCAGTGGGGAACAACTGCTATGATTTGATGTGACTTGTCTTTCGAGGCGAATAGAGCCAGGCCTCTTGACCAACTGGATGGACGACAGGAACGAAGGTGTCGTCCTGCATACCATAAGGATGGCTTTTATTTTGGCTCTGATATGTAGCGTTGAATTCAGCCCCAGCACGCACTAAGGTATGCACTTTCAGAACATCATATTAAGATAAAACAATCTACCACAGTCATCAATCTCGTTGTATCTCCCTTTTATCCCATTATACACACCCATTCAACAGCAGAGCTGCTGCTTCAAGTTGTTCCCGTTTCCCCCTATTGTTCTTACTTTTCACACCGCATAACGCCACGCTAAAGTTCAGACATAATATAAATGCACCCCAATTACCAGTGCTTCTCCCATGCACATCTTATCTCAAACCTAATCGTTCAGAAAGCTGTTCTCATCCCGACTACGCGGCGGCGTCTCGCTGAAGTACTCCGCACTGCTAGCTTGCAGCGCGGCATTCGCACCGAAGCTGTTGCGGGTGATACTATCAGCCGCGCGATGATGCGAGACCTGCTGCGTGTGGCCGGTGTGCGTCCTCTCTTCCACCGGCCAGCCGAGCTCCGGCGAGGGGTTGGAGTCGAAGCCGCCAAACAAGCTGTTTCGTCGATTCTGATAGAGATCGTGTCCTGAGGTTCGACGAGAGTTACGACGGGGTAAGGTGGGAGCCGGAGCACGGAATGACTGCTGGTTGGCCTGTTGCACGACACCAGGAGCCTCAGAGCCTCGCGTGCTGAGTTGTCGATCGTGGTTCCAGTCGAGATTATCGACTGCTCGCAGCCAGTCCTGGCCAGCTTCGAATGTGCTCACGTCTCCGCCACTTCTGGTGGAGGGCATGCGCGAAGGTCCCTCACTCGGCGCAAGGCCGCGGTTCGAGTCGAATTGAGAATGCATGCCGTTGTTGCCGGCCGTTGAGTTGAATCGCGAGGGCAAGTCTATTGCCCCGACCAAGTCGATAGGATCAAGTGCTGGCACTGGATGATCCGAGTAGCGTGTCATGTCCACCTCCTCTTCCGGGTAGTGAGAGGAGTAGCGACTCTCTACCGTGACCTCACTAAGCCGTCGCGGCAGGGTCGTCAAACCCATTGACGCTCGGTGCTCTGTGCTGATCGGCTGCAGTACAGGGTGGCCAATAGATCCCATGGTGTCGCTGTCAGGCCGCATCCTACTATCAGGGCCTTCACCGACACCACCAAATCCGAAATCGAAGCTCTGAGCGTGGGCTCTGCTGGCAGAAGCTCCAGCTGCGCCTGTTGGTGGGCTGTCGGGACTGTCCAGGGATCGCTCAGCACCTGCTACAGCGGGTACTTCTTCGCGCGGCATCTCAGGCGAGTCGTGGTACGGCTCTTGATGCATCGTGGGACTTTGTTGCAGCTCGACGCCCTCGACGTCTATTGCTTCTTGTTGCATACCAGGATGCATACGCGCCGATCGCACCACCTCAAACCCCTTGCTTTGATCCTTCTTCTTGCCCGTGACGCCAAAGATCAGCTTCTGGAACCAGCTTTGCGCGGTTGATGCAGGGCCTTCCGGGTCTGCGGGCCCAGTTTTCAGCTTCCTCGAAGCTTGCTCGTTGAGCGCAGGCCCTCTGTAGTACTGGTCGACTTCACGAACAGCATAATCGGTGCGGTTTCCAGACTCGTCGGTCGACTCGTGGCGAGCTCGTAAGTAGGCCGGTGCAGGGGATCCAAATGCGGCGCTGTCGTAGCTGGTGTCTCGCACATGACCGACCAACTGTCCTGGAGAATCTTGGTACGGGAAGTCTCCGGTGCTCCGCGTCTTGACACCTGGGCCTGTAAGCTCATCAAGCGTTGCTTTTCTCGGTCGAGGCGGCCGATAGTAGTTGTCTGCCCCATCAGCTCTGGCGACAATAGTCGGCTTAACGTTATCATGAGTAGTACTCGTTGTTGTAGCGCCTCCGGCAGAATCGATTTCGGGAGAGCTCAGAACTTCATTGGCGGAGGAGAAGTTCTCAAATCCGCTCATCCTGTTGAGTAGCTGTTGGCTGCTGGCCGAAATGCTTCTGGACCGTCCACCATATCCAGGACTGACACCTCCGTCTCGTAGGATCGCGGCCGAACTCATCATGCTAGAACGGTTGGTCGGATCACGACGATTGGGGCGTCGCTTCAACGTACGCCAATTCAAGACACTACCTCGAATGGCGCCGTTCTGAGCATCGTGGCCGGCTCCTAGTGATCGCGCAAGTACCTCGATGATCGTTTGCATCGCATTAAGAAAGAAACCGAAGACCAGAACACAGGCGTGAAGAAGGAGGATGACATAGCCGATCCAGCCTTTGGGAGCCTCAGTGACACCAAGCGAGGGAACAAAAGCAATCATGAGCATGATGGTAATGAGGCGGACACTGGCGAAGAACGTATGGTACAGGTTCATGCTCGTCTGTCCCTGGAACGGTCGGAATCCATTGAGTGTCAGAATGAGGATAACCTCGCAAATGGCCAGAACGATGAGTTGCGCAATCCCGCTTGGCTGAACGGCACCAATAGCAACAGCCCGCATGAAGGTGATGAATACCGGAATCAGGGCAAAAGGCGCAGCGCTGTCGTTGTATGTGTTGTAGAGCGGCCCAAAAAGAAGAACAGTGGGCATGTCGTCAAATAGAAGCGTCCTCGGCTTGGTGCTGAAAATAACGTGGAGGATCCAGCCTGCGCTGAGAACCATTATGACTAGAAGCACAACGCAGCATACCACAACGCTGATCGGCGAGCGGCTTGCTATGACAAGCTGAAACAGACTGAGCGAGACAATCGGTAGGATGAAGTAGTTGAACAGCAGTCGGATCATGTTGCCAAGAGTGAATGGTAAGTTCTTCTGGCGCAGGTCTTCTTCCGTGGTGTGAGTGGCCATCCGATAGATCCAGCACCCGAAGAAACCGATTTGGCAGAGGACAACAACCGCAGCGGCGATGACTACCAGCCAGATAGCCATGCAGGCCCAGATGTCCGATCCATCGTTCATGCCGATGTATTGGCTCATTGTAGTCATGCCATACGTGGCGTTGACAACGTACAACCCATCCTGAAGACTTTGGGTGCTGCCTCCAATGACGAAGCTCTGATTGAAAAGAAGTGTCGACCAGCTTGCTTGACTAACTGCCGGCTGGTAAAAGCCAGGATATTGCAGCGTCAGGCTTCCCGTGAGCACCACAAACTGTATGTATTGTAGACAATCGCCGAAACCAGGTGTGACCAGGCGGAGTAGGTCCTCGTCTCTTCCATAATTGCTGCTCCATCGGAATATGTCCGAACTGCCCCACGGCGACCAGATAGCAGCAGACAGCGTCGCGATACCCTTAATAATCAGGATTGCTGCCGGAAGCCAAGTGATGAGTGTCGCGATGCTTGATCCCAGATCGGGTGTAATTGCTGCGCTGATGCAGCCCAGAGTCAAGGCACCAGGGTCGCCAGAGATAATGAGTACCGTGCTGGAGATGGTGCTGAAGGCGTACGAGCTGCCAAAATCGTGCGAAACATTGAATGTAGACAGATCGTATGGGTTGCTCTGATTTTTACCGAACGACGGGCCCACAGGACAAGTCGTGCCATTGCCCACGGATTCGCAGAACTGCGAGCTTGTTTTGAACGCATCATATGTCAAGACCTGGTACCGTTGGGTCAAGGTAGTGTATTTGGCATCGTCTCCACTGCCGCCCTGGTCCGTAATCTTTCCGAACGATATACTGTCGTTTTTCCATTGGGGACTGGAGGGAGGCGGGTAAGTCCCTGTTGTGATCTGCTGGCCGGATACGTTGCCGTAGATGGTGATATTGAGCCAATGTGACGATGGCAGCAGGTCAAATGTGGCATCGACGAAGTACGGCGTGAACTGGAGAGGCTTCGGATCGGAGTTTGCGTAACCGTCGGAGAGGCAGTTTTGGAAGGTGATAAAGGCGGCGCTGGCTCGGGACAGCAGTAGCGAATGGAGAGCGAATAGGACGGGCATGGGCGCAGGCATGGCGCGGCGCGGAAGCGCTCTCATTGTGGAGTTCGCATCGAGGGACGGGGAGGAGCTACGCGGCGGGTTGGTGCTGGCATCCCGAAGTCAGTACATTAGAGTGTACGTAGTGGAGGTAGGTGGATGTCGAGGATGGAAAGAAGAGGCTCCGAAGGGCCAAGAGAGAGGCAGCGGTTAGGGAAGAAAGGCCGGTGGCTCATGCCACACTCAGGCACCGCAGTGGGAGGCAAGAGGGACTGGCAGTGGTCATACTCACCATCGCCGCTGTTGCTGTTGTACGCGTAGTCTCTATTGCTCTTGCTTCCAGTGTTCGGGGGCTGTACAAGGGCCCAGGCGGCGGGAACGAAGAGGATACTGCAACGAGGGAGAGTGCCAGATCGAGGTCAGATCCAGGTGAGGTAAATGCTACGGCGGCGACGACGTTGGTGAATGCGTGGAAAGTACGAAGTCAGCGGCCGTTTCTGCCACACCCAGAAAGCAGCCTCCACGCGCTAAGCAGCAGCCCGTTGCTAATGTTAAATTCACATCCCGGGCGCAATCCTGCTTGGCATTCACTCCCTCATTCTCTTCTTCACATCCGCAGCCACTGACTCGATTGCCGCATCGATGAATGACGCCTGCTCCGACTTGCTTGCTCTGCGGTTCTGTCCTGCGTGCCTTGCAGCCGGTGTACCACTTCAACAATCTCCCCTTATCGTCAACATTCTCGCCGCTGTATCAGAAACTTCGAGTTATGACCCCTGCCCCTCTTGTCACTCTTCCTCCTGAGCGGATACGAGGTTTCCCGGCACGTCAAATATGGCCCTCGCCTCAGCATTCTATCGTGGGGACCTCATGGCTATCTACATCATCAGGGACCTGTGCCTCCTTCATCAATGAAGAACGCCATTCGATCTATTTCGACGCCGAAAAAATGCAGTCCCAGGATACTGGGTGTTTCAGAAAAGGTACCGGAATCGTGGCTGTGCTCGCCTGGCGCACCCAAGCTCTAGCCTCCCGTCGGGATGCCGCATTCACCTCCTCCGACCGGTAGCTTCCCACATGATCGGCCCGGTCTTCCTTGAGATACTTCATCTTGACCTCTATTCCAATGATATCGTCAGGTCTGACAGTATGACATTGACGCCTTCAATTTTCTGCATCGCAATGTCTCTTGCGAAATTGGTTTTCAAGCACACCTACCTCGATGTCTTGAACTGGTGGAAAAAGTATGAGGCCAAAATGAATTCAAGATACCGACGGTAAGCATGCCTTCATTAACAACTACGCTTCATTGATTGTCGCAGGAGAGAATAGACTCGGGCTTGTCTCTACTTCCAAACATCAGACAGTTGTTTCAATTCCTGCAGAGTATCGTCTCATCTCAGCCCCTTCGATGTCTTGTCTCGCCAGTCTAAGACCATGCTCCTCGAGTGCAATAATCTTTCGAGAAGAGAGTTACAAAAACGAAGGAGTTTCTACATTTCAAGGATTCAGCACACAGCCCTCAAACCTGCAGGACAGCCTCTTTCTCCGTACATCCAAAAGTTTCAACACAATACTCAGCAACGAGAACACAAAGTCGCCGGTCGATCTAACACATTTCAATATACAGTTTGTTCCACATCCAAACTACTACCATACCAACCGAGTCTACCTACTCCCAGTCCGACAACGCCTTTCGATCAATAGATTATCCCAACAATGAGTCTAAAGGGGCGCATTTCGGGGCCGTCAATGCTTTCGGAGGACCATGAGATTGACGGCTGCCATCCTGAGCATACTGCTGTCTTGCGCGAGTTCGAAGCCAATGCCAAATTCTACACCGGGCATTCCTGCGCGACCAGAAGAAATGTCTCCGATCAGTTCGTTAAAGGAAGGGGGATCGGAACAGTCTCTTCATTCTTGTCGAAGGAGTGAGCGATAAGCGGAAGGAGACGAGATCCGTTGCTCTTGTATGTAATGACGTCTGAGAGTCCCGACGCCGCCATGAGGAAGCTTTCGGGGCCATGGCAAGCAATAGAGATGGTATATGCCCTGTTGGCTTCAATTCTGTATCAAAATCTGGCTTATTAGCTCTCAGTCCAAAATCTTATGTTTACCTTCAGGTATGAGAGAGAATGTCTGTCAAATATTTCACCAAGAGTTGAATCGTCGGGTATCATACCATGCCTACCATCCCTCTCATTCCTCAGCTCCCATATCGACATAGCCAAAAGGGTATGATGAATCCACCAGCGCCTTGCAGAGATAAACGCCCACCGCGACAAGGTCATCCATGTCGACCAACTCCGAGAATTTGGGCACTTCCGGCCCAGAATGCTCCCGCCTGGCTTTCCATTCCGGGTGTCATCTTCGTAGGGTATCCTCTATCTGGACTCCTGGCCGCTGAAAAGAGTATGCACCGGAGCATTAAGCTTGTCACGGCCCTTGAGGAAATCGAGCTCCATCATGAAGACAAAGCCAAGGAGTGTACCACCAATCTTCTGGACGAGATTGCCGGCTGCAGCTGCCGTGCCACCTATCATATGTCAGCGCTATATCCATGTGTGACAAGATCCATCTTCCTTACCAGTCGCAATAATGTCGTCCACAATCACCACTTTCATGCCCGGCTTAATAGCATCGCTCTGCATCTGGAACACATCCTCGCCATACTCCTTCTTATACGTCTCCGTAGCACACTCTCCGGGCAACTTGCCCTTCTTCCTCACCGGCACAAATCCCGCGCCCATTCTGTGAGCCAGCGTGGGCCCGAAGAGGAAGCCTCTGCTCTCCAAGCCCACGATTACATCGATGTCACTTTTCTGCCCCATGTTGGTATTGAACTTGTCCACAACCAATAGCTCCAACGCCGTTATCAGATCCGAGTGTAGTTCGTGCGAAGCAAACAGGGGCATGATATCCTCGAAGAGGATGCCTGGCTCCGGGAAGTTTGGGAACTGTCGTAAGCCGTTCTTTAGCTTTATCTCAAGACGGGCGAGTTCGGCGGGACGGGAGGTAATGGTGGTGGGGAATCCTCCTTGGGCGGCATCGTTGGGTGCGTTGATGGTGGGGTCGAGGGCGGAGGGTGGGGGATGGGACGCCGTGGCAGAGGAGGTGTCGTCGTGAAGGTGGGAAGAAGAAGAGGGGGACATGGCGAAGGGAGAGGGAGGGAGGCGGAAGAAAAGAAGAATGAGTCTTCGTCAGACGTGGGACGGATACCAAGCCGCCAGAGTGCGGATTATTGGATTTTTTTCGGGGAGGGGGTTGAGCGCGGTGGTGTGGGTGGTGCTACGCAGGGACCGCAGGCTGAGCAGCAGCAGACAAAGGGCGACAACGGCAACGCAGGGCCGTAAGAAGGAGTGAGCACTGACTGAGCAGTCGAGCGTAGGCTCCGATAGCACGGAGCGTATAGGTTGTAGGTGGCCGTTTAGTGTGCCTTTTGGCGTTTGGGATGCTGCTGAGGGTGCCACGAGCCCACAAATCGCTGCAGCTGTGCCCACGGCCCGGCGAGCCCGAAGCGACAACGAGGGCGGTACATAGCAACGTTAATAGACAGTCATCTGTTGGGGGAGTGTGGCATGTGGGTGGTGATTTGCTGGTTTCGAGTCAGAGCGTGTGTAATTAATGTCTCTGTCAAGCGGTGAATCCGTCAATCGGGAGACCTCCACCACCACAACTCCTGCAAGCAAAGCAACGATCGCGGTGAACAGGCGGGCCAAGTGCGAAGCGGCCTTGGGATACACGTGTGCGGCGTGGGGTGACTTGCTTGCTTGGACAATTGCGTGCGAATCAGTCGAATTTTTGGGCGAGAGCTTCCTGTTCCTGCTCCGATATTGTGACTACTATACTTCCTTCTACTCTCGTTGGCCGAGGGAGGAGCGGTAAGCGTGCATTTGCGGCATGTGCTGCCAACAACTCCACCACCACGCCTTCTCCTGCTGAGTCGAATACTGTGTTGGACCTGCTAGAACAATACACGTACTTTCCCACTGCCGCCACCTGCCGCCATAAACGAATCGTAAGAAGCTCCTTTCTACTCTTTTGATCGGTATGCGGTTTCTTCCAACGTCCGTGTCCCCGCCCTTACCTTCCATTTTCTTTCACATCGGATCGGGATGTGCACATGCAGCAAGGAACAATGCTGGACCAGCATCACAAAAAGCAAAAAAAGCTTCCAGAATTTTTCCACGCAGCTCGGCAATTGATAGGCGCAGACGCTGCCGCAACGCCTCCAGCGAAAGGCTTGTTCTGGTTCAGCGCTGCCGAACCATCCAGATTGTGGGGTGACTTCGGTTCCGTGCGGGTGCAGATGCGGTATGCTCAGACGACTCGTTCATCGTGTTCAGCATATCTTCCGGCGAGAATATGCATGCATCATATGTAGCATGTCTGAGAAGTCAATCAACATGCTCTTTGTCCGCCGTGCTTTCGTTGGTGGAAGCTCTCCCAGCCGCCTACTCTGATCACAGTCAGATTCGCAAGCTATTTTAGCTCTCACAGCTACCTGTTGAGCGGCCTGGCAGAGTGTGTGTGCCTGAATCCACTCTCTAGAGGCCCCAACGTCTGCATGTCACAAGCCACAATCGGCGACCTGTGCCTGAAATCGACGCAGCCATGACGACTGAAGCTTTCATATGAAGGCGCTACTTCCTGCGAGTAATTTCAGCTTCCCTCGTCAATCTCTCCATCTTCGGATATATTGGTACGACTTACCAGTGGAGCCGGTTGAGGAGGGTGCCCGGAGCATGATCGGGAGTGGTATTTAGATCTCCTTGAGCTGAGTGTGGTCGCATATACCATCCAGGCAGGCATATCCACTGATTGAGCGAAGAAAGGAATCGTGTTTGTGATGAGCTGAGAGCGTCCCACTCCACCATAAGAGCTGGCAACCTTGATGAGCACATATCTGTACTATCCCGCGGGCTGGAATCCGCCAGTCTGTCACTTCGGTCGCACATCAGATCATCTGGACTCTTTCTTCTTTGTTCTTCTGCTCTTCGGGTAGACATGCAACGCTTCTTACTCCTGTGCAGCAAGCCAGGTACGATCGTCAAGCGCTGGACAGTTCGATGTCTCGAACTGTCATTTGCCACTCCATACAACAGCAATTGGGTAACAGCAGCCCAGCTATGATTCAACTGTGCGACAACAAGACTTCATGTTGGGTATCTTGGAGCGGGCCGCCATATTAGGTGAACCACCATTTGTCTTGTTCCTGAAGTCTGTAATTGCTGTCGCATCTCTTACCATCACATGATCTTGATGAATGTACTCAACAGCTCAATCTGCATGCAGACGGCCCTTCCTTTCAATCCCCTTCTCTTCCATACACATTTGCCATGGCACCGCACAGGGATATTCGGACTCTAATCAGCGGGCCGAATGCTTCGGCGTTGTCGCAATTCTGTTGCCCATGGACGGCATCGAGGTCGCTCGCATGGTTCGTGTACCTCGGAAAGCATGGCTCTCGCAATCCAGGGCGATTGGCAAGATGGGATGATGAAAGTGTTGATGGAAAGTGCGTATTTTTCGGTTTCCCAGATGCTTTGGAAAAGGAGGCTCAATCGCTGCTTCGTGTCAGTCTCGTGTCTATCTTGACCTTCCTCCTCACATCAACGTCCTCCTCATCAACAAATGAATTGAAACGCAATCACGACACGGAAACGCAAGTAACAAGATGTTGCGATGGAATCACTTCAACGTTGATGGGTAGCCTGTTCAGCCCTCTGCAGCCTAACCCAGGATGATCTCAACTCCGCCTCTCCGTCCACCCCCAATCACCACCCACCACCCATTCCCTCAACCCCATCAAATCATCACCGGCTGCGGTTCTCCCGGCTTCGCATCATACGCAATCCTCCCACTCGGCAAAAAGAAAAAAGCCACGCCCTTCCCACCCCTAGATCGCGGATAATGATGCGTTCCCGGCCCCGGACTCGTCCATCCAGCTCCTCTCCAATTCTCGCCCGCCGGCAGTCCCTCCAGCTCAAACGTAGAATCAATCTGCACGACGCAGTTGATCTCGCCGTATGGATGCTTGTGGTACTGGCCGGCGTATTCTTCTTGTGAGTCGAAGTAGACTGCTGTGAGGGACATCCAGAGATTTGAGGGGGAGGGGAGCATTATCTGGAGGTATTAGCGAGGGTTTTAGATGGAGTAGGAGATGTCAATGGGGTACTTTGCCACGTCGATATTTAGGCCCATCGAGTTCGCCGGACGCGACCCATCCTTCTTCCAGGCCTTGCTTGATCAGTCTGCAGAAGTCTTCGTAGTACTCGTTGCCTGGGCCATAATCGCGGTTGAGGCGGTTCTCAAGATCTTTGCCGGGAGTACTGCCAACAAATGAGCCTCCCAACACAGGAGTCCAAGCCGAAAAACTGCTCACAAGTTCTGCACCTCCTTCAGAAACTCCAGCGCTCGATTCGCCAACTTCCTCGCAGTCGGATGCGTCTCGAGTTCGACGCCATTGGGCGAACCATCGTGTCCTGCAGGCGCTGTCATGCTCATATTCCCTCTAGTTGGAATTTCGGGAGCTGAGAAGTTGACGCTTTATATTTCACTTACCTGTATCGCACTGCCCGCAATGCCGCAGACCGTTCACATATTCCGGATGGGATCCCATTGCTTGGGTAATATGCTTTGTGAAGATGCGGAGTGGAGGTTTGTCAGTGATGAGGGGCCAATCCGAAAGGATGGGAGCTTTACCTGAGCTGCTTGCTCAGCTGCCGAATGCGGCCTTTGCTGGGATGGAGTGAGAACCATCAGAATCATGGATGCCTCTTTTTGCTCTTCCAGTCTTCTGGAAATAGAACTGATGGCTAACTTCTACAGGCATCGCGAGCTCCTCTCATCGCGTCAATAGAAAGTGCCCTTGAAGAACTTATACGCCTCATCCATCAACCTCGCAGGCGCCTTAAACGAAATCCCAGACCTCCCATCCTTCTCCCTCCAGAAAAAAAAAGCTTCTCCCCTCCAGATCGACTTCCTCGCCACCGGGATCTCACCTTTCAAGATCCTTAGCAAGAACTTGTCACACCTATCCAAAAACTCCTCCGCATCCGCCGAATGCGTCTGATGCCCGGCTCCAAGCTTGACTCTCTTCGCCACCTCGACCCAGCCCTCGTCGTTATTATCCTTTGCTGCTGCTGCTGCTACGTTGGCGTTCAGAGACCGGACAAAGTAAAGCATTTTCTGAAGTGAGAACACCCATTCGATGATATTCCCTTCCCCCGGCCAGATGATTGGCATCTGGTCTTCGCCTTCTCCGTACATGCTGTCGCCGACATATAGGTGCATCTCCACGTGGTCGTACCAAGCCAGCTGATCGGGAGTATGGCCGGGAGTCTGCAAGATGGTGATGCCGAGATCTACAGGCTTTTCGCCGTGCTTTTCGAGGACAGTGAGCTTTGTGAAAGCCTCCGCCCAATGCGTCACTTTGTAGTAAGGCTCCGGCTTCCCAACGCAATCGAAGAGGCCATGGCGCTCCAGGTCAGATTCAATGAAGTTACGGCCTGCTGCGGAGGCAATTATTTGAGTTGTGCCGCCTTCGAGGAATTGGCTTATACCACCGAGATGGTCGTAGTGGCAGTGGGTGCAGATGATGTGGTATTGTCTGGAGCCTCCTGGATTGAGAGGGATGTTGCCGTTGGCATCCACGGGACAGTTCTCTAGGTAATCGCGGAGGTGAATGAATCGAGCTATAGTGAAAGTTAGTACAAATGCTGAATATTCATGACTGGAGGAAGCCACCATTCTTGCTGTTCTCGCTTGGCTCATCGCACCCGGTATCTGACAATATCAAGACCGGGACTTTTGGGTGTAGCTTGACGTAAATGAAAGGATGTTCCAAGAATAAATCATCTTCCTTGACGACAAATGTCGAGGTATTGATCCTTTCTGTCGTAAATGACGATGAAAGTGCATCACTTGACTTACCATCCATGGCGAAGGAGACGATGCTGTGGTGTGGGGCGCGCGAGTTGCACGAGTTGAGAAGCTGTCCTGGCCGTGACGTGCCACGACTTTCCCTCCTCTGCAACAGTGATCGACTTTTCCGAGTTTGGTGAAGGATTCCGTCGTTAAAACACACTCGTCGCCTCGATCGTCTTTCTCATACTTTCCCATCACGACGTTTCGAAACCACGACCTCCTCAAGTGCCCACCATGGCCGCCTCTGCTGTGGACCACCTTGGTATCCCAGACAACATCAGTAGAGCCCAGAGTACGACTCACACAGGCGCCATGATTCTCAAATGGCGACAGCATCCTTGATCAAGTACAGTAAGCAAGAGCATGAGCCGGTGCTTGGCCGTCTCGCAGCTGTGTATTCTTTCTACTCACATTAGATGAATATGGAGCAGCCGAGACGGCCTCGCTGAGATTATACGGCTGAACTTGATCTAGACAATGCTAGCGACAAAGAATCATGCTACTTTCCCCAGTCAGTGTGGACAGCTGACAATGACAGGTCAATATACCCAAAATGTGAATCCGGTTGAAGACGTCGAAAAGGCGACGACTCAGGCCGAAGAGCGTCGACCCGAAATGACCCCAAAAAGTCCACAAAACACTGCTACCAAGTCGACCTCGCTATGGAGAAAATACGAGCGGTCGCTTGTCTTCGACAATGTTGAGGCTCGAGGTATTGAGCGAGTACTTCCGGAGGACCGACACCCCATCTCAGAACACGGCTTTCTCCAGGTGTTCCTACTCTGGTTCAGCATCAACTTAGAAGCTGTGATCCTTGCTCTCGGATTTCTGGGTCCAGTGGTTTATTACCTGCCGTTCCTTGACAGCTCATTGCTCGCTGTCTTCGGGTCGATTACAGGTGCACTACCCGTGGCATACATCGCAACATTCGGTCCTCGTTCCGGCAATCGCACCATGATCTTGACCCGCTACATTACAGGATGGTATCCTTCGAAATTGATCACTGTGTTGACGTTGATCATTCTTATGGGATATCTTCTCATCGACGCCGTGCTAGGAGGCCAGATTCTGAGTGCAGTCAGTTCCAATGGAGATCTCAGTGTCATCGTGGGAATTGTGATCGTGTGCGTGATCACCTGGGTGGTCTCCACGTGCGGGTACAGCATCTTCCACATGTACGAGCGCTATGCCTGGCTGCCTCAGCTGGTTGTCTTCTCCGTCCTTGCTGGCGTGGCAGGCCCATCGTTTGACCTCTACGGGAACCCTTCTGCTGGTCTCGCCGAAAATGTCATTGCCGGGAACAGGCTCAGCTTCTTCAGTCTGTGCCTCGCAGCTCAGATCACATATGCGGAAGCTGCTGCAGATTTCTTCGTCTACTATCCAGTCAAGACGTCTCGGACGAAACTTTTCATCGCGACTTTGGCTGGCCTGGCGTTATCATCGGCATTCGCACTCGTCATTGGGGTTGGTCTTGGTTCCGGGACATTCACCAACCCGCAGTGGGCAGCGGCATACGACGTCTCGCAGGGCGCGCTCATTGTCGAAGCCTTCAAGTCCCTTGGTTCGTTCGGATCTTTCTGCAGCGTCGTAATCTCCCTCAGTTTGGTAGGAAACATGGTGCCACCGACGTATGCCAGCGGCATCGATTTTCAGGCTCTGGGTCGGGTTTGGAACCGAGTGCCCCGTATTGTGTGGAATACTGTGGCGATAATCGTCCCAATGTTGTGTGCTATTGCCGGAAGAGCTCATCTGGCCGAGATTTTCACCAACTTCCTCGCTCTGATGGGATACTGGGTCAGCATCTGGACTTCCATAGTCCTGGAAGAGCACTTGATCTTCAGAGAGCTGCTCGGGCTCGGATGGGACTGGAGCGACTGGAACGACCGGACAAAGCTGCCTCTAGGTGTTGCTGCACTGATTGCGTTCATGGTGGGCTGGGTAGGCGCGATTCTGTGCATGGCGCAGGTGTGGTACGTGGGACCGTTGGCGAGGCAGATCTCCGAGTATGGAGGCGACATGGGCAACTACGTTGGGTTTGCGTGGGCGGGCATTGTATATCCTCCTCTGCGGTGGGTGGAGCTGAAGCGGGTTGGGCGATGAAATACATTAGGTGGTGAGGCAAGCATTACCGCTAATTTCGAAGCTGTAAGGTAACCCCGACTTATGCTGCGGCTGACGAAGAAGGCCCGTGCGAGCGAGGGGAAATCGCGCGTTTTCTCGCCTTCCGTTTCCACTCCTCTTTGAAATCGACACCACATTATCGCCGCCAGCTCAGCGTATCGCAAAGCGCGTAGGATTGGCAGTCCGGCATTCACTTCGCCTCTCGCGCATGCTCACGTGTCAACCCAGATCGCGCTGGCAGCCTTGTTCCCCGCAGGCGCATTGCGACTGCTCCGTCTCACGAGCTTGAAATCGCGACGATGCCTCGCCCGCCGGACAACTACACCCATTCGCAATTCGAGACCATCACCTCGGATCATCAAGGCGAAACGGTGCAGTGTATTCACTGCAAAAACTGGACCGGATCCATCAAGACTCTCAACCGCAAGAAAGCGCATCTGCTCAACTGCCCGCAGTACGCGCAATGGAGAGCGGAGGGAAATGGACAGGACCTGGCTCCCCCTAACAAATACCACAAGCGCGATGGGACCGTGCTAAACGCCTGGGATCGCGGCGAGGCTGGGCAAGTGAAAATCTCTCATCATCAAATGCTCATCAAATCTCTCATCATCAAATGCTCATGAAATCCTGTTACCCGCTCGCCTTTACCGCTCTTTTCAAAACATTATTCCAGTATTGTTTGCCCGAGTGCTGATATGTTGTGATGTACAGCGCAACGAACCCATACCTCAATTCATCACCATACGGCTCTGGTGCCGACTACACACCGACCATGGTTCGCGGCAGGAATCTGGGTATGTCGTTCATAATTCACCGTTGTCGATAATCAAATTACTGACATGATCACAGACATATCCAAGGTCTGCTTCACCCGAATGTAACGAACCTCCGACGAGTTGACTGACCGCTCCAGTACTTTGACGAATTCTGGGACGACTCTTCTGCTCAAAAGGTATGCCTGTCTGCTGTCCCGTTCACACCACGCTCTTCGTTCAAACAATTTGTAAATGATACTGATTCTGCATCACAGTGCATGCGAGTGCGATGTCTTTCCTGCGGCTTTGTCCGTGCCAAAAACACAACCCGCCAAGTAGACCATCTCTCGACTTGTCAACCGTTCCTCTCGTCGACCGAAGGCCAACAGGCTCTTGCCAACGGCGAGCTCGAGATGACACCAGCTGGAGGAAGATCGTCATTCGGTGGCACCGACATCTGGAGAGGCAGCGCGCCCAACCCCAACCTCCAAATGGGCAGCGCTTCACAACCTCGCATGGCATCCGGTCAATACGGGTCAAACCGCATGGCACCACCTCCTCGACCTACTCCTTCCCTGGCCGGCCACCTGCTCAACAGGTGGCCCGACAAGCTCTCCAAGGCTACCCAGCAGCAATTCCTTTCCCACGCCGGATGTGGTACTCTATCTTCGGGTGCCTTGTCATATTGGCTCGGCCAGAACAGCCATATTTCTCGTGCAATGATAGCCTTCATCGGAACGCTCATCGGCAAGGTTTGTCTTCCAGAGACGGCCAACAGCAAGCTACACACGCAGTACCGTGCTCTTGATCTTCTCATCTCGACCATCAGCAATCTGCGAAAGGAGATCGACTTCATCGAGACCACCAAGCGAAAGTACTCCATCCGGACTGACGGCGAGCCACCATCTCCAATTACCAAGGCGTATGTCGACCTACTAGCAAGCGCTGCTGATCCACGAGCTACGCTGTTGGACGGAATGGTTACTCTTTGGGCAACCGAACATGCAAGTACTCAAAGGAGTCGAATTATTGGTTCTGTTCCTAACGTCATCACAGTGCTATTGTGTTTCTTGGCAGTATGCTTCTACCTTTGCCAATACCATGCCGTCTTCCAACTACTCCGTCCCAGCCTACCTCGCTCATGGTAGCACCATGGATCCTTACTCCAACGGACCGGCCACCGCCCGCACAAACACTGGCACCGAACAACACATTCCCGCACTCTCCGAAGCGCTCATTCCGAATTGGACGTCTCGTGAGTTTAGCAAGTTCGTCGACGCATGCCGTGCGATTGTGGACGAGCTTGCCTACGCTGAAAACGAAGGAAGTAGTGGCCGTGAACAACTCCTCAGGTGCGAGGGACAGTATCAACAAGTCATGTTTCTGTGGGAGCGCATCTGGCCTGAAGTTAATGGCATGGGCGAGCAAAGTGAGTTGGAAGACGACACCGCGCGTGAGTCTGAGTCATCGGAGCCAGAGCAGACAGAAATGAGTGGAGCTGGGCCATCGGGCACCAACGGCACAAGCACCAATGTCGACAAGGGCGGATCCATCGAAATTGAAGACGACGACGAGAATGGCGGAAGAGATGACGATGCTCCTACTGATCCAGCCGACTCTCCCTATGGCGGCACAGGACTTGGTGCGATTGCAGCGGCGAACAGTGCAGTTTAGTATGCTGCCAGTCCTCCGCCGGAACTACCGACGGCGGTCGTGCTTTGATACGAACGACAGGGCGAATGTGGCGTTAATGGTTCTCACAGGCAGTATTGTACCTATGCGGCGACTTCGGCGAGGCGCCGATTCGCTCACTCTACTGCTATGCTTTACTGTACACTAGTAAATGGCTTCGTTGACTTGACTCTTATCATACCCCTCCACGTTCAATTATCTCAATTGCTTTGCGAACTTCGACCACCCCCGTGCTTAGATAGAAGCTGAGCTTTAACCAATTGATTAATATGATGCCATATTACTACTGCGTTGATCTCATACAGTCATAAAGTAACAAAAATCCCCTACGCTTCGCGGGCGGGGAGGTTGGTGGCACGATTACCTCCCAGGCAAAAAAGATGCAAAAAAGGAATTCAAGATTTTGAACTATTGCAGGTTAGACCAACCCTCGAACTTTAAATACAGATGAACTTACGAGGGTGGGACTCGAACTTAAACACACATTAGTTGGTGTTCACAGCGAAGGTGGTATGGTTATACACACCCCACGAGGATTGCTCCACTAGTAATCCTGACTTCAGCACAGTTTGCAGTCTGCCTGAAACTAGCGCCATAACCACCTGATAGTGGTTGTCAGCATGTGAATGTCTTAGACATCCTAGTTGTGATGAGATGACTTACTCGGCCACCTCTCCTGCGTATTGTTGAGAACGGCAGAGATACAAAAAAATATGTCAGCAAAACGGCAGGTGCCGGTGTGGGCTGCGAGGTCGGACCGGTTAGTCTGCGCCGTAATGGCTTCCTTGTTCGGGGTTGAGTCCGGCGTCCACGCTTGCTCTTCGATCTTTATCTCTCTTCAATCTCGTAAACGCGACATTTGATTTGAGATTTCAACAATCTGTCTCGCCCAAATCAGGGCTACGACAAGTCATTGTCTCGAAACATCGCATACATTCACCAAGATCAAACATCTCAGGAGTCTGATCAGGTTTTTTTAAGCGACGCATGGCCGCTCAAAGCCGATCCCTCCTTCGTGCTCGCCAGAAACCAGCACGGCAACAACATCGGCCATGTTTGTCACTTCACGGCGCTCGTCTCGCTATGGAATTCAGACCGCGAACCCAGAGCATCTCGAGCAACATGAACATGCCGACTCCGCGTCGAAGTACATTCCAGCCTCCCTGCTCCCCTCGGCTTCGAGCTAGCTCGACCGTCCTTTCACCGCAGTCTCACTCGCAATTACGCCCAACAATGCCTCGAACCCACACACATCACTGAAAGAGGTCTATAGCGCAGTCACACCTCACACACAATGTTGAGGACACCAGCATTCTCAAGGCTC
Organism: Mycosphaerelloides madeirae; assembly: GCA_002785995.1. Lineage (NCBI taxonomy): Eukaryota > Fungi > Ascomycota > Dothideomycetes > Mycosphaerellales > Mycosphaerellaceae > Mycosphaerelloides > Mycosphaerelloides madeirae. The sequence goes on along the minus strand of NHNV01000058.1, from coordinate 140,386 downwards.
ATGCGGGATATCTTGTTCGGCCAATGCTTCGTGCAAGCTCGCACAAGCACTGTGAGGCGCGTCCTACGCTCGTGCGATGTGTTCATGGGCCTTGATCGCAGGAACAGGGCGTGCTGGAAGTCTCTGATATCCTGGCTAACAGCCACTCTGCCGCTGACAGATGGTGACAGTTGTCCTGTCATGCAAGCCTAAATGCGGTCTACCCAGCAGCAAGCAGAGCGACGTATTACATGGTAAGACACATTTCCTGTTCCTGATTCCCATGCTCACAGGCAAATGCAAGCTTCGCTGGTGTCTCCGCCTGCGCATGCTCTCCCTCAGATGGTACCTGATCCTGCGCAACGCTGAAATTGCGCACGACGAAGTCAAGAAGTACTGCAACGTCAGCCTCCTGAGATGGGAGCCGACGCGGTACGGAATCGGGGGTTTGGTGCCGTGCACACTGAGTTGTTGCGTATTTTCGGCCTGCTGTCCTATGCCCACGGAGCCTGGACCGAAGATGTACTGTGGTTCCAACGTCGGTTTGCGATGGTCCTCAGATACCCACGGCTCCGCGCGGATGCCAACGAGTCCAGAGACGAATATTAGGCAATGGAGATTTCAAAGGTAGTGGCTATCCATACTCTTCTCGGGACATTGGATACAGCCCTATGGCTTGGCTGTTCTGGTTATGCGCCGGCCCGGCAGAGAGGATGCAATTTTGCACGTGGCGAGACGCAATTCTCGAAGACGAAGGAATACCAAGCATTTTGTCGACTTCGGGAGCGAGGCAGGTGAATGCGAGAATATGCGCCAAATGTTCCTGGCGAGACCCGCAACTTTGGAGCTCCCAAAAAAAAGTCGGCGGTAAGCAAAGCGCTCAGTGATTTCTCAACCAACCACGAGCCGCCATGCATTTGACATGAAACATGTCGACAACCTCACTCTTGCTATTGTCGGACTTGCACTCTCGTCGCACCTCATCCGCGCCCGCCCACACGCCCTCCATTGGCTCACAGCGCATGCACGCCGCCGCGAACAGGCTCCCTCCCTCCGCCCCGCCGTGGAGCTGTTTCCGCTATATGAACCCGATCATGGCACAAGCGTCTCGACTCGCGCATCACCACTCCATCCGCCGCACGTAGATCCGGCACTTCGCGCGCGATATGGCACTGTATGGCTGGCTATGCGCCTTGCCTCTCGCTCTGTGTTTACGTTTGCGTTTCGCCAATCTACAGCAGACCCGCAATCTTCCGCGACTCGCTGCGAACGTCGCGTCCAAATTGGCACGTGACACCCTGTTTGGCGGCGACGACCCTCTGTGAAGAATATGCCTCCCTCACGGTCTTATTTGTGCGTTGAGCGTGCTTTGTCGGACGACGCACAATGCAGATTTTCCTTTCCAGTTTGTACCTATTGTCGTCAAAGACCTTTTTATTGTCCCCCACCGATTGTTCCAGCGCCGGCCGCACTCGCTCATTGTCGCACTTTCGAGAATGAGACAGCCACACTCGCTTGACTCGACTCGCTGACACCTCTTGCGCTTCTGATTCAATACAGGCAGCCCTACATTCAACACTTCACGCGAATCGAAGCCGGCAGGTCCATCTTCTTCACAATCGCACCACAGTCCTTCACGAACACCACGCTGTCACTTATCAGGGACATCCACACGAAGCAGGACTTCTTCCGCATACCCACCACCGACATCACAACCACCACCATGCCCACAAACAACTCGCCCATAACAAGGAACACCTCCCAGACATCAACCATGTTCCGCAGATTCAACGCACTTCTGGCGCTGAGCGCCCTTTTCGCCCCCTTCGCGGCGGCACACAGCTGGATCGAGGAATACCAGGTTATATCAGCAAATGGCTCCTTTGTCGGCGCTAGAGGCTACTCTAGAGGTTTCGTCGGGAGAGGAGAGCCTACTTTCAACGGCTTTGCCGACGAGTGGGAACTCCCTTCACTTGATGCCCGCAATCCCGACGGCACAGTCCGTAACCGAATCAACGGCAGTGACCTGCTCTGCCACCCCGCGCAGAGGGTCAGCAACTATACCTCCACATATCCAAAACTCCAGGTCAAGGCCGGCGACTGGGTTGCCATGAAGTATCTCGAGAACGGCCACACTACGCTGCCTTGGAACATCACCGGCAAGCCACCAGGCTCTGGCACCGTCTACGTCTTCGGTACCACACAACCCGCCGACGACGAGAAGATTGTCGATGTCATGAAGTGGAACGCCGAGGGCACCAGCGGCGACAAGCGAGGCTTCCTGTTGACTGCCCAGAACTTCGACGACGGGCGTTGCCATCAGCTCAATTGTGGCAACATCTCCATGCAGCGTCAGATGCTCACACCCAACCACGTCGCAAGCCAACCAACCTCGACTGTGGAGTCTTGGTGTGAGACCGACTTGAAGATCCCCGAGAACACCGCCGCCGGAACTCTTACAACTTATTGGATCTGGCAATGGCCGACTCTCCCCAACATGGACTGCAACAACCCCGGCGGCAAGGACGAGTACTACACCACCTGCGCAGATTTCGACATCGTTGCTGGCTCTGATGCCAACAACAAGATCCTGGAGGCTCCCTTCAGCGCTGCTGTGGGCGACAATCCTCAATCCGTTGCCGTCAGCGACTACCAGTCCCGCACAGCCTTCGTCCCAGCCCCATCAGTCATCCTTTACGAAAACAACAAGATCGTCGGCTCCCTCTCCATTAACTCGGCTTTCGCCAGCTCTTGCACTGCGCAGAACAGCGTCATCGTCGCCAACTCCCTGGTCGTGTGGCCGGAGGTCTACGTGCCCAACACCTGCTCTGTCGTCAGCACTTTCGGCAGCGCAGCCGCTTCCAGTGCAGCCGCTGTCTTCGGCAGTGCGGCGTCTTCGTACTCGTTGCAGAGGGCATCAGTCTACAGCGTCGCTTTTGCGCAAGCCAAGGTTCCCCTTCCTACGAATACTGCTTGGTCAGTACCCATGACGATTGCTTCCAATGCTCCGGTGTACCAGAGCAGCACGCCTAGCATGACTGCTGCTCCGGTCACTACGTCTTCCACCAGCGCGCCTGCGTCCTACAGCAGCACATCTGGTCCTCCGGTGATCGTCGATATCCTCACTGTCACAACGGTAGTCGTCATCACCGACACTGTCACAGCAGGCCAAGCACCGGCATCCTCTTCCTCCAGTGCAGTAGCATCCCCATCCTCCAGCGCATCCTTCTCCACAACCGCACCAAACCCCTACAACATCTCCACCGTCCTAACCGTCGGCTCCGCACCAGCTCGCCGCGACCACCCCCGCCGCTTCAGATAAAGGCGCCTCCGGCAGGCCCTCTCTTTGTCCAGAAGAACTGTACGAGTAATGTTTGACGAGAAACACGGATGTTGTTCGGTTGAGTAAGGGATATTTTAGCTCCTGGACACAAGGCTCCAGCACTTGCGCCAGGAAAATTCGGAGATTGATGAAGCGTTCTCGTTTTCTATGGGTATACCCTATCATAGCAGGCGCTTTTCGGGGTATTGGCAGGGGTAGAACAGAGATACGAAACAGTATATTTTTCGTCGAGATTCATGAGTTTTCAGCTTCATTTCATTTTTGGTCTTTGACATCTTATAAATTGTCTTCCTGGTGTCGATACTCGTTCATTTCATTAAAAACTGAATTACTTCAACCCCCACGCCTCCGACGCCTCGCTAATGCCGAAAAATCCCCTTCTTACCCTGTCCATATCTCAGACTGCTGGTCCGCCGCCAATATTGTGACCACCGCCTTGCATCTCCGTAGTCGCCTCACCCTTGACGTCCTCAATTTCCCTTTCTAGTGTGCTTTCTGCCTTCTCCGCGGCCTTCTCGACTGCGTTGTCTTCTGTCATTTCGACATCGCCGCCATTCGCAGCAGTCGCTGAAGTCCTGGCAGGGGGCGCGGGTGACTTAGGTGGCGTATCTGTTTGCTGCGCGGCCGCTCCGCTCGCTTCAGCGGGTTGAGCAGGCTCATCCGCATCCAGCATCTCATCGTCTGCGTCGTCGCCGCCTGCATTTTCGTCTTCTGCACCGGCTTCGCTCTGATCGCTAGCTCCTTCGATTTTGGGTTGCGCGCCAGGAGCTGGACTCTTGCTCGCTTTGGCTGCCATGATCGCTTCTCCTACAGCCGCATTTGCCTCCTTCACCTCGGCTGCGTCCATCTGCATGGCGTTGTCGTATTCTGGGCCCTCCTCAGCATCGCCGTTCAAACTCCGCGCGTCATCATCCATAGGTGTATTGGCGCCGCTCTCTTCAGCAGGAGCGTGCGGGTTGTTGTAGTCCATAATGCCTCTCCGCTTCGGTCGCTTGTGTCGCACACCGTTTGCCTCCGCGATTTCTTCGTCATCGCTCTCGTCGAATTCGTCATCACGCTCGACTTTCTTGTCCCAAAGACGCTGACCATACCGGCGATCTTTGGTGGCCTCGGCGTCCGCCTCTTCGTCGTCTAAGCGATCTTCCTGTTCGTCCAGCGTCTCGCCTTCACCATCAGGGCCAGTCGCATCCATGCCGAGAGGCTCTCGCGGGACGTCATGCATCTGTACGCTAGGCGCATGCTGGGTTGTGCGCTTCAGGTTCTCCAAGACTTGCGCCTTGATCTTCTCGAGGTATTCGGGCGAGTTAGCGTTATCCATGTTGCTGGGCTTAACGTCAAGTTCGAAGTCTGGGGAGTAGTATTCGTAGTAGTCGGTGAACGGAAGGTCTGGACCCATCTCCACCCCAACCAGCTGGCCAGTCTCGTATGCCCATGTTCTCGCCACATTTCGCATTGTGTATCCACCGCCGCCAAGGATCAAGGTAGGCTTGCCAAAAGATTTTACAAAGTTGACGCAATTTGCATGACCGCGCATGCTCAGGTTAAAGCAGCCAAGTCGGTCTCCCGAAAGCGAGTCGCCGCCGCACTGCAGAACCACGGCAGTGGGCTGGTAGTACTCCATGACCCAGCCGATTGTAGGCTCGAAAATACTTTTGTAGCTCTTGTCGTCGATTCCGTCTCGCAGGGGGAAGTTCACAGCGTAGTTTTTGCCAGAGCCTACTCCGATATCCCGCAGCTCTCCTGTGCCAGGGAAGTACTCGCCGTACTTGTGGAAGGAGACGGTCATGACGCGGTCAGTAGAGTAGAATGCTTCCTCAACGCCGTCGCCGTGGTGTACGTCGATGTCGATGTAAAGGACGCGAGGGTGAAATCGCAGGAGTTCGAGGATTCCAAGCACGATGTCTGCCAGTTATCAGTATGCGTACCATCCCGCAAATATACCGTGTTTCACTCACCGTTGACGTAGCAGAAGCCAGAGGCCTCGCTCTTCTTGGCATGATGCAGACCACCAGCCCAGTTGATGGCGACGTCGCACTTCCCTCTGTTGAGTCTTGCAGCGCCCTCCATGCTGCCACCTGCACTGATACCGCAGAACTCAAACAGGCCATCAAAGACAGGACAGTCGTCGCCGACGTTGTAGCGGCCCTGCTCTTTCATAAAGTTGTCCATGTTGTCGGGAGTGACGCGCTGCAGAAACTCGACATACTCGTCGGTGTGGAATTGGGTCATCTCGAACTTGGAAGCGGGCTTTGCGCGGTAAATCTCCAGCTTCTTGTACAGGCCGTAGTTCATGATGAGCGAATGCGCCATCCTAATGCGGTGCGGCTTCATGGGATGGCCGGCATTGTAGGCGTAGTTGCCCACGTCTGAGTCGTAGAAGTACGCCACCTTCTTGGGCTGCGACGGTGCCGCATTGGTACCGGTGCCGGGTGCATCGAGGGGCGTGTACAGCCCTGACGGCTGGGGCGGCATGTTGGGCGCGGTATGGCAATAGGCGCAAGGTGGAGGTCGCGTTCGCGGGGGATATTTGCGGTATGGTCGATCTAGTGGCTGAGAGTTGGTGTACTGTCCACTTGATTCTTTGTTTTAGCGATGGGATCTTTTGTGTGTGCTGTCGGGCCAATCACATGAGAATGGAGGTGAATGGTGGATATGTCAAGAGAGGAAGGAACAAGGACACGCGAGAAAGAACGAAGCTCCCAAATGGAAGCTGTAGGCACGGACACGGACGGGGACGGAGCGGAGGCGGGACGAGCCGCTCCGAGGCTCCGATCTCCGTCACTGCTGGACGTTCGTTAGAGCTGTCGCGTTGCCATCTGCCTGCACTTCCTTCACTTCGACATCTCCATCGCCCAACACACTCCTCGCCGTCGACCCTCTCCGCCCTCTATCTTCCTCCCCGCCGCATATACCACCCCTTCCGCCCTCAGCTCGACCACCCTCTCACCCCACAGCCAGCGACCCATCTCCTCAGCCAACCCCGAAGCAGCTCCGCAAACACACCGCACGTGCATCACCACATCCCACAGCAGAAGCCATGGACCGGTTATCGAGGATGCTGGCTGCTGCCCAGGGTATGAATGGCGGCGGCGGAGCCACCCAACAGGTAAGCCGACTCCACATATATGCGCGGTCCGCAGCAACCACATCCACCCGCCATAATCTTGGACTAAACCCATGAATCTCGTACCCGTCAACATCTATACCAACACCGGTATATCAATGCTCTGGAGACATAATAGAAGCGAAACAGAAAGAATATGAGAAAACCAGACAGGCCTGGAGGAGTAACGAACAGTGGAAAGTGGACACAATGCATCACTTCATTAGTCAGCTTCGCGCCTCCGGACCACATTCTGGCAAATTGCTAGATGGCTTGATACGGCGGACTTCCCTCCCCATGACAGACCTGGTGTGAATACATCAAAGCCTTGGCAGTGAACCAGACGCTGATTTTCGAGGGAAAGACTAACTGGCATGACCGGCCATTAGTCCTAGAGTTGCGGGAGAAACGGTCGAAAGGGCACAATCGCTGACATCTCTTTCCAGGACACCAACATCATCGACAATGCCGAGACCGTCTACATATCATCGCTTGCCCTGCTCAAGATGCTGCGGCACGGCCGCGCCGGTGTGCCTATGGAAGTCATGGGTCTGATGCTGGGAGAGTTCGTCGATGACTATACCGTCCGCGTCGTAGATGTCTTCGCCATGCCACAGTCAGGCACTGGAGTTTCAGTCGAGGCTGTGGATCCCGTTTTCCAGACCAAGATGATGGACATGCTACGGCAGACTGGCAGGTCAGTGGCCCAATCACAATATTGGCCGTGGACATTGCTGACCTTTTACAGACCCGAGACTGTGGTCGGCTGGTACCACTCACATCCCGGTTTCGGCTGCTGGCTGTCAAGCGTTGATATCAACACCCAGCAGTCCTTCGAGCAGCTTACCCCCCGCGCTGTCGCCGTTGTCATCGATCCCATTCAGTCCGTCAAGGGCAAAGTCGTCATCGACGCCTTCCGCCTCATCAACCCACAAACTCTCATGCTCGGTCAAGAACCCAGACAAACAACTTCTAATCTTGGTCACCTCAACAAGCCTAGCATTCAAGCGCTCATCCACGGCCTGAATCGCCACTACTACTCAATCGGCATTGGCTATAGGAAAACTGCGCTGGAGGAGGGCATGCTGATGAACTTGCACAAAACTGTCTGGACCGAAGCACTCACCATGCCCGACTTCGCTGCTGAGGGCTCACGAAACGAGGCAAATCTGAAGAAGTTGGTCAGCTTGGCTGAGGGCTACGAGAAGCGTGTCAAGGAGGAGACAGAGTTGACCAAGGAGCAACTGCGGACGAGATACGTTGGCAAGGTTGACCCCAAGAAACACATCGAGTCGGTCGGTCAGGAACTCATTGAAGACAACATTGTGTCCGTGTCGAGGCAGATGATCGACAAGGAGGCGAGTGTCCCCACTGCACCGGGTGAGACTTTGGGTGCCAACGGTGTCAAGCTCAACGGCACCACGAACGGACATGCTACCGGTGGCGATGCGATGGATGAAGATTTGTGAAGGAATGCGGCTCAAGCCAAAAATGGAGTTTCTTGATTGATGGGCATAGCCTCGGCGCCTGGCGCTCTCCGGTTCGCAATGACAGCAGAAGTCGTCTGCACTACAGGAAGCCTCAATGGCTTAGATGCTGTTGAATGCAATGAGATTTTGATGAAGTCGTCCGTTCCTCCCCTCTCATGCCCCCCTCTCCCCCATCATTATCTCCTCGTCGCCTGCTCATTTGGGGTTGTCTATATGGCGAAGACAGACAACGCTATACTTCACTTCTCTGGAGACTGCTTACAGCACTACGACTGTGGAATTATGAAGACGATCTTTCGTCGTATGCCGACATGAGACAATCAATCGCGCTTGACACCAACCTTCCCAACCTTCCTCAGGCCAACAGCACAAATCACACAAGCCGCCGCCATCCACGCGAACAAAGCCCAAAAAGTCGCCCGATACCCTTTCAATACCGCCATTGGCAAGCTCTTATCCTGATACTTCGACTCTGCCGTAACACTCGTAGAAATAACACTCATAGCACACAACCCTACACTAGTCCCCAGCTGCGCAAAAGTTTGAAAGACAGCGCCTGCGAGGGCTTGCGTCTTCTCGGGAAAAGCGGAGGAGACGACCAGCGTGCCTACGGTGAAGAGTATGTCGACGCTCATTGGGCAGAGGAGCTGTGCGAAGAAGGCGTTGGTCCAGTATGTTGAGCTGGGGTTTATGGTGGCCATGAGGATTGGAGCGATGGCGCAGATTGAAGTGGAGGTTAGGACGACGGGTAGGATTGGTGCTTTGTCGACTAGGATGCCGGAGAGGAAGTTGAGGATTATGCCTGTGATGACGGAGGGAAGGACGCGGATTGCGGCCGCAATTGGCGGCAGGAGTTGGACTTCTTGGAAGCTTGACGGTGTTAATTTGAGGGTAGTGGGTGGGGAAGGAGTGATTGGGGACGTACAATAAGCTGCAGAAGAGTTCCATGCTATTCATTACTGCGTTTGAGAGGAGGACCATGAGGCAGACGCTAGTGAAGGCGTGGTTCTTCCAGAGAGAGTTGGGGATCAGGGCGGGTTTTCCTTGTTGTTGTTGGCGGTGCATCCAGAAGACGAATGCTGGGAGCATTGCGAGACTGAGGACGAGGAGGGCGATGTTGGTGGCTTGTTTGATGTTGTCGACTTTAGCTGAGAGCATGCTGTTCAAAAGTCAGTATTGCAGGATTCGTATTTGAGGGTATAGACAACACTCACGCCAACACATAGGACAGCGTAGCGAGAGATCCGCTCGCTAGAGCCGCGCCAACCCTAGGAGGAAATTCAGTGAGTGTCTGGACATCTTCGTCCCTCTGCCTTCCTACCAGTCAATCTCCGTCATCACCCTCTTCATCACCACATCAATCGAACCCAACTTAGGATCTTTTGGCAATGTCCAAACTCCAAGGATGCTGCAGATAAGCCCCAAAGCACCTCCAATATAAAACCCAACCCTCCACCCAACCGTACTCGCAAAAACACCGCCCAACACAAGTCCCAATGCAAACCCAAAAGGCTGGGCCAAAAAAATACACGCAAACCCCACATTCCTCGGCCTCCCATCCTCCACATTCGTAGAAACAATGGAAATCGCAGTAGGCATCGACATCGCTGTAGCAATACCCTGAAAAGCGCGGAACATGATCAAATCAATCCCATCCTTGGAGAGACCGCAGGCAAGGAGGAAAGCGGAGGCGAGTAAGCTGCCGGGGATGTTTACTTTTCGGGAACCTATCACGTCTGCGATGGAGCCAGCGATGAGGAGACAGCTGCCGGACGTGAGGGAGAAGACGGAGGTGGGCCAGAGGAGCAGGTTGGAGGGGATGGAGAGGGAGGAGGCGATGGTGGGGAGGCCGATTGTTAGGAAGCCGTTGCTGAGGCTTGTGACGAATTGGACGCCAGCGAGGGTTGCGACTACGATCCAGGCGCGGGTTGGGGAGAGTTTTTCGGAAGGGGTGGTGGTGGTGTCTGAAGAGCCCAGAGGTCGGCCGGTGAGATCCGCGATGTCGTGGACGACAGCAGGCTCAATGCTGAGGCCATGATGATTGAGGGCGCCCAGCTCGATGGCTGTCTGCGTGACCATGGTGTTGAGGATTAGAGAAGTAGGAAGATAGGCAGGAAAGGGTTGGGAAGCACAAGATATACCAACCGGACTTTTGGTAGAGCAGAACTAGAGGATGCTGGCCCGGCGGACGTTTGCATAGGGCGTCGAGCTACGCCGCATTGATGGATTCAGTAGTGAAGTCGTGGTGTGGAAGAAAGAAGGATTGGACAAGAGAAGTCGCCGCGACATCGGACGCCAAGAGCGGAGTTCGGAACGCCGTTGGGCAGAAGGCGGAAGGCAGGCTTGCTCGCTCTTGAGTTGCTTCCTCTTTACCTTCACGATACTAACGCGTCCGCGACAACAACATCCACACTCTAGCTCACAAGGGTATGCTATAGTCTGCAAAAACACCGTCACAGATCAACGCTACCCTCAACATCGACTCCCGGAATTCGGGCTTCGAGAAAGTCCCTCGCCATATCGCCCAGAGGCATCCATTCCACGCCCTCGCGTTTGTTGTTGCACTCGATTATGCTGCCAAAAGATGATCAAATGCCATTAAAATGAGATGAAGACATGGGATAGATGAAGATATATACCGCTCATGCATCAAGATGACCTGCGGCTTCCCGGAAATGCGGATCAATGCTCATCGGGAAGATGAACGAGTCGTATCTGCCTCCAGCCAGTACGTCTCGTCTTCGTCTAGCATCCGGACCAACTCACTCTTGATACGCGAAACCGTACTACTCCATCCACAGGTCCTCCACTACCTGCCGATCCACGAACCCTTGGGCACCGGGTCGTCCTGGAATTGGCTGGAGCGGCGACCAGTCGTCAAGATGTCTTGGGAGACGATTGCTTCAGTATACGCTCTGTGGACTCGTTTCGAATAACGGTACTCACCAGCTCGCCCGAATTTCTACCACTTTGCTCGAGACATCCTCGTCAGGTCCATAGAGGTACTTCAGAAGTTCACAGGCAAAAAGCCACTGGGATACACAGCACCTTCGTGGTTTGTTATCGGGATCGAACAATCGAGACGAGTGTTACTGACATGGAGCAGGTTGACATCGAAAGAGCTCATCCCGTAGCTTGAAAAGATGGGCATAATGTACGATCATAGCTTCATGCACCACGGTCTGCAGCCGTATTGGGCCCCGGATAGCAGCGGGTCCTGGGTCCAGACCGACCATACCGAGTCGGCAGAACGGTGGATGAGGCCAATGACAAAGCTTCACCCGCTGCTGCTCCTCTCAGAGTTGCGAAACATACTCATGGGTGTAACCATGGAGTCCCATCTCATGGTCTGAATCTCGGACTTTGGCGAGCTGCTTCAGGAGGGATTCGATGCTGTGCGCCTTCGCCAGTCAGATTGCGCTGTCTTTTGGTTTCATCTGGAAGCATACTCGTGTGAAAAAGATCGCATTAATATCGAAATTTTCGAACAGCTTCAGCAGCCGATCGAGTCCAACAGTTGCTCCAAAGACGCCGCGGCTGACATTGGGCGGATTCTGTGGCGGGTCTGGTTTGGTGAGACGTGGTCAACATGAGGATTTGTTCTGCTGACCATCGCGGGTGTTGGTCCCGTTCGCCACTGCGTCCACGTCGACTGTCAATCAACTTCTGTCCGTGCTGCGTCTGCTGAGGATGCTCCGGAGCACCAGGCACATACTGCCGTATCCTGCGAGCACCTGTTTCTTCACCATAACTGTAGCCTCCAACAATTTACGATCAATCAATACTGGTACGCGGACCGAAGACCAGTGGCTGTTCTGACATTCGCAATCCCTCTGCTGCCCTATCTTCTGGCCGCACTTCGGTCAGAGTCCTGCTAACCCGGTGCCTTAATGCTTCCAGTTCGGTTCAAATCCGATAGCTAGCGTTCTGTCAGATGAGATTGCTGCTAACTCCGAGGATAGATATTTTCCAAAGTAGACCACATCGACCGAGCTGTGTGAGCACATTCGCCCTATCACCACGCCGACGCCAGGCCTCAGAGCTGCCATATGCAGGCAATTAGGCGAGAGCTCTTGTGGCGAACATGCTTTGGAGACCCCATGAACTGTTCTTTTAGATGATATTGTGAACCCAGTACCCCTGCACATTCGATCGATAAGCGCCTAGATGATATACACGTAGCCAATGGTCGATTTCTCTACCTATCCGATCAAATCGGTAGCTTGCTGGGTATGTTGTCGAGGATCGGGTGTGTCCCTGGCCACATCAGTAGGTCAAATAGTAGACTATGAGCAGACTACTATCATTTGACTCTTTAATCACCCAGGGACTCTATTATCTATACTCTTTTCTCCCTGGTCAGCGCAGAGCATTCGTGGTAACATGGCATCCATCAACGAGAAAGACGTCGAAGCCAATGCAACTCCAGTCGACAGCGACATCCAGGTCGGAAGCATGAAGGACATCGCCCAGGAAACCGACAATGCAGACGTCGCTCTGTCGTTTCTGCGCCATGAGGGTGGCGTACGGGCGATGACACCGGAAGACGAGAAGCGCTTGATCAGGAAGATTGACTGGATGATCATGCCGCTCATGTGGTGCTGCTACTGCCTCCAATACCTCGACAAGACCTTGATCAACTACGCAAACGTGATGGGACTGCAAGAAGACGCCAACATGACCAAGGACCAGTTCAGCAATCTGGCGCTCATCTTCTACGTCTCGTATCTGGCGTTCGAGTTCCCGCACGCATACAGTATGCAGAGACTACCGACCGCGAAGTATCTCGGTGCAATGGTGATGCTCTGGGGAGTTGCTGTAACTACCACCAGCGCTTGCAAGAGCTACGGTGCGTTGATAGCGACCAGAATCCTTCTCGGCGTCTTCGAGGCTGCTGTTGCTCCTGCGCTCATTCTTATTACCACCATGTGGTACAAACGCGACGAACAACCCTGGAGAATTGCAATCTGGTATATGGGCACCGGCACGGGGACCATGATCGGTGCCCTCATCTCCTTTGGCTTTCAGCACGTTAACATCAAATCCTTCAGCAGCTGGCAAATCATGTTTCTGGTAGTTGGGCTGGTCACCTGCGCCGTCGGCATTCTCGTGGTGCTGCTGTTACCAGACAATCCGATGAAGTCCCGCCTGACGCACGAAGAGAAAGTGTGGGCCGTCGAACGTCTTCGAAGTAACCAGACTGGCATCGAGAACAAACACTTCAAGGCATCGCAGGTCGTCGAGTGCTTGATGGATCCTCAGACTTGGATATTAACACTCACTACCATCGCAGGCTCTGTGCCCAACGGCGCAGCGTCTTCCTACTCAGCGACCTTAATCAAGAGCTTTGGCTACGACTCTAAAACAACTGCCCTTTTGAGCATCCCGGGCGGAGCAGTCGCACTTGTCGCCATCGCCAGCTCCTCCTACCTCGCGGGCCGCTTCAACTCCCGTGGCATCCAAATCATCCCCATCTACCTCGTAGGCATCCTTGGCGCCTGCCTAATGGCCTTTCTCCCCGTCAACGAGAAAAACAAGCCGGGCCTCCTAATCGGAAACTACTTCATCAGTGTCATCGGCGCGGGTCTCCCATTGCTCTACTCCTGGGCCGCCGCCAATTTCGCGGGCCATACGAAGAAAGTCACGATGAACGCTATCATGCTCATGGCTTTCTGCGTGGGGAATATTATCGGTCCGCTTACGTTCAGAGGCCAGGATGCGCCGGAGTATATCCCGGCTAAGATTACGGTTATTGTGACTTGTGCGGCGGCGATTGTGTTTGCCGTTACGTTGCAGGTGTATTATGTTGTGGCTAATAGGAGGAGGGATAGGAAGGCGAGGGATGAGGGCGTAGTGCATATGGCGGATATCGAGTTTGCGGACATTACGGATAGGTCGAATAAGGAGTTTAGGTATAAACTTTGAGATGGCATGATGGGCCCAAAATGGAGCAAGTGGCTGTTGATATGGTCCAGAATATACAATGGTTTCAATCATGAGGCGGCCTGGTTTTCTCGCTTCCTGGTCGTCGTCGCTGGCGTATTCTGAGATACGTTCGCCAGTCCTTTGACATTCAGTCTTTCCCCTGGGAGCGTTTATTTCTGTGTGGATTGCCTCAGCTGTGAATAATGAGATGGTATTGCCGGGCTTGAGAAGTAAATTATTGCTGCCGTGGGTGAAGGCGAAGAGCAAGCAAGCAAGCAGCAAGCAGGACCCAAGTTAGTTGCACCTCCTTTGGCGGCCGGATCCGAGCACGGGAATGCAGTCCTTCCCAGCCAACGCGACTCAAAACATGGCCAAGACCCTCTCTTCAGCAAAATCTCTGCCGTCAACGACTTCACCTCACATATTGTCCTTTTCTTCTCTTCTTTGGCCCACACGGTCTAGATGTCGGCGGCTGCAGCTCTGCTCACGATGGCTTCCCAGCCATGGCGCGTTGGTAAAGCGCCCTTATCACGCAGCTGAGCTCTCTCTCGAATTTTCTGCTCTTATCAGAGTCTGTCGCGGACGCATTGCCTTCTGTTGATTCGCTGTTGGTTGGTACCTCTTCTCTTCATCTTTCTCCCCAACTCGCAACGCAAGATTCTCTGCAAGAAGCCATCTGCTCCGGCTCTGCTACGGTGCAATTGAGAGGAGTGGATACTTGCCTTCCAACCTTGCCGTAATTGCGGCAGCGGGGTCACCTGTTCTGCAGACACATACCTACCAAGCGAGCACGTCTTGCGCGCGGACATATTTGCTTGAGCTCGACAGCTTCTCCTCTCTCGTTCTTCCACCCAACTCGCCTTCGCCATGGCTATGTTCGAGCGCCGCGGCTCCGTCGAGTCCTTCGATCGATTACGAACACAATCACCGACTGGATCAGAACGAAGGAAGCTCTCCTTCAATCCGCTGGGAGAATGGACACCTCCAATGCAAGAGATGCCACCTGTTGGAGCTTTTGAGGTTCGCAAGAGGATCAGGGTCGCACAGGTCTGCATTGCCGTGGTGTACTGTCTCCTCGCCGCCGGAGTCGTATTTGGCTTTGCTGCCATTAAGCCGGTCTTCGTTGCGGAGGAAGTGTACAGGGACAAATGCACACCACAAGAGATCGAGGACGGGGCGTATGTGTGCTACGAGCAGGAGCTTCGGTTGAACTTGATGTTCACAGTGGCCGCTGTTAGCACGAATGTTTGCGCACTACCAGTCGGAGCGATTCTTGACCGCTTTGGACCTCGTGTTGCGAGCCTTGTGGGTGTTGTCTTTCTCACGGTTGGTGCGCTGCTACTCGCCTTCGCAGCAGAGATTCCTGGCGATGCATACATACCTGGCTACTTTTTCCTCGCGCTCGGAGGACCCTTCGTCTTCATCTCGTCCTTCCAGCTCAGCAATACCTTCCCCAAGTACTCGGGTCTCATACTTGCATTGCTGACCGGAGCCTTCGATACGAGCAGCGCGATCTTTCTCGTTTTCCGCCTGATCTACCAGAGCTCCGATGGCTCTTTCGACTTGAAGAAGTTCTTTCTCATCTACCTGATCGTTCCCGTGCTCATCCTCGTCGCGCAAATCTTCATCATGCCCTCCACCTCTTACAAGACTGTCGGCGAGCTTGTCAAGCAAGTTGAGGACGCCGACCAAGACATTCACGACTCGGACGACGAGATCTCTGATGACGACCAACGCAACGACATCCAATACCTCCGCCGCGAACATCGTGAGAGCATCGCTTCGGAAGTCAGTGCTCTGCTGGGCTCCAAGAAAGGCGAGCGACAGTCCAAGCAAGAGGAGGAGAAGGCTGTGACCAGCGGCGTATGGGGAGCTCTGCATGGCAAGACATCTCTGCAGCAAATCCTGACGCCCTGGTGGATACTCATAACCATCTTCACCATGATACAAATGCTGCGTATCAACTACTTCGTGGCTACCATCCGCACGCAGTACAGCGAAATGCTGCACTCGCACCGTCAAGCAGTGCATGTAAACGACGTCTTCGACATTGCTCTGCCTCTCGGTGGAGTCATCGCTGTGCCGTTCATCGGCTTCGTCCTCGACCGCTCAAGCACACCCATGGTCCTCGGCCTGCTGGTCTTCTTCGCTACAGCTATTGGCGTCTTCGGCCTCATTCCCGAGATGTGGGCAGCCTACATCAACGTCATCCTCTTCGTGCTGTACCGGCCGTTCTACTACACGGCCGTCTCTGACTACAGCGCCAAAGTCTTCGGCTTCGTGACGTTTGGCAAAGTCTACGGTCTCATCATCTGCACAGCAGGACTTTTTAACTTTGCACAAGCAGGTCTCGACGCCATCACGCACAATGTCTTCGAGAACGACCCAATTCCTGTCAACGCTATCCTCCTTGCCGTCGCGCTTATGGTGGGGATCGCGCTGGTGGGGTTTGTGTGGAAGAAGAGTCGGACGCTGCAGAAGGATTTGTTGAGGGAAGAGGCGGAGGAGGCGAGTGAGAGTTTGATACCGGGTGCGAATGGGGAGGCGGTGAATAGGCCGCATGGGCATGAGACGTATGGGACGGCGTGATGAGGTGGATGAGTGTATACTGGGTTGGATGAGTGAGTATTCAAGCGGCTCTGTGGGTTCTTCAGCGAGGCGCTGGTGGTTAAGGTGGATTTACAAGAGCGATAGTAATGATGATCATGTTCCCTGTCTTGCTCGCGTCTTGCTATCTCTCTGACTATATGATGATTGTACTGTAGTCGTGATGTCGCCTCTCCTATGCCTATGCCTCTGATGCTTGATGAGTCTCCGCCGTCGCGCGATGAAGGCCTCGTAGCCGTCCAGCTCGCAGTGAGTCGGTCTTCAGAGACTTCGTCTTTCTTGACGCATGTTCTCGGGAATGCCGTCACCATCTGGTGAAGCCGCCTGGTCATGCCGGGGCATCAGTGGTCGACATCCTTCTCCTGCGGTCTGCTCGAGGCCCAGCGTGTGATGGATGCGCCGCGTCGAGCTCGCCGTCTGTACCCTGTAGCCCTCAATATCTCATCGAGGACTGTGCCGTATCATCTTCAGTTCCACGCTCTTGAATGTGCCTGTGTCATCGTCGCCGCGGCGGCCATCAGACGCGTACTCGTCTCGCAACCACCGGCAGCGACTCACACCTCCATCCGCCGATAGCGACAAGGACACGCAGCGCTCATCAGCCTCCATCACGCAGCTCGACGGTATCTATCACACTGTACGGCGAGAGCGACGTGGCCTCTCATTCATCATACCGCGCAGCGACGTGGCCTCTCATTCATCATGCCGCGCAGCGACATGCCCTCTCACCACCCACACCCTCACGCAAAACCAATTCTTCTCCAACCTCAAGCCGCAGCCCAAGCACTGATGAAAAAAAACCCACATAGTGGTTGATGACAGCAAAAATTGCGCCGCTATCGCCCCCGAAGGAGAAATAAAACCAGACTATCACCGCGCTGTGCAATGCAGGATGTCCGGTCTGGCTAGGGAATTCGTGAGCTCCTTCGCCGCAACAAGGCTGTGTTGATGTTAGCGTGATGAAAGCCAAAGGGTATGGGCGAAGATGGTAAGACTTACTAAGTATGGAAAAAGAAGAGAAAAAGAGAGAGGAAAAGTGGGAGATTTTGGAGTTCATATAGACGAGGGGGTGTGGGTGCGTGCTTGCAGGATCAACAAACGCTGTGGCCAATCAGATGGATGTAAGGAGTTGCGTTTAGACTGCCGTAGAAAGGGAGAAGGTCGGAGGAGAGGCGGAAGAG
Organism: Mycosphaerelloides madeirae; assembly: GCA_002785995.1. Classification (NCBI taxonomy): domain Eukaryota; kingdom Fungi; phylum Ascomycota; class Dothideomycetes; order Mycosphaerellales; family Mycosphaerellaceae; genus Mycosphaerelloides; species Mycosphaerelloides madeirae. The sequence goes on along the minus strand of NHNV01000058.1, from coordinate 122,758 downwards.
CCTGAGGTTGGAGTTTCATTTGCGTGTCATGTGATGGCTTAGGGTTGTTGAACTCCATGTGCGACGACGATATCTCAACACGGAACGTTGCAAGTCACAAGTGCGATCACAGGTGCCATTTTTAGTTTGCTTAAGAAAATTCATGCCCGTTCTCATGCAGTTTGGAAGTGATGGCGTCGAGATTTCCGAAGTTTTACGTTGTAAAGCCATATCGATTCAAAGCTAGCAAAATCCCGCTCAAAGTTGGACTCTCGAGCTTTTGGTGACGACTACTGACACCGACGACGATATGAAGTCTGATCAGCATCTGGTACTTCTCATCGTCTTCGAAGAGTTACGGTAATGTCAAAACTGCAAGAGGAAGAAAGAAGAAGTCATCGTCGAGGTGGCAGTGCGTTGCCGGCGCATATCATCATTCATCGCTCGCCCTTCGAAGGACGGCGTGCTGGGTATCTCAGTATCGTCTATTCATGCTCATGCTTTCGGATCGCTCCTCAAGCTGGGTATTATCACGTCTCCGGAGCCAAACTGGCTCGCCGTGTCAAGTAGAACTTCTCTAAAAAGTCCCGCCGCTGCTCCTGCGTCCAACCCTCCACGACGAGCGCAAATTCCGTAACATCATCATAGCCCAGCTGCCTCGCCATTGTGCAGAACTGCCGCTTGCGGACCTCCACCGGTGGCTGGTATTTGTAGTGAATCTTGCCCAACCCATCATTCAAATCGACCGCATCTTCATCCGTCATCTCCGTCTTCATGGGGCGCTGATTGTTGCTGCTGCTCCGCTCTTCCTTCTCTTTACCCCTCGCGAAAGCCAGCTCGTTGATGTAGCTCGTGTCATTTTCAGCCTTCTGAGCGCGGCTCGAGATCTGCTTTTCGATCTTCGATGTTCCAATCACTTCCGCATTCTCATGTGTGTACTCGACTCCTACAGAGGCCAGAATGGCTTGCACTGGGTCCTTCTTCTTCGCCGTCTGTCTAGCAGCTTTGCGACGAGCGTCCGCGTTGCCGATAATGCTGTCTGCGAGTTCGCTCATCGCTGCATCTTCTTTGGCGTTGTCCGTTAATGGACTGAATGCTTCTTCATCCTCTTCGCTTGCTTCAAGATCGAGGCCGGCGATCTCAACACCAGCTCTCGTCTCTGCGACGTTGGTCTTGTTGACGATATGCCGCAGCACAATATTCTCCTGTAGAGGTGCGAATAGGTTCGACAAGCCGAAGATCTCTCCCTTCTGATCCTTCTGGTCTTGTACGCCTTTGAAGTACCGCCGCTCGATTGAGCCGTCATAGCCAATGTTGGCTTGTTGCTGTTTGTAGATTTGTCGTGCGTAGACAATCTCCTCGACTGTGCCGACTGAGACAAGGCGAAAGACCTCCACATCTCTCGTCTGTCCAATGCGATATGCTCTGTCCTGCGCTTGAAGATCGTATGCCGGATTCCAGTTTGGATCCATAACGACAACTTTGTTCGCGCTCGTGATGTTGAGTCCGACGCCGCCGGCTTTGGTAGAGATGAGAAAGACAAATTCGGAGGGGTTAGAGTTGTATTTGTGAACTTCCACAACGCGTTCAGCGTAAGTCATGCTGCCGTCGAGGAACGAGAAGTTATAATTGGTCGTCGAGAAGAGAATCTTCATCATCTTGAGCAGTCGAACCGAATGCGAAAAGATGAGGACTTTGTCGCCATTATCGTGCCAGAATCGGAGGAGCTTCTTCAAAACCTTCCACTTCCCGCAGTATTCCTGGTTCGCGTGTGTCAAGAGGCTGTCGCGCTTGAGATATAGTTGCTTCCAAATGTCAGGCAAGGCGATCTGGAGCTTCTCCAAGTCGTTGTCGTGTCTGTCACAGTCGGCTTCTCCACTTGGCAGGAGTAGTGCGAGATGGTTGGACAGTTTCTGAAGCATGATCAGAACTGGGAAGACGTGGTGTTGCCAGTTGCCGAACCCCTCAGCGTCTTGCACACAACATGAGCCTTGCTTGATGCCTGAGCCGCAATTGCAAGGATTTGCGTGGTCTCGAATGGCATGCACAAGTTCATGGTCGCAGAAGTTGTTGTATGCGTCGGCCTGGGTCTCGGTGAGCGGGCAAAAGACGACACGATCGCTCTTCTTCGGGAGCTGATGCGCGATCAATGCCTTCGAACGGCGTAGGAAAAATTTGGGAAGTAGTATCTTGGACAGATTTTCGGCGATGCGTCTGGCTTTTGCAAGTTGCGACAGAGTTGCGTCGTGGCTTTGACCGAGTTTGAGAGGCACACAGATGCCTGACTTCCAGGTCGAGACAGAGCCGAGTCTGCCAGGGCTGGTCCAATTCAGAAGAGTCCAAAGCTCTTCGTATTTGTTTTGGATTGTAGTTCCACTAAGTCCAATGCGGCAGAGGGCGTTGATGTTGTTCATGGTCTTGGTGATGTTCGTCGTTCGCTCCTTGATCTTGTGAAACTCGTCGGCAACAACGCAGTCCCAGCGGATTCCGTTGATCGCGCTTTCGTTCACGCGATAGCCGTCGTAAGTCGTGATCATGATTTCAAGCGAGCCTTTCTCTGCGGCGCCGAGCGCATCTGCCTTGGCCTGGGCGGTTCCATGGTAGCGGTATGTGTGCCAAAATCCCCATCGATCGAGTTCTGATTCCCAGTTTGCCATGAGACCACCAGGACATATGAGGAGGATTCGAGGATAGAATCTGTCGTAGGATCGCATAGTTCGCATGCGGCCGTAGTCTCTCTCGTCGCCGGTCTTGCCAAAAGCTGCTGTCAGGAACGCGATGACCTGGATTGTCTTGCCAAGGCCCATGTCGTCTCCGAGAATACCTCCCTGTTGCCAAAAATACTTATTGTAGAGAAACTCAGCTCCTTCCACTTGGTATGGCTTCAAGTATTGGGCGATAGGCGCTGGAATAATGGCTTGGTCGTCGCAAATGTATATGTCTTCGTACGGAGCTGGCGGTGTGACACCTGAAAGTTGTGGACGCTCTTCGAGGTCTGCGAGATTGTACTCGTCGTCAATGCCGGTGTCTTCGTAGTCTGGCGGAAGTAGGAAGCCCATGCTATTTGTTTCGTCTTTCTGCTGGTCTTCGCATTCTTTCCGTCGATCTCTAAGGTATTTTGGTAAGGTTTCGTCAAGCTGTTGGTTTTCGTCGTCGGTACCGTCGACGACGTTGCGCTTGGGACGAGACTGGCGAATCTTCTTGCGTCCTACCATCGAGGTGCCCATGCTGGGGGCGGTTGCGCCTGCGGTTGATGCGATTGCCGAGGTCGCGGACCGCTTTGTCACTGTGGCTGTCTTAGTTACTGCCTTGCGCTTTTTGGGCGGCGGCGGTGCCAGCCAGTCCTCATCGTCTGAGAACGTCGTATCGACGCGTTCCCCAGGCATTTTGTGGGTGGGAGTGGGGGATGGGAGGGAGGAGGAGGATGTGGGAAGAAAGGATAATAGAAGGAAGACGGGTGACGCGACTGGGAACGTGAAAGTGGGTCTGCAGGGGCGGGCCGGTACAGCCGGTCGCCGCTAGCAGTAGCGTGCCATATTTGTGCTTGTGAAACCCGGGATTCGGAAGCGACTTACTGCTGCAAGAAAACATCAGCTTCAGGTACATCCTTTGCGTTGCACAGTGGCATGGAAGGACGCCAACTTATGGAAAATGCTTCGAAGAGTTCTCTGAGTATCTCGAAGCCGAACGAGCGATCCACAGAGATTCCCTGAGAGGCGGCAGGGATCGGCCCCCCCGCCCCCCCCGGGCAACTCTGGTCGCGGAGCCGGATCGCGAAGAGGCAGAGGTCGACCTCGAAGTAGAAGAGTCTATGGATCTTATCAGCATGCCGTGGTCTCTCTCGCAAATGAGAGTAACTTAGTAGTTGTCTGCTGGCGGCGGCGGAGGAGGAGGAGGAGGAGGAGGGGCGCGGGGCCTAGATCACCAGCGGTCAGCAAAAGTAGCTCCACGAGATGCAGGCTGGAGGACGGCGTAATATGCTTCTTGACGGCCTGGACTGTTGAATTTTTCGAGAGAGGCGGGTCAAACGGGGTTTCCACTAACCGGACGAACTGCTCATATCCGGCCGGGAGGCCCGCAACGTCCCTGTGAATAATAAGTATTGATTGTCTTCCATCATACAGGGCTGGGAGATCTCACATATCGATGAGGACCTCATCGTCGTTCTCACTGGAAATGCATTTCACATCAGCTCTGGTCTTGTTGTCTCTGCCGCAGCTCGACCTCCAGAAACCGCCGGCGACGGCAGACTGTCGTGGAAAGGTCCTACGCGTAAGAAGTGGAGAGGTTGCGGAGTACTCACATATGCAGTGGTTGAAGATGCCACTCGCGTGGCGGCCTATCGTATGTTAGCGGAACTGATTATCACTCACTCGCCGGCCGCTCTTAACTACAACGGCCCGTTTGGATCCGCCGGAAAACCTACGGTGCGCTGGGATGGCGATTGTGGAGGTGAAGGTTGGCGAAGTTGGGTGGCGGGGGCGGAGGACAGCGCCAAGAGAGAAATGCCACTCGAAGAATGGCAATGTTGTGATGGTGGTGTGGACAAGTTCAGGGCCGAGCGAAGATGGAGATATAGCTGCGGAAGCCCTCAAACTTCACTTCGATCGACAGGCAACATCGCGTCGTTGGAAAATATCGTTCAATCGAGCGGCAATGATCATGTGAAAATTAAGCTACGGCTCCGGAGAATCGTGCAAACGAAACACACCAGCTACTCCCACCGTCACGACCATCGTCTCCGGCATTGATAATATTCAGCAGTGTCGCTCGTAACACGCGAAGACGGAGAGTACAAGCATCGAAACCAGCTACACAACGGCCATATTAACCATCCCCTGATATACCGTTCGTCTGGCGGCTAGATGGTGTGAGCGAATCGTTCTCAAGTCGCCTAGATCGCCCACAGTGAATGTTAGAGGTGCCCCTGGGGAGATTCCCCTAAAGAGACCCCGAAGAGTGAAAGCTACGTGCTGATATCCATTGCTACTTTCTTCGCTTCAAATGATGGTAGCGGTATTCGATCAGCGGAAGGCCGAATTCAATATGGCTGTGTATGAACAGCATGCTGCTCCCAACCAAAGACGTGAGCTGTGCAAAGGAATCCACGTAAATAGTAACAACTGAGAAACTGACAATAAGAACTGAATTTATTACCATACTTTCACTTGTCACCGTGATCAGTGAATGCAGTGGTTCAGCGGGGTCCAGTCCGGCTTGATAAGGCACAGGGCGGAAAGTCGGAGCAAGAATGCCGCGTAAGTCCGTACAACACCCGAATCCTTGCATGCACTTCTCTACTCTACGTATCTCTGCACAGCATCATCATCAGGCACCAGCTGAGACTCATTGAACGGGGCCATCGCAACATGGTCACCTGCCACCGCAATACAACCAACAGCAATACTGAGGAGGTACGGTGAAGGGTAGGAGAAGATGGACCAGATCATACTGCTTGAGCAGCAGCCACTGCTTGGCGCCACGGCCAACATCAGCACACCCGCCGCTCACAATCTCGTCTGCTTCCGCCAGGTCTGGATACAAGAAGAGGCACACTTCCGGCCTTGCTTTCTGCCGGTCATCGCCGCCGTTCCCGCTGTCGTGGCCGCCTTGATCCTCCTTGTCCAGGCGCTCCGATTGCTTGTGCCTTTCCGCCCCCAATGGACGCGGCCATTCATCCCAGAGATCAAGGAGCCGGTCGCGGAGATTGGTTTGGTGACGAAGAGGCGATGGACCGCATTCACACGAACTCTTGCCGCACTCACTACAGTAGGGTTCGGCCTGCAGCTCGCAGCATCCATACTCACTGGACAGAGCACCGCAGTCGCCTACCTGCCGCTACTGCCCTGGTTGGTCGCTGTCATTGAAGTTGTCCTGTATCGGCCGAGAAGCGTGCCATATTCCGTTTTGACAATCATCATCACGCAAATTATTGCTGGATCAATCTTGCTCGAGCACGACTGGTGGAAACCCGGCGCTTCTCGGATTCTATCTATTTGCGCGCTGACGACCGCTGGTCTGGCGCTGATTCTACTTTCGCTGATGCCGCTGCGCGACCCATCCTTACCGGCCAAGGACATCAGCAAGCCTTTCAGTACTCCTTCATCGGCTCTTCGCAGTCCTGAGGAAGCACTGAATATCTGGCAGTTCATGACAGTGAGCTGGATGAAGCCGCTAATGACTCTGGGCAACGCGCGCCAGCTCGAGACTGAAGACGTATGGAGTCTTCCATACGAGTTTCAACATCGGAGGCTACATGACACCTTTCGCCAGCTCCGAGGCACCGTGCTCATGAGGCTCATCAAGGCCAACGCCCTTGATCTCATCCTCGTCACGACCCTCGGAATCTTAGACCAGCTGTGCCAGTATGCTGCGCCAGTCTTTCTGCAGCTCATTCTGAGCTCGATGAGAGATCCAGAAGGACCGAAGCGCGTGCCGTTGACGTATGCCGCTTTGTCCCTGGTCGCACGTCTGCTCGCTGCTCAGATCGGCGTGTTCCAGCTTTGGTATGGACGGAGATGTTACGAGCGAACACGAGGAGAAATGATCACAATGCTTTACGAGAAAACGCTTGGTCGCAAAATTGCCTTCAAGGAGGAAGATAAAGAAGGCAAGGCGAGCAATGGCGACCATGTCAACGGCAACGAAGTGCACAAGACAAAAGAGAACTGGCTCGGAAGAGTGGCTCAAAAGGTGTCATCGTGTTTCAGCCTGAAGAAGGCACCGCCTCTTCCAAAAGAGCCAGCAGTCATGGGCAAGATCCTCAACCTCATGCGCAATGATGTATACGAGATCGCACAGCGCTTCTGGGAGTTTGACAACTTGGTGAAGAAGCCATTCGCTATTTTCCTCTCCATTACGCTGGTGGTCAACTACCTCGGAGCCCCGGCGCTCATGGCGGTCAGCTTGGTCATCATAGCCCAGATCATCAATGCTTTGATCGCCAAGATACTGATTCGATACGAAAAGCAACGACGAGTGGCGACTGATGCAAAGCTTTCAATCATCTCGGAGTTCGTGGAGTCTATTCGCCATCTGCGCTGGTACGGGTGGCAAGGCGAATGGCTGTCAAAGGTTCTGTCAGCGCGACAACTCGAGCTGAATAAGCGTATCATCGCCACAATCTGGGGAGTCGTGATCGCTGTCGTCAACGTACTATCACTGAACATGACGCCGGTTGTGGCATTCGGAGCGTACACCGTGATCACGAAGAAACCTCTTACTGTGGATCTCGGATTTGCTTCTATGCAATTGCTGGGCATGATGACTTCGCAAATGAAAGACTTGCCGCAGCTTGTCATTTCTTTGGTCAACGCCTGGGTCGCCGTGGTTCGTATCGAAGCTTACATGGCCGAGCCTGATCGAGAAGAGATGACCACAGAAGCACGCATAGGCGACAGGCTGGCCCTCGAAAGCGCGACGTTCGCTTGGCCCGGAGCCTCCAACCCTATTCTCAGGAATGTCAGCCTGGAGTTCAAGAAAGGTCTCACTGTGATACGTGGCGAGGTCGGCTCTGGAAAGACAGCCTTGTTGCAAGCGCTTCTTGGCGAAATGGATTTGGTGAACGGCGAGCTCATCCGGCCTCCTGATGCTTTGGGGTATTGCGCGCAGACACCTTGGCTCCAAAGCATGAGCATTCGCGATAACATCTTGTTTTCAGCACCGTACGAGGAGATTCGATATCGAGCCGTACTTGAGGCCTGCGCCCTGATACCGGATCTTGCAGAATTGAAGGGCGGCGATTTGTCTTTGATTGGCGAGAATGGTGTCGGCCTTTCTGGAGGCCAGCGAGCTCGTGTCGCCTTAGCTCGGGCGCTCTACAGTAGGACAAATATTTTGCTGCTCGACGATCCCCTCGCTGCACTGGACCAGCAGACCGCAGATACCATTGTCACCAAATGCTTCACTGATGGTTTGCTGGATGATCGCATCACCCTATTGGTTACACACCGTACCGAGCTTGTACTAAATTCGGCTCGCATGCTCGTGAACGTCGAGCATGGCCAAGCACTGAAAGTCGATCTCCAGACCGCAATCAATGACTTACAGCTGAATGTCACAACAGCACCGGCAGAGCAGACGCCAGCTTCTGAGGCAGAGACGGACGGCGACCAAGCTAAAAAGGCGCAGGATGCCGCGATACCTGAAAAGTTCATTGAGGAAGAGCATCGAGAATACGGTGGAGTGCGAGCTCGTGTCTACTGGGAATACATCAAAGCTGGAGACTTACGCCTATGGGGTCTGATGGTGATTGTTCTCGTCATCTTCCGCCTTTTCGGACTGGCTGAGCAATGGTTCATCAAATCATGGGGAGAGGCGTACAGTACCAAGGCGAACTCCACTCTCTATGCATTCACCGAAGACATTCCGATGAACTCCGAAGGCTTATATGACAGTTTACCACCGCCGGACGTCGATATCAAGCCGTGGTTGATTGGATTTGCCGTCTTAGCCTTGGGCCAGACCTTCGCTTATTGTGCATACCAAGGCATGATCCAGGTCATTGTCTACACCGCTGCGAAGAACATGTTCCGGGACATCATTGAGAAGGTCACATACGCAACTTTTCGCTTTTACGACGTCACTCCAGTCGGACGGCTCATGAACAGAATGACTTCCGACATTGGAGTGATTGATGGCGGTATCAGCGTTCAATTCTCCGTCATCTCTCGGATGCTAATTGGATGGGTGTCTGCGGTCGTTGTCATTGCATCCATCACACCACTATTTTTGGTCTTCGTGGTGGTGCTTGCGAGCTTGTTCTACTTGATCTTCAAGAGGTTTATCCCGACCTCGCAAAATTTGAGGCGATTGGAGATGGTCTCTTTCACTCCTTTGATGTCGAATTTTGGAGAGCTTCTCAATGGACTGGCCACAGTACGAGCTTTCTGCGCACAGGCTCGCTTCCAAGACCGGGTCATTAACGTTGTCGACACTTTCCAGAAGATGGATCATTTTTACTGGAGTCTGCAGGCTTGGCTGCAGTATCGCTACGATGCGCTTGCTGGTCTGGCAACATTCCTGCTCCTTGTTCTTGCACTGGCCACCGACTTATCGCCTGGTCTTACTGCCTTCGCGTTAATCTCCGCCAGTAGATTTGTCGTGACGACTCATGCGTTGTGCAGACAGTACGGACAGCTCCAGATGGAATTCGTCTCTGTTGAGCGAATTGTCGAGCTCCTCAATCTCGAGCAGGAGCCAAAGGGGAGCATACAGCCTCCAGCCTGGTGGCCGTCCTTCTCAGGAGACATCACCTTCAAGGATGTTGTGATCAAATACGCACCACATCTTGATCCCGCATTGGCTGGCGTGACGTTCACTGTCAAGGGCGGCTCCAAGACTGCTGTCATCGGACGCACTGGATCTGGCAAGAGTACACTCGCTCTCTCGATGCTGGCGACTATCTTACCCGACATGGGCAGCATCCTCGTCGATAACATTGATCTGGCTGAAGTCGACAAGCAACTTCTACGAACCAGAATTACCTTCCTCGCTCAAGATCCCGTTCTATTCCCAGGCACAATGCGCCAGAACTTGGACCCGGTCAAAGAGCACACAGACGAAGAATGCGAAAATGTCCTCCGCCGAGTCTGCGAGCGACAGCACTGGGAGCTCGACACCGCACTCGAAGCTGGAGGCAAGAACCTGAGCCAAGGACAGCGACAGCTCGTCGGCCTTGCCCGAGCTGTTTTGCGGAGAAGCGCCATCATCATCCTAGACGAAGCCACTGCTTCAATTGATAGAGAGACCGCCATGCAGATCCAGCAGGTCATGCATGAAGAGATGAAGAACAGCACGGTCATCACGATTGCGCATCGTCTGGAAGCGGTGCGTAATGCAGACTACTGCATTGTTCTTGGGAAGGGCCGAATTATAGAGCAGGGACCTGCGGTTGAGATGCTTCGTGACCACCGAGATGAGGTCGCGGAGAATGTTGATGAGCAGGAGGAGTAGACAGTCCTTGGGTGAACAGCACAAGGTTCTTCAGAATGCCTGGACTGCTGTCGCAGATGGACGGCTGTTTGGCAGGATAGATTCGAGGCGGCACTGCTTTGTACAAAGTACATAGGTTGTGCTCTCCTCTATACTTGATGAACATAAATGACACTCTTTCAAAGTGAATAGTAGCACAGAGGAGTGACCGCTTATCGTGTATGACAACGTGAACAGGGAACAAGGAAGCTGGGTACGATCGTCATCATGCATCTTTTAACACCAGAGCTCTGCACCATCCGCGTGTCTTACCTGCTTGCGAGTATCTGCAAACTTGCATAGAGAAGTCACAACAGACATCCATGTAGACTGATATCTCTGGAGAAAAGGGATGCTGCATCGCACACGCTGCCCACGCCTCGTCCGTCGTGGTAACTCCGAACCCCTCCCAACAACCACCTTCCGCCAACAACACTCCACCATGCGCAATCCAAAATACGTACAACTCCCACTCTCCACCTCCGGCCCCCAAGAATGCGCCCTCACCGGCCCAGCTCTCCTTCAAACTCCCTACCTGAACAAAGGCTCCGCCTTCCCCTCAAACGAACGCAAAGCCTTCGACCTCGAAGGCCTCCTCCCCGCCAAAACCAACACTCTGGAGGAACAGGTCAAACGCGCATACGATCAGTATACTAGCCGCAGCACAGATTTGGGTAAGAACACTTTCATGACCAGCATGAAAGAGCAGAATGAAGTGCTCTACTACAAACTCATCCAAACGCACCTGAAGGAAATGTTCCCGATTATTTATACGCCTACTGAAGGTGATGCAATTGCGGATTATAGTCGACTTTTCCGGAAACCTGAAGGCTGTTTTCTGGATATTACGAAGCCGGAGGAGATTGAGAAAGCGTTGGATCGGTATGGCGCGCCGGAGGATATCGATATTATTGCGTGCAGTGACGGAGAGATGATTCTTGGAATAGGGGATCAGGGCGTGGGTGGGATATTGATCAGCGTGGCGAAGCTGGTGATTTATACGCTTTGTGCGGGCATACATCCGAATCGCACGTTGCCAGTGGCGTTGGATGTGGGGACAGATAATGAGGGGCTGTTGGGGGATGAGCAGTATTTAGGGTTGAAGAGGCCCAGGGCACGAGGGGAGGAGTACGATGCTTTTGTGGATCGATTTGTGAAGGCTTGTCGGGAGAGGTATCCGAGGGCGTATATTCATTTTGAGGATTTTGGGCTGCCAAATGCGAGGAGGTTATTGGATAGATATACGCCGCAGATTGCTTGTTTTAATGATGATGTGCAGGGGACCGGGTGTGTTACTTTGGCTGCGATTTATGCGGCTGCGCATGTTGCGAAGCTGGATTTGGCGGATATTCGAGTGTTGTGCTATGGCGCAGGGTCAGCAGGGACTGGTATTGCGGATCAGATTCGGGATGCTATTGCAGTCGAGGGTGACAAATCCAAAGAAGAGGCGGCCAAGCAGATATTCTGCATCGACAAGCCCGGACTCTTGCTACAAAGTCAGAAAGAGGACTTGACGCCTGCACAACATCCTTACGCCAAGCCAGACGATGAGTGGAAAGATACAGATCACAAGTCTCTGCTGGATGTGATGAAGGAGGTGAAACCGCACGTACTCATTGGCACGAGTACAAAACCAGGAAGCTTCACGAAAGAGGTCATCCAGGAGATGGCCAAGCACGTTGAGCGTCCTATCATCTTTCCTTTGTCCAACCCGACCAGACTGCATGAAGCGAACCCGAAAGACCTTTTCGAATGGACAGATGGAAAGGTACTGACAGCGACTGGAAGTCCATTCCCGCCAGTGGAGATGAAAGGAGGGAAGAAGAGGGAGGTTGCAGAGTGCAACAACTCTGTCACCTTTCCAGGTAGGCTCTAATCCATGCTTCAATCCAATGCGTGAAGCTGACCCGTTTAAAACAGGCATCGGCCTTGGCGTAGTGCTCAGCAGAGCGAAATTACTGACGGCCGAAATGCTCGTGGCGGCAGTCAAGGCTCTTGCGGCTCAGGCTCCAGCATTGAAACATCCCGATGCAGCTCTCCTTCCCGATGTCGTGGACGTGCGAGAGATCAGCGTCAAGATAGCTGCTGCTGTCATCAAGCAGGCAGTCAAAGACGGATTGAATCAAGAGAAGGAAATTCCAGGTGAAGACGGAGAGCTGGAGGCGTGGATCCGGGAGCAGATGTGGGAGGCCGAGTACCGTCCGCTGAAGAAGGTCGACGTCGAGACTGCGAGTCGAGCGGCGAAGGGAGAAGCGGGATCCAAGGGCATGGTGAGGATCATGTCGTAGCAACATGTTCGGGTAGGCTTTTAAACGGCCATCTCAACACAGCCATCTATTCGTGCTCTCATGAGTGATGATGAGGTGAATAGAGGAGAAATGAAGACAAGAGGTTTAATGCAAGAATGTCGCTCTGTGGCCCGTGCGAGCGTTGGATCCCAGAGCAGACCTGGGATGCCGACTTGGCCGAGGTTGGTGGGCGCTCGTCGTCCTGATCACAAAAATTCCCTCTTCGTTGACAATCTCCCCAATTGCCCACTATCGCTCACTACAATGCAGCAATGACCGACTTCGCGGCCGCACAGAAGCGCATATTGGAGCGTCGAGCGGCTCGCGAGCACGCCCTGGTCGCCGCGGACCAGCAGAGACGCGAAATGCGAGCGGCCCAATTCACTCGACTCCCGCCCTCCCTACGCACATACGCATTCCAGGCTCTCAACCTGTGGGACATCTTCAAATCACCATATGGCACGTCGCCAGCCTTCCGGGTGGGACAAGTGGACGCAGAGCTGCTCGACGAAGCGTTGCTCGGGCTGTTGAAGAAGCAGGCTGGAGAGGGGCTGAAGCTTTTCGGCGCACATCTCAAGGACGACTGGGATGCGGAGGTCATAGCGTTGCTGCGGACAGTCTACTGGAAGTTGTCGATTTGGGACCATGGGACGAGCTATGGTGCTTCGCTGCAGGGACTGAAGTACATTGACGCTCGTGGGGATTCTGAAGAGGCAGCGCGACTGCGGAAAGAAGCCACGAATACTCAAAGAGCGCTGTACGGGCTTATTACGGTATTCGGTAGATATGGCTGGACGAGATGGGAGGAGAGGCTGTCTTCTCTTGAGAATGGCTACGACGAACCCTCACCGATCATCAAGCACCTCTCCCAAGTCACGACATACCTGACCACGACCCACAACATCGCTTCATTCGCCTCTTTCCTCGTCTTCTTATACAACGGAAGGTACCGGACTCTGACCGACCGACTCCTGCGGCTACGACTTGTTCCCTCCTCGAACCAAACAAGCAGAGAGGTCTCCTTCGAATGGCTGAATCGGCAACTTGTCTGGCACGCTTTCACCGAGTTCCTCCTCTTCCTCCTACCACTCGTCGGCATTAGTAGATGGCGGCGCTGGATCGCAAGAGCATGGAAGAAGACAAGAGCAACAGGCGCTCGGCTGTGGCACGGCGCATCTTTCACAAGCAAGGAAATTGACGACGAAGATGAAGAGCTGCAGAAGGGCGAGCTGGCATTCTTGCCGGAGAGGACATGTGCCATTTGCTATCAAGATCAGAATCCTGCTGGTGGACAGTCTGAGCAAGAAGTCATTTCCTCTACAAGCCTGGGAGCGAACAGCGGAATTATCGGGAGTGCAATGACAGACATCACAAATGCATACTCGGCTGATCCATGCGGCTGCATATACTGCTTCGTCTGCGTTGCGCAACGGATTGAGGCAGAAGAAGGCGAAGGCTGGATGTGTCTGCGTTGCGGCGAGATCACGAAAGAGTGCAGACCTTGGCACGGAGATGTGATCGTGAGGAAGAGAAGGGAGAGCCAATTCAGTGAAGGCAATACCTCTCGACCTCCCAGCAGACGCAAGAGTGTCATGTTTGACCTCCAGGATGAGGAAAAGCGGAAGGACGACGAAGAGCAGGATGCGTTGGAGGAGAGCCGCTTGGAGTCTGTCGAACCGATGTCTATCGAGGAGAATGATAGCTTGGAATGGAGCAAGCTGGACGATCAGTATGCGTATGCGGATGAAGAAGCTGCATATGAGGATGAAGACGAGGCATATGAAGAGGAATAAGACTTTTAGTTCCGAGTTGAGTGAGTAATGGCATGATACCCCAACTGCTTGCTTCAGGCCAAAATAATATCTAGTGTGCGAGAGATTGTGAGCTCCTTTTCAAATTGACTTCAAGTACCAGAGGATCTCAGGGCATTGACGAATTGAGCAATGTCACAGGCCATAGAAATCATCCGCACTTAGCCAGCAGATGCGGTGCTCATCGACATGGGGAAACACAAGAGGGGAAATGGCGGAATTCGAAACCAATACACAAAACATTCGCATCTTGACCAATACCTCGCCTGGTAATCAAGATCCACACCATCCAGGTCTCCAGGTTATTCACGTGAACAGGCGCAAGGTCCGCGGTCCTGGTCGAGAGCTTCTGCAGCTGACATCACTACTACTCCTCGCAGCTCTTCCAGCTCAACACATCCCGTGGTACCGTTGTACCACTGAGCCGCAAACACACTGACGCTACTGCAATACAAGCTTTCGACGCCAGGTTTACAATGTCGACGACACCCCCTCTTCTTCCTCCCAAATCCGAGCGTCGACAATCGGATCAACCACGCCGGTCTTTCACAATCCAAGAAGTCCTCGCCTTAAACGACAAGATGAGCGCATCACAAGCACAGAACAATGGCCACCAACACCCGGAGATCAAGAAACTGGCAATGATCGGCTGCGGGTCCATGGGCGGCGGTATGGCGTTGCTCTTCGCTGAGAATGGATGTGATGTTCTGCTCCAGGATCCTTCGAATGAGGCCATGGATGCAGTGATTGAGCAGGCGAAGAAAGATGGCGTAGGGGAGAAGGTCTCGAAGTATCAAGATTATGAGAGCTTGTGCAAGAATCTGGCCCAGCCGAAAATTTTTGTTTGGTCTCTTCCGCATGGTACTGTAGGAGACAAGGTCTTGGATGGGCTTATGCCATACCTGAAGATTGGAGATATCATTATTGATGCGGCGAATGAGCATTGGGAGAATACGGAGCGGAGGCAGGGAAAGTGCGTTACCAAGGGGATTCGATATGTTGGGATGGGCGTCAGTGGTGGTTACCAAGCTGCGTGAGTACCTCTATTGTTGATTAGGGATTCGATTCTGTTCTGATATATCACAGACGCCGAGGACCTTCAATGTGCCCAGGCTCAGACTCCGAGAGTCTCGACATCGTTCTTCCACTACTCCGAAAAGCTGCAGCAAAGGCACCAGACGGCTCTTCTTGTGTTGGCAAGATCGGAACCGGAGGAGCTGGTCATTACTGCAAGATGATCCACAATGGCATTGAGCACGGCATGATGTCCGCCATTGCTGAGGCCTGGGCGATTATGACCAAAGGACTGAGCATGAGTCTGGACGAAGTCGGCGAAGAGCTTCATCGTTGGAACAAGGATGGCGAACTGCAAGGCACCTTTCTGGTTCGCATTGGCGCTGATATCTGCCTGACGAAAGACGATAAAGGCCAGCGGGTGCTTGACACAGTTGAGGACAAGGTCGTTCAGGACTACACCGGCGAGGAGGGAACCGGAATCTGGTCAAATCTTGAAGCAGTCGAACAACACGTTCCTGCACCAACCCTGTCGACAGCACACTTCCTTCGCATTGCTTCAGGAGACTTGCACCAACGCCGCATCACCCAAAAGACCTTCGGCGGCGACTACCCTCCCCAGAAACTCGACGTCCAAGATAGGAAACAATTCCTCGAGGATCTCCGCATGGCCGTCTTCGGCTCATTCCTCTGCTCCTACATCCAAGGCATGAACATCATCTCCAAAGCTGACGCACAAAAACACTTCAACGTCGACCACTACCAACTCCTCCAAATCTGGCGAGCCGGCTGCATCATCCAAGCCGACTACATCTCCTCCAAACTCAGGCCCATCTACAAAGAATACGCCGACAAGCCTGACAAGAACCTGCTCTTCGAGCCCGCGGTCGCCGCGGATTTGAAGCGAAGTTTTGCTCACTTGAAGAAGGTGGTGTTGGCTGCTACGGAGGGGGATCATCATGTTCCGGCGCTTTCGGCGAGTTTGGAGTACTTGAAGTATCAGACGAGCACGGATTTGCCGACGAGCTTTTATGAGGCGGAGTTGGATTATTTTGGGAAGCATATGTATGATAGGAAGGGGGAGGATGAGAGGGGTTTGCCGGAGACGGGAAAATATCATTATGAGTGGAAGTCGGCGTGAGTGTGCTGTATTGCAAGACGTGGAGGGTAACAAAAAGTATAGATTGGAGGCCTTTCTCAGGGGCTGCGTTGTACTGTTTCTCTCAGGTCAATTGATGAGTTGCAGAGACGTAGAGATATGAAAAAGCATCGATTGGAGACTTTTCCTAGGGGCTGTGTTCTACTGCTTCTCAGCGACTGACTCAGGTCAACGAGCATGTGACAATGGACAATATCATACGAGGCTACGAGTCGAAGCTCATTGGCTTGTGGCTCCTTCCTTCGTTTGTTTGGCCGCTAGCTGCCTGCCTGGCTGCTCTCAACTTCTAAAGTCTGTCTCTTCCTTCTACCTTTCTTTCTTCTCTCTTCAGGAATCTACCCCCACCGGCTGGTCCAGTGACGGTATCACCAGCCTTCTGGTGGCTGGCCATCTGTTACTACTAAAGACGCTCCCTGGTGCCACGAGCACCACCATGAGCATATGCGGCGGCGGTCGTCGTGCGGTTCGTCTTCCTTCCCTCCCCTCCCCTCCCCTCCATTCTCTGCACCTCGCCTGCTGACTCTCGAACGGTTCGCGGCTTCGATCGCTTCGCGCACCAAGAAAAACTTCAACAGAGACTGCTGGTGGCCTGGGTCGCGGGCGACCCAGGCCACCAGTCAGTCATCCAGGCAACCTTCGGGTGATCCGTCATCATGGGTCAAGCCATGCCTAGATTGCTGCCAGCAGCCTCGCAGTCCGCCTGCTTGTTTGGTGACCTGTTTGCATACCGCTACACCCGTCTGGTCGTGGGCATCTATGCCTACAACACCTTCAAGCCCAAGCCCGTCCTCAAGAATCCATGACGTCTTGGTAATCATCCCGACGACCTTCCAGAAACCTGACGAGCTTGTCCATTGCATCCGTCGCATCCAACTCTGCAATCCAGCGAAGATCTTTGTTGTGACCGCCAACGCCAATATCGAGGCTTTAAGCGGCCGATTTCGAACAATCTCAAATGCATGGTCTGCTTTTGAGTATATGTGAGTGGCTTCACTTTAAGTTCTTCGTTCTCTGCACTTGCTGACGCTCAAAACAGATGAGCTCGAGGAGACTAACTGCTCAACTGCAGGTACCCACTAGAGCTCGACCTGACTGACCGGAGACGATTCTCCGACCTCAAGATCCCCGAGGCCTACTAGAGCTTGGCCCTCGACTCGCTCAAAAGTATCATCCCCATTGGACACTGGAATATGAGCACAACTAGTTCACCATTGACAGCATCCGCCTGGGCTCTCCCAATGCACCCCAGACCTGGGTTCTCAATATCGCCATCCTCTGTGTCTTGAGTGGTACCAAGAACACCCTGACAATCCGCCGTGTCGTCGTCGACGTGGGTGTCGTCACCGCCAGCCCCGCCATCCTGGGACGGTATTGAGGACATCAAGAAGAGCTTCGACGAGCGCCTAACACCCAACACCCAACACCCAATACCCAACGCCCAACGCCCAACGCCCAACGCCGAGCGCCACCATACAGACCACCTACCCGATGCCTTCACAACTGGCCCCACAGACGCAGCAGCTCCAGCAGCAGCAGCCTCAGCTTACCGGCTTGGAATCTGGCATAAGAGACGGCAGCGCCTTGCGCTATGTTGGCACGCAGGGTCAGAACCCATGTTGTCTACAATTGGAACATATGAGCCTGTCTGCAGTGCTTCTCACATGATATTGTCTCCATCCCTCCACACATGATACTGTCTTCACTACTTCTCACACGATACTGTCTTCGATCTTGCACGCATGGGTTTGTCTCACTAACAAAGCCGCATATATTCGCCATACCAAAACCCGTATTAAACCTCCCCTCGCCATCGAGTGCAGCGCTGTCGAAGGGAGACATGTGAGCGGCACATTTCATCTCCACGACCAGATGATCGGCAGTAGTTACAGTGAGAGAATCGCAAATGCTGCTTAGAATAGATAGAAATGTAATGCGTGCTGTTGAGCAGGTACGTACGAGAAAGCAGCAGCATTCTTAGCACTTAACCTGGCGAGGCTTAGCTGTCCATCTTCGTCCATATCCCTCCCCTCCTCACTCCTCTCTCCTTTCGCTCATGATCGAACCATGTTCAAGATAAATCTCCAACCACAACAGCAGCAGCACCAACCATTCCATCCCTGCGAGCGGCTCTCTGAGCCTCCTTGTCCTCACTTCGGACCACTGTTCGCCATGCTGGCATACTGAGTCGGCCAGGCTTTTCTTCATTCAAGGAACATTTGGTTTGTACCCTCTTTCACATTCATCTTCGTAGCAGGCTGACAACACATGTTTTGCAGGGTATCCTCCTTCGTCGGTGAGCTTTTCCTAGTGTATAAAGTGCCTCCTCTTGCTCTCAACGCCTCGCCAGACTCAAGTTTCGTTCCGCGGTAGGAGCACTCAACAGTTCGACAGAAGGGACAACGCTGACACGGGCCTTAGGAGGCTTATCTCCTGTGCCGGTGCCAACAACTCGCCGCGGTATCATCAGGCGGAGTTATGTATACTGGCAGGAAATTGCTCAGGCGAAAGCGCGAAGACGCATGTGCCACATGTTTGGCTTCATCAGGAAAGCAGGCGGCTGCTCGCTGCAATTACGAATGAGAGGGCTCAGCTGCAGATGTTTGCCAAGGCAAACCGAAGTCCAGGAACGTCACACGCTCTCCAGACCATGAACGAAACGGCCTATCATCATGCCCAAGCGGCACACCACCAGAACCAGAGAGATCGCTCCAACACGAATATTGTGTTCCTGGAACTTGGGAATAACGAGTTGGCGTTCACGGCTCACTGGTATGTCGCTTTTATCTCCTTTCCAGAGCGTTGAGGGTCGAGGCTGGACGCTTCTCGCTCTTCATTGTTTCTCAGAGTTGCTGCCCGGTCTTCGTATGATCCAGAATCCTTCGGAATGCGTTCTCGCTTTTTCTTGGTGTGGTGATCTCAGCTATCTCCTCATTGTGTTGCTCTTTGCTGATCTTTTGTAGGGCTTACCACAGCTCTCCCGAACAGCTCATGCTCCCTCCTGTAGCAACGACAGCCCGCAAAGCTGCGTTGTCCCGATGGTGTCTTACGCCCTTCGTCCGCAGGCTCGTCCGCCGCCGCGGCGCTTGAAGGTCTGGAACTTTTGCGGAGCTCGGGTGGTGAGCTGTTCGAGAGGAGGAGGGTCGTGGTTAAATATCGCTACTGAGCTGCTTCGAGAGAGCACGTTGGAAGAGAAGGTGCGAGTCACTGCTGTTTCTTCTTAGCGGGTTGAGTATCAGGTATGCCGGTTGTCTCTTGCAGAGCTCTGTTCTTCTGCAGTCAGTGAGTGCTGCCTCCATTGCGTATTTCTCACCACAGTAGGTAGGTAGCGGCATGTCGCCCTGCCAAACAGCAGTAAATGCTCGCTCCCCGCTCTGTTCTCGTTGTCGTCGGATATGTCTTGGCGCCATTCTCATTCATCTGTGTCACCAATATTCAAAATCCGGTCTTTCCTCTATCACCGAACCACTCCATCATCACCACAATCACCAAGCATCGCTCCCACAGCATCTACGACAACCAAGCACCATCCCCTTACCTCCTTAACACACATACACACACACACACACACACACACACACACACACACACACACACACACAACGAAAAGCAACCAACAATAAACGATGACTCCGCCTACATTTTCGTCCTCAGCGATTTGCTCGACCACATCATTAACGCCCACGCGAATCTCCACCAGAAAGAAGAAGGCCAGCGCAAGCAGAACGAGGCCGCAGCCTCCAGATATGACATCGTAGAGGAGTTCATTGCCGAAAAGGAATCGCGCGGAGAAGATGTGGAGAGGGTGGAGGATTTGCTGGAGCGGATGGAGGTACGGGCTGTGAAAGAGGCGGAGGGAAGAGTGGTGGAGATCTCGCGGGCTAGAGCCACTCTGCGTCGAGTTGAGCAGGAGATCCGTCGGGCGAGGGCTGAGTATCGCAGAGCCGGGCTCTGCTGATGAGGAGGAGGAGGGATGGGAGGAGGAAGAGCTCGCTGGGATCTGGCGGGGGGTGGGAGGGCCCCGACGAGAGCCATAGTCACTGAAAGCCTGCGCAGAATCCGCACGAAGACTCCGAAGACTGAGCGAAGACGCCGAGGACGAGGGAATTCAGGACCGTTGCTGTTATGGAGATGAGTGAAGGCGTGAGGGCATCGCCTGGCAGGCCGTGGTGGGAAGAGCATGGCCGAAAGGGCCTCATCATTCATACCCTCAGCACTTTCTCCACGGGAACAACGCAGACTCCGCAAGAACACCTGATGACCAAGCGAATAGGCAGAGAACTAGCGAAATCCAGGTCATCGATACCATGGAGACGAATGACCATGTGAGGGAGCCTTGTGCAGTATGTTGCGAGAAACTCTTGCTGGAAAGGCCCTCGCTTCTCCCTCAACAACTTTGGAGACAGCAACGTTCCCTGGGGCATGACGAAATACGTAATAATCTCCGGAGACTGAGCCAAGATGCCAACGTGATGGCAGCCAGAGTCATGATGCCATGGAGATGATGGCCTTGTGAGGGAGCCTTGAGCTGTATGTTGCGAGAAACCCCTGATGGAAATGCTCGTTTGCTGGCCCTCAACATTTTTCGAGCAAGTAACATCCCCGTGGAGCATTACAAGATACGCAATGCCGCAGACTGAGCCAAGAGGCCGCCGACGATTGCAGTCAAAGTCAGTGGTACCGTGGAGATGACTGGCCATGTGAGGGTATCGCCTTGCAGAATACCGCAAGATCCTGACCAAAAGGCCCATATCACACCATCAGCATTTGCCCAGACTCCTTGGAATGCTTGGACGACAACCTCTATGCCTGTGCTACAGAAGAGAAGAAGTGCTGGGTGAGAGTGCTATTCAACAGCTTCCAGGCACAGAGCAAGACGATACTGGCCGGAAGTCCCTCAGCATTGACCCAGACCGCAAGACTCTCCCGTGAATTCCGCTCCAAGTTGGGAAAGCCGTCTACAGCGGCGTCCGGTGGCTCACTGCTATCATCAAGGGCAGTGCCAATTGAAGAAAATGGTACCTCCCGAGATATGATCATACCGCCGAAGGAATGAGGCTGAAAAGGGGCAAAGGATTCCCTGGTATTGCCAAGGACAGCGCCAGTCGGGAACGACAGCAACTGCGAAGAGACCACCATACTGCCGAGAGGAGTCAGGATGGGATGATGAAGTGGATGATGTTCAAGGTCACGAAGCAAAGAGTACGGCATTATGGAGAAGTTGCCTGTACGCACGAGCTCCGTGATACCTTGGCATGTACGGCATCGATACCACAAGGTCGAAGCAGTCTTCGAAAATCCTCCACACAATGCTCCAGATGAGTTGAAGCCACCTGAAGCAGGAAGCATTGTGCGTCCATGAGCAATTCGCCAGCAGTAGGACGTTTCGATTCGGCGATGTCTTCAATGTCGCCTGTCAAGTGCCACCCGCATTCCTTTTGCCTCCCTCGCGAATCCCCGCTTATGCCACTTGCTCCGGAGGTGCTGTCGAGAAACGAAGGTCTTGAACCTGGAACAAGTCAGCCACAGCCGGCAAGGAGAACTGAAAGCACTCACCAAAGAACATCTTGCTCACAAGCCACCAAACATGATCCTCCGCCGATACCCGCAGCGTCGCAATTGCAACAGGAGCAAAAACCAAGCAAACAAGACAAGGCCCCAAACACCAGACCCCTCTGAATAAGCGACATAGGAACGACGCTGGTCATCTCGCACGGTCCGAGGGCTCACATACTCAATGGCGTGGCAGGCCAAGTCAACAGAGAAAGAAACCACCTCGTACGGCCAAGGGCTCACGTACTCAAGCGGTGCAAAACCAAAGGCAACGGAAAAGAAAGGTACTTCGCACGGCCAAGGGCTCGCGTGCTCAAATGGCGTCAATGTTAGGAGAAAAAAAGGGCACCTCGCACTGCCAAGGGCTCACGTGCTCAAGTGGTGCAACGAGGTAGGAATGGAATAAGAAAGGCACCTCGTACGGCCAACGGCTCGCGTACTCAAAGGGTGCAACAAGAAAGACAACAGAAAAAGAAAAGGGTGATGTGCCTGGCCAGTCAAACAGCTGGCGCAACTGGAGCAAAAGTCAGCGAATCATCCATGAATGGCGAGTAATCACTTCGTACCTGTCCTGAGAAAGAAGATCACCACAATCCTTAGGAAGGTGCTTCTCACCATTCCTCAACCACCACTTCTTGGTACAAACCTGGTCTTTCGGTTTGCACTTCGATCCAGCTCCGGGTTGCCGTCCTGGGCCATGGCGAGCACGTCGAATCAAAGGAAAGATGACGACAAGTGGTCAACAGACAAGGCAATGACACTCGTTGAGGTGTGTCGAAGCGTGGCGAGAAAGGAAAATCCGGGCATACCGTTTGCCTGGAAGTCGACCTGTCGAGGCTCTTGCGTGGATGCAGTTTCACCTTGCCCAGGGCCGAAGGCGACTGAGCTAGGGATCCAGGAGTCGACAGTGTTGGTGCAGAGTCGACGCCCGGGCCGGCGTTTGATTGCCGGTGAACAAGTGCTGCAGTCGGGTGTCCAGAGCCCAGTCGAGCGAGGCGTTGTCGTTGGTCGGCCCATGTGGAAAGGCTGATCAGTGATGTTGGAAGGAGGCAGAGATATGGAGAAATAAAGGGACGATCGGTACAACGGGCGTGCAATCTGTGCCGAAACACAAGCAGTCCGAAGCCGTCTATGGGGTCTCAGAACCACTTTGCTGGTTCCACAACCCCATCAGCCGCAGGCCTGAGTCTGACGACAGAGGCAAGTTGAAAGCACAAGGGCGCCCAAGAACACGCAACCAAGGGACTTCCAAGAATGTCAACCAAGGGCCTGCCAAGGATGAGCGGCCAAGACCCGGCTTCAAGAGAGACCATATCGCCACACCCCTTTCACTCAAGCCAGGACTGAGCTTCCAGAGATGCATCCCTCCGTCTGAGACTCCCCGATATGGTCAAATCAGCACAAGAGATATTCACACCGATTGCCACATGTGGGACTGTTGAACCGCGACGACCACAAGCCTGAAGACTTGGACGCCAGGACAGCCAAATGCCCACAGCCAAAATGCCCACAGCCAAAATGCCCCAGTACAACCAAAAGCCCCAGTACAACCAATACCCCAGTACAACCAATGCCCCAGGACCCAAAACATTCGCCTGCAAGCAGGTGTCTTTATACACGCCGAGATGATGCAGGCTCCCTGAAACCAGAACCGATGAAGGTTCCAGCTCTGTTCCTCTGCACCACAAATTCGTGTCTTCGGGAGCCTCAATGGTCTTCGACAGAACACCATCACGCGAACCGGTATGCACCGAAGTGCCCACGTGGGAGCGGATGCAGAAAAAACCCGCCGAGCAAAGCTCGTCAGGGACGTCCACGCCGCCAGAACCAGTGAAGGTTCCTAAAGTTGTGCTTCGGTACTCTGGCCACTCCCTCCCAATTGAATGGGCTTCACCGTATAGTGTCTCCCGAGGAACAATTCCAAGATCATCGAGAGTCATAGTGGGGGTTTTGGGACTTATACGGGCCAGGGGCTCACTGCTGCCAAAGGAAAGGAAGGAAAAACAACCTGATGTTGACACGGGCCAAGGGCACACCGCCATCAAGGGAAGACAAAGGAAAAGAACAGATGTCGCTTGACCCAAATGAGGAATGACCAAACCAAGGGACTGCCAGAGCGAGTCTACCGAAGTACGATCGTGTATCCTCAGAACAGCTGCATGCGGGCCAAGGGCACACCACGATCAGGGAAAGGAGTTGATGCTGCTTGACCCAAATGAGGAATGACCGAATCAAGGGATCGCCAGAACGAGTCTGCCAAGGTGCGATCGAATCGTCAGATGAGCTGCACGCGGGCTATGGGCACACCACGACTAGGGGATGACAAAAGAAAGGTCTGACTTGACCACCGAGAGACCAGGGCTCCGAGGGATTGCCAGGGCAAGTCAACCAAGGAGTGGAAGCCGGGAAGCTGCAGGACTTACACGGGCCAAGGGCTCACCGCTGCCAGAAGATACAAAACAGGGCCTTAAACGGGCCGAGGGCTCACCGATGCCAACAGAAAACAGAGAAGATACGAGAAAGAAGGGAATCTCCACGGGCCAAGGGCACACTGCTGCGCACCACGATATTCGAAGGGTAGCCGAAGCAGGTCCGATAATGTACGCTGTCTGGTCTTACAGTACCCTCCCGCTGAAGCGAGAGCCAATGCCAATGGTGTTCTCCGCCACGCATGCACAGGTTGCACACGGAACGATGAACAGCAACAGCAGCGAACAAGTTCCAGTGGAAGGGACATGGAGTATGGGTAGCTAGACCAAGCCCAGATGTGGTGTGGTGTTGGATGCTTGAAACGTCAAGGGTCCGCAGCGGGTCACGTGCCATGTTAAGTCGGGAGATCGAAGTTGAAGACATCGGCGGTGAGGTGGTGGGGCGGTGTGGCGTGCCGAGTACTACTCAAGGCCGGTCTGGTATCCTGTCAAGACTCCTTTTGTCTTGTGTGGCCCGGTATGGATGGCTCCAAAGCTCTTGCTACCTCAGTAGGCGAGTCCGAACTCAATTGAGGAAAGCGATAGTGAGCAGCTTCTTTCTTCCAAGCTTCACGTGCAAGGAAGATATCGAGGCGAGAAAGGGAGTGCTTGCTTGGGCTTTGTCGAGGGAGAAGGCTTGGGCATGGTGTGACTCGATGTCGCCTCGATCAACTCGAGGTCGGGGGTGATGTCGGGGGTGCTGGCTGCTACACAGTGTCAGTGACCACGATCTCCGCGTGCACTGCTCGTCAACGCATGAGTAGGAGTGTGAGAGGGAGTGGAAGGGGACTGAGATGCATACCAATGTGTTGTGAGGTCTTTGCCCTCGCCGGAACAAAAGGTGAAGCTCGGGGGTGCCGGGCTTGCGGAGGTCGCGGCGTTCTGGAGCAGGGACGACGAGGTGTATGACCATCGCGCTCTCGGTGAAAGAGTCTATCAGATCTGTGATGCTCGTGAGAGGCGTTGCAGGTCGCTGCAAGTTACCGTTGCAGCCGTGTCGCTGGCGGATGGAAGCTCGCAAGCGGAGGTGCCTTGCAGCCCTGCGATGTCAGTAACCGGCGGCGCCGGCGAGCACAATGTCAGAAGCACTCATGTAAGTATCTGCTGGCTTGTACGAGCAGCCGCCAGGTGTTGCGAGCGCTGTAGCTGGCAGGTCTAGATGCTGATGGAGAGAAGTGTGCTGTACGAGGCCGCAGCTGCTTCCACGAGCCATTGCTCGGCCGCACGCGCCTCAAAACTCACGAGAGTAACATCAGAATGCTCGCACGAGCGTCTAGATGCTGCTCCACAAGGCGATGAGTGCCCGCCGGCATTGCGTTGATGGTGTCGTGGCGGTGGTGAGGGTGAAAGCTGGAGATGATGGAAAGCGGAAGCTCTGGCAGTTTGGAGGCGGAAGAAACGCCAAGGCTTCACCTCCGGCCTCACCATTGTCGCCGCTACCACAATTAGGCCTGTGAATACTCTCGCTGAGGGTCCCCAGAGGGTGAGGAGCTAGCGCATACCCGTACCATGCCATTCCCGCGGTGCGATATTGCTCTGCACGCCTCAGACGGACCGCAGAGGCCACCATATCGATGCCTCGCCGTTTCTGCTGCTGCACCTCGCCTCCAGCTTGAGTCTCGAGTGCAAGCCCCCAATCCTTACGAGCCAGCAGTACCGCGGGAGGCTGCTCAACAGTCACTCTGCACCATCAGCGATGGTGAGTATCTTTCAGACAGTCACCTCAAGCACATCAGGTACCTATACGAGGGCGACAGTGCTCATGGGGGAAGCTGGAGGCAGCAGAAAGGTATGAAAAGCACGAAACCCTCACTGAGAGCACCAGCGAGCTCCGTGGGAATGCCTCAGCCAGCATCACAGGCATTGCGCCACGCGCAGCATCATCGAAAATTGAGCTAATTAACAATGAACCAAGCAGTATGAAGTTCCTTGTTTCTCTAATCGAGATCCCGCTTCTTCTCTCCATACGCCCAAACCAGGCAGAGTAGTCCGCCAGCGTAGAGCGTCAGCAGCAGGGTAACAATCACGCCTAGCAGCGCCTCCCATTCCAGCACTCTCTTCGCCCACTCGCATAGATACAGACGCCAAAACAGCAGAGCAAGATCAAATCATCACCTTCAAGAAACATGGTCAACTCCAGGAGACGCAGCCTCCACCTCTGCAAATGACCGAGGCAAGGGCTACTCCAGACAGAACCTTCGAAGCATACTACTTCTCCTGTTACACACACTGGCGAGCCGAAGACTAGAAAAGGAAGCCCGAGTACCTGCCTTCAGGACCAGGATGGATACAACACCCTGATCGCCAGAACGCCATCTAAAACTCAGAGGCGAAACAAGTAAACACAACACAGCTGCAAGTCATGGAAAGCACAATTGTTAAAGAAGGGAAGACTCGAAGATCAGGGATTACACTGAGGTGGCGACGAGCCCGAGTAATTGAAGACTGATAGATCCAGCAACGAGTTGAAGATTAGTGGTACGGCGCTGAGTAAGATACCAATGGCAAGATGAAGGTGAAGAGAAGGGCGCCTCCGCCGCTGTAGGCAAGCCATGATGCAAGGAATGGCAGGCGATTGAGGAGATTGAAGCAGAAGACGCTGTTCAGCATCTTCAAGACTTAGCCCATGTACAAAGAGCTGAAGCATTCGACACGAAGAGCCGCGAGACGGAAGAAGACAAGAGGGCAATTAGCAAGAGCATTGTGAGTAAAATATACCGAGTGGCTTCGGCCACAAATGAGCTGCAAAGGACGTGAAAACATCAGAAAAGCGAGTAGGTTCAAACGTAATACCGATTCTAAAACTTCAAGAGAGACAAGCAGACCAATCCCATTGCTGTGTAGTGATCGGAAACGACGACGCTGAGAAGGCGGTGTGAGACTCGACTACTCGAGAGCAAAATTTCAGGCATGAGGCTGGCGAAGTAGTGTATGTACGAGCTTGGAAGTGATCCCTGGGAGGCTTTGCAGGCATATGACCTTCCAACTGGGAAGAAAGGGCAGAAAAAGAAGTAGAATGAGAGCACAGAAGTGGATGGAGCCTTGATACAGAGATTGGACGCCACGAGAATTAACGTAAGTAAGCTGCGAAGGCCTGGAGAGTACTGCCTCACTCTCAGTCCCGAGTCGGGCGACGAAGTGGCAGTATTCAATCCATGAATTGGTCCCGGCTACATTCGGCCACCACCAAAGACACACCCACGCCTGCAATGGAGAATGCCCATGTCCTCGGGACCTGTAGCACACGGCATCTGGCTGCACTCAAGTAACTCCACCATCGACGTCTAAATCGACATCAGCTTTCCAAAGCCGACACACCTAGTGTCAAAAGAAAGACGTAATTCGAAGCCGAAACCGGTTGACAGTAGTGACACGAATGCTACCTCTGTGAAGTCCTCGCTTGCTATGTATGCTATGCAATCTGTGCCTCATCACGTGTTATCATCACAGCCATGCAATCAAGATCATGCTTGCTGGTACATCTCCAACATTCTTCAAGAAGCCAACATCGTAGGTGTCCGAAGCAACATTCCCATTTCAAGCCAATCCAACAGCACCCTTCGACCTCCGTTTCAACTCCGCCCTCATGGCATTCCTTGTATCTGCAGTCCTGGAAGCAGCATCCTTGTTCTCAGCAGCTCGCCTCAGGAGGTAATTGAGACACTCGAACATCGAACCCCACGTCGTGCACTTGAACACCTTCTCCTTCAATAGATCTTCTCCGCTTTCGCTCGTCTTCGCATTCGCGAGGAGGGTAGCCGATACTTCGTCTGCCATGCCTTGCAGCTGAGCAAAGACAAGTGGCGTCAGCTCCTCGCCTCGGAAGGCTTGCTGTTGTCTCCATGCTTGGGCCTTCTGGACTGTGGCGGCGTTGTGGGAGGCAATGACGACGTTGAGGTCCGGGAAAGCTTCGGAGGAGAACGCGGGTTTGAGCATGTCGTTGTACTGTCTGTGTACGAGGGCGGAGGTGAGGGTGTCGTAGGCATGGTGTGTACCCTCAATGTTTGGCCAGATCAGGTCCCGCTTCTCAGATCCCAGGTACGCTCCTCGAACGAGCTTGGCGCCGAGAGTGAAGCCGTCGTCCTTTGCTATTTGTAGGTGTTTGGAAAGAATCCCGGCGTTCTGCTTGAGGTATGCTTGGTAGGTAGTGTAGACAACGCTTTTGCCGCCAATGTTGTACACTCTCTGGAGGTCAAGACACCACTTGTGGAAGCCATTGAGACTCCAGGTCTCCTCGGCCGCGGGCAGCAAGGATATGTTCTTCTCAGCTGCGGACTTGCAGACGGCGTGCATGGCATCTTCCATCTCTCGGCTTGGTGCCTCCTCGTTCTTCATCCTGCGCATTGCTGCTGGTCCCATTCCAGACCACTTCAGCCCGAGGAAGTCTCCGTTCGCGGCCATGTCCAGACTGTCCAAACACCCTTTCCTCCAAGTGGCCACATCCTCAGCTTCATCTGACTTGGTATCTTTGAGCACCTCCAATGCGTATTCGAGTATCACTCCAGCATAGCCTTGCTGTCTCAATTCGGCACAGGTTTGCGCGACTTGCTCCTTGTTCTCGCCCGCACAGAATTGCTTGTAGAATGTCTCCCACAGCAGTAGCCTCACGAGAGGGTTCCGTAGGTCAAAAAGAGGGTTGTTGGAGTCGAGCATCTTTCGTAGCATCCAGGTCGAGGCGCTAAGGGCTTTTGGGCTGCTGGACATGCTGGTGATGAACAATGTCCGGATAACTTGCTCGAGGCGAAGGGCTGAGAGGGACATATCGGACTCGGGAGTCTGAGAGGCGGAAGAGCGGATTGACGTTGTGGCAGCAGGAATTGGGAGGGCGACATCCTCTTTAGGGGCGGTCGAGTGCAGCTTCCGACGATGGGGATTCGTGTGCTGCCATCGTGCTTGCTGCCGCAGCTGATAACTCGAGCCGGGCTTGATCTGCTTGCTGGCACCGCGGGCTTCCGCTGCCAGTCTGCCTGCTGGTCTTGTGATGGCCATATCGGAATAAGGGATTGGGTAGGAATGGTATTGCTGCTTGCAGGTATGGATAGGATGAAGAATGACGAGGAATGTGAGGAGATGCAGGAACAGAGGGGAGAAAGGCAGAAATACTTACACCCTTACTTACATCGTTCCTCCAGTCGGCACTCATATGCGCCTCTCATCGCCTTATCGCCAATGCCCCCAGCTCAACGCCTGCCATTGAGTGAGCTCTCGCGTATCGGGCGTATCTAGTCACACGGTTACATGCGGCATTCCAACTGCACGCGAATCGAGTCAAGGAACCCCGCTTGGCGGGGCGTTGCGACATCGGTCCAGATTCTCGCCGCCTGAGGCACTAATCGGCATTTGAAAACTCGGCTTCACCTCGACGTGATAGCTGGACTCGCCGCTTCCATTGGCATATGACAATGCACTTTCGTTGTGAACATTCGAAAGATATACCAAAATGAAACACTTTTCATTTCGTATGCTTTGTACTTCCGAGAGCTCCTTTCGATCGTTCAAAATTGCAGTGCCTGCAAATTGCGCATTCCACGGCCGAGCAGATTGGCGAGGCAAGAGCCGCAAGACCCAGCGTATGGATTGAAAAGATACCTGTTGTGTTGGACCATTCCGAGATGAAAGCCACTTTCAGACCTGGGGCGATGCTCTTGAGGCTTCTAAACTGTCCAGAAAGCGGCTCTCTCCCAGAACCATCCGGAGAGATGAAGATCAAGAGGTGGAGGCAAGTTTGCCAGCGGGCATTCTTGTCAGTGAGATTGGGCACTCGAGCTGAAATTAATTCTTCTGCAAGATCACATATGGTCATGACCGGGGATCCCGCCCTGGTTTGATGCTCCGAACTTCGGTAACCCTGGACCCTTGCATCATGGCTGCGACGTTGTTGACAGAGCGGCGGCAGTCCTCAATCAAGCCCTTTCCCAGGACCCCCGCCAAGATACTTGAGTCCAAGGGTATATCGCCAAAGAGGAAGAGGAAGACAGTCGTAACGCTGTGGACGAGTACGATAAGTCTGCCAATGCCCGCCGCCGATCGACCTATTCCTTTCGACGCTGTCAAGTACATCCAACAGAACGAGGGAATTATTTCCATTTGCGAGGGCATCTTAGCATATCCGGAGCTCCTTCCGATCGCCTTGATCACCCCAGAGTATTTGTACCTGGTGGCCACTGTGGTTGGCGATGCGTCACTGTTGTCGTCCTTAGGAGTACTTCACATTGGCGCCATCCACACCCGTCCATGAGCACGGAGTTTGGGAGACATCTGCCCAAAAGCACACTCCGTGTATCGAAGCCCAATCTGTTTACCCTCCTCTTCTCGGCAGTTTCTTTTATGCAGTCCCCCAGAAGACCTTGCTCAGTGCCTGCAAATTGCCATCGGAATGTTGTCTGAATTGCTGGATGAGGCTTATGGATCTCGTCCTGCAGCAGTCGCAATTTGCAGCCTTGGAGAGCAGGGGTCACGATTCTCACTCGATTTATGGCCCACATCGCTGGTGCTGTGCGTGCTGGGAAGAAGCTGGCAAGGGATCGAAGGGCCGGTCTGAGCCTTGCCGTCTTGATTGGAGTCTCGGCCGCGAGATTCAAGTGACAGCGTATTCGACTGAATGTCGCACGAATGTCGCAGCGAGGAATTGCTTTCTGAGGAGACTAAGATTGCCGGCGAGTTGCGCAGTCCAGTACCTGCGAGAGCCAAGTCGACAACAGCGGCGGCTGATATGTGAGTGCTCCTCTATCCTTTGAGAACAATTTCATCGAGCTCGGCGCTACTGGCAGGGTCGTCTTCACAGTCGATTGCGAGAGGGGGGAGAGGGAGTGCTGTGAAACGGACGGTGGGCTGGATGGACGGAGGTCTTCAGAGCGACTGGTCATGGTGCGAAGGCGCTGTGGGTTGTATTCCGGCTATGTCTTCCTGTCAGCTCTTCAGTTCCTGGCGCTTATGGAGCAGTCACTCATGCTGCCGTGCGACCGTTGTCGTGGTGTTGATGAAGGATGTACTCAGCTTCGTGAAAAGACTCAGCCGCAGTCGCAGTCGCAGTCGTATCCACCGCAATACCACATTCTTTTCCAAGACCATCCGCAAGGATAGACAATGATAAAAAAGACATACTCTCAAGGAGCAGATGAGGGTTCCAGAAATTGAGATGCTCAAAGAGCAGAGAAATGCTTGGAGACTCGAGTAACACGGCCGCAGATAGCTGTGGAGAGACATGCCACGAATTCAAGTGTAAACGAGCCAGTCAGCCTTTTGAGAGAACAGATAACCCAGTCTGATTCGATCAACGGCCCACTGTGAACAGGACTGCAGAAATGGAACGCTATGATTCCGGGAGTGCTGGAGGGTACCGATAGGTAATTAGAATAAGTATGAGAGAGAAAGGAAGAGGAAGCGGAGAGCGAGAATTTGGAAGGTCGGGGTGAGAACTATTGCTCCGGTGTGTGTGGTGACTTGGCGGGCCAACTGTATCTCAAAAACGAGGACGCTGGCAAGGCGATTTCGATCTACGGCACACAGAACAGGAATTGAATGGGGTAAGCAGCGCTACGGGTATGTTTGTGCCGGGGATGGTGGAGGCTTTGCGGCTGGAGGACGACTGAAAGAGCAGAAGGTGATGGACGAGTGTGATGATGACAAAGGAAATGGAAGCTGGGTGAATTGGCAAAGGCGTGGAAAGGTTGAGTGGACGAAGAGGTAGAGGGTAGAAGAAAGAGCGAGATTTGGTGGCTTAAGTAGGCCAGCTCTCTGCGTGCGGCCCTCAAGATCAACAAGAGCTCTCTGGCTAATAAGAAGTCTGTCCAAAGTGAAGTTCTAGATCGCCCTACAGGGATTGACAGTGGCCGTGCGCGAGAAACAGCAGAAAGAAAGCCTCAGGCAAAAGGCCGAGTGCTTGAGAGGTATGGGACAAGGAGGCATGGGACTTTTGCATGATCAACTTCGATGGCACTGCAGTTGAGTATCTGCCTGAAACTTGGAGGAGTGAAGAATGGAGGTTAAATCTGAGTGAGGTGTATCTGCAGCCTAGCAGCTGATTCTTATAATCGCTCTGATCGATTGTTGAGCAGCATTGCGCAGCGGCAGCGTTTGAAGCTTGCTGGTAGTTGCTGGCAGATGTGGAAGTGAAGATGGTACTCGTTCTGTCTCCGTCCACGTAGTTGCACGGCTCCCGCGAAGTGCTATAAATGCGAGCTGTGCGTCGAGGAGAGGTCTCTGCAAGTTTGAGACCCATCGAACGATTCCGGGACGATTGTGCCCTTTGGAAATGCATTGACGCAAACTCATGTAAACGCACTCGCATAACTGCGAGCATGTTCTGGCCTGGGAGCCTCGCCCTCTGCAAGCGCAATTGCCTGCAGCTCTTTCCCTTCTCTCACAAGCTAGCTGTCTAAGGCTCTCGCTCGCTCTCCACCCTTCCAGCAACAACACTCCCAGTTAGCACTGTGCCATCTGTCACCACTCGCTGCCATCGTCTCCAGCAAGCTCACGCAGACGTCAAAGCCACGACGTCCTTTCGCCAGGCATGGAGTTTGGTCCATCGCCTTCTTGCCGATCTCCGCACGTGGAGAGCAAGAATTTGACACGATGCAGAACGCTCTCAAGGTCGCCCTTCTCGATCATGAACTCGCGATCAGGCGTTGCCTTGGCTTGTACAGAAAACCGCAATATCTCTGAGCAGGGCCGAGCTTATTCCAAGATTTGAGGTGTTGTTCCAGCACGTACATCCACGGCTTCGTGAATGTGCATGCTGTTTTCCCCCCAGCGTTCAGCACCTTTGCCACTGTCTTTGGCGATGAGCAATGAAGATGACTGACACCGATTCTCAGCAGGCTCCAGACGCTGTGCTCGACGATCTCACCTTGTCGTACGGCGACAAGTTAGCTGACGCAGCTGGTATCGGTGGTCACAGCATCAAATCGAGCCCAGCAAGCTTGAGGTGAGTGCACATGCAGGCTGTTTATCACGGGTCTGTCGACAGCGAGTCTATATGCTGATCAAATCCCTCACAGATGGTTCAGAGTAGGAAGTCTCCCGTCACACGCCGGTAATCTTCGTCGACAGATTGCTCTTCTTCCTCCTGTATATGGCGTTGGGCAACTCCTAAGTCTCGGCGTACGCTCTTTTTGCGAGATGGATCTTCTTCACCAAGATCGTGAAGCTGATTCCTCACTTCCGCCGCTGCCTTGCCGACATGACGTTCGTTCCAGCGTCAATCAGAAGCGAGGGCAAGAGAAGGAGACACTACCACAGCTGAACAAGACCCTCAGAGAGGTAGTGATATGGGATTACCTGGGCTTAGCGGGCATTGTCTCGTACCAAAGACTACGCCAGAGACTGCTCGAATCGAACGGCAATGCCTGGAAGAAGAAGCTCTTGGAGAGACAGCCGGCTCATTGACGTGAGAAACAAGCTCAGAAACTTCCCACAGACGTTCTCGCCGCAGGGCGATGAAGGGCCTCCAGCTATGCTAAGTGCAGCAACTTCTGCTGTTATGTTGCAGCCAGACATCTTTCGACGAGAGCATGAAGTACCAAAACTTCGTGTAAGATTTGCCGTCCGTCGAAGAGCTCCTACTGCATTCCCGGAGCGGCTGCTCGCTTCTGGATGCTACTTTTGTAGCTTGGATTCGGCGCCTGAGAGATGGCGGTGTCATTGTTCGGAGACAACAGGGTGCCACACGACGGGAAGATGAGGGTAGCCTTTGCTTCCAGGTTGAGGCCAGTGGCGTCTGTGTTGCGCGACGAGAGGACAGCCATATGATCAATGGCACCAAGCTGCTGAGCGTTACTGATATGATTCGACGACGCCGTGATGGTATGCTGAAGAGCGAGAAGACCCGCCATGTAGTCAAGATCGGCCCAATGTATCTCAAGGGTGTCTGGTGAGTGTGATGTGTTTCCGGCCTTCGCGATGGGTGGTGCTGATAATCTGCAGGATTCCTTTCGACCACGCTTCTCCGGCGGAGTCTTTTGGCTGGATAAGGCCTCGCGCCCGGTCTTCAACAACTGTGCAACCAAAGCTGTCGATGGTGAATTGTCGACTCTGTCCGAACGCACCTGTACCCTCCAGAACGCCGAGTTCGAGTATTACTTCACCCATGACATGTGGCGCAGCAAGCCACTCAACTCAGATGACGATGATGAGTGCCCTACTCGCTACGTCTACTTCAACGGCAGGAAGATTGCTCTTCAATTCGACGAGAATGCCGTCAGTGAGACTACCGTGGAGCCTGACCGCCAGCTAAATGGCTGGCGTCATATCCTCCACTGATTCTCGAGGGCGATGTTTTGAGCTTCAAATGTCGGGGAACACGGTTTGTTCTTCTTCTCGTTGCTGAATTTCTGGTCTTTCAGAGCAGGAATTAGTCACACTGGAAAGCAAGGAGATCTCGAAACAACTCTCATAATTGCCTTCGTGACCGTGAGAACCGTCAGCAGTTGCTTTGCAGCTCCACGAAGTAGGAAAGAGCAGTTGATCGGCCCAGATTCGCCAGTCGTGTTCTTTGATTGTAGCTTGCTCGCCCTTTCGCTCAACAATATTGTCGTCGGTGTCGATCTCAGATGAAAAACTGGCTTCAAAGTAGGATCCTACATCTCTAATCGTAGGCTACGGGCTCCTGGAAGGCCATACTATAGAAGATCAACTATTTGCGACCGCCTGGGACGTCCAGGCTTTGGCGTTTGGTGGCCGTATTTCTCTTCCGTACTTGCTCGCCTTCTCCTTCTCTCAGACACATTCCCGCTCGTTGCTTCTTGCCGTATGATACGGTCTGTAGAGCATCAGTAGAATCACGGATGAGAATAAGAAGTGATTGTTGGTTAGGTCTTCTCGTACGTACGATACAGTTGCTATAGTAAGAGTCTCATAGTGGTACGATGTGGTTGATTAATTCTTCTATTTCTGAGAACATGCGGAAGCAAAGAATACGGCCTCCTTGCAGGGATGTGTTTATATAACCTAGTTCCATATTGCGATACCGATGGTATCCGACACATATCGACCAAAATTGACCCTTTGCAAGCTCAGATTCTCGAGTACTTTGAGTTTAGTTGTTCAAAGGGTCACACATTTCTTAAAATCTTCGTATTCTATTGTGCTGTGAGACTGACTTCTTTTGCTTGCGTTGCCGTTGAAGGCGTAGTCTGCGTCCATATCGTCCTGAAGTGCGCTGACTATCAACAGACACCCTGCTGCTACCATTCCGCTCGCCTCGTCTTGCTGACGCCGGTATGTCGAGAGACTCACTGGTGCCAAGTCACCATCCCAGCGTCCTGAACGACTCCCTCACTTGACGCTTCCAGAGAGATTTGCCGCCATGTACAATATGCCAGCCCAACGAGAGAAGATGAAGGCTTGCAACGTAAAGCCTGCCAGGGGAGCTTGCTGGATGCGACAAGCCCCAGAGAAGCACAAGAGGAGGCACAGGAAGGGGGGACATCTGAATTCGATGAGGGAATGCTCTTGGACTATCAGCGCAGTGGTGATGGGGAAAGGAATGGCGCAGCGGCAGGATATACAGATCACACGAGGAGGAGGAACACTCAAACAGCACGACAGACTGATACTCAATAAAGGCGAGCTGAGCGGACGGAGATAAATACACTGCACTGAAGTAGTAGCGTGAAGAATCAACTCTACATCATTCTTTGCGCTATGCGTCTCTTCCATGCCTTGCGTGCGACTCATCTCAACTCTTGCAAAGATTTTTCCACCCCCAAGCCGCAGTGACATGCATGTGTATTCTTCTCTATAGCCTTGAAGATGCAGAGATGATGATTAGAAAAGTAAGGACTTGTATGAGTCAACACAGAAGTTGGTAGAAGGAAAGCTACGAAGAGCATCAGCATGTGATGGCAAGAACAGACAAGTGAGAACGTGCCGTTGGCTACCAGGAGCCTGCAAATGCAGAGTCGACGTTGAAGTACCAACAGTAGACATGGACGTCAGCCACGGCCATCCCGAACGTTACAGAGATAGAAAGTGGCGGTGCAGTGAGGAAGGGTGGGGAGTGGGGAAGAGGGGGATGGATTGGCTCCAAATAGCGAAACACTGGTCGGTAGGCTGATGCGAGAGTCAGTGGAAGACGCAGAAGGAGGATGAGTTGATGGAGATATACCTTGGTGGCGTTTCCGTGCTTTGCGAGCGACGGCGGCGCCCCGTCACAACTGTTGGTGCATGAAGGAGAAAGAAGAAGAAGAAGGGAAGCGGAGCCGAGAGCTTGAAGAAATACTCGAGCTCACGGCGCTAAAACAGCTTATATAAGAGTCCTGTGACGAGCCAATGAGCCTGATCGATCGACGATCTGCTTGCGAGAAACTACCCCCAGTTGTACACGCCTTGGAAAGATCCCATGTTCTTCAGTCCTCTCGTCCAGACGTGCTCTGCGTAGCGAACGCCCAACGAGTAGTCTATGAAGCCATTTAACCACCCCAATACGTCCCGATCTCCCTGATATCCTCCAACAGTGCGGGCGGATTGTCAATGCCTGGAAAGTGACCACCGAAGTCATGGTCTGCGAAAATCAGCACTCGCTCCATTGAGTCTGATTCCTGGAGCAACGATGACTTACTCCTATACGACACCAGATTCCCGACCTTCGCGACCACCTCCAGCGGCCAGTAAGCGACGTTGTACTTGAAAGCGCTGAAGAGCATGGGAGCATCGGTGTGAGCCTTGGTGTATTGGGACTTGAAACCAGAGGCGACGTTCTGGTAGTAGATGAAGACTGAGGACACGAAAGAGCGAGTAAGATAGTACAAGGACACAGACTTCAGAATTTCGTTGTGGGTCATCAACGATGGGCCAGTACCTGCCCTCGGATCCGACCCTGAGAACGTCAGTAATCAATGGTAATTAATGATTGGAAGAGGGAGTGGAGAGCATACAGTTGAGAAACTTCTCGCCCAGCCATGAGAGTTGCCCGAGCGGACTGTCGTAAAGTGCCAGACCGAGAGTATTAGGCTTGCGTTTCGTGAGCATCATGAAGAGAAGTAGGATTCGAACGCCTCAGCAATACTGACCTTTGTGCTTTGAAGCTGGAAGTATGCATTGCCAGTGGTTTCCCAAGCGTCAGAATTGGCAGTTTCTACTCTTTTCAGATCAGAGTCTAGTGAAATGTTGGCCACCCTCAGCTGCTCCGTTGTCAAGGGATAGAAAGGGATAAAAGCAAAATGTGCAGCTCTTGTCGTCTTGTTGAACCTGTCGTACAACGAGTAAGAGGCTCCGCAACCCCAGTCCGTTCCGTGAGTTGCATATGTCGAGTACCCGAGGACTTTGGTCATCAGGGTGTTGTAGACCCGAGCTGTGTCGTCGATCGTCCAGTTCGCCGGAGGTGCGGAAGAGAAAGCAAAGCCTGGAAGCGATGGGATGACAACGTTGAAGGAGACAGGCTTGCCACTGGCCGTCTTTGCTTCTTTGGTGAGGTTCTTTGCAATTGATGTGAATTCCATAAAAGAACCAGGCCAGCCGTGGTTCATGAGGAGTGGTATTGCGTTTGGATCTTGAGACTTCTCATGAATGAAATGGATGGTAAGACCCTCGATCTCTGCCGTGAAATGATGGAATCAACGCTTGCTGTCAGCAAGTTGCTTGAGCTTCGGGTCTCCGACTCACTCGTTGATCGATGCTTGCTCCTTGTTCCAATCGAAGTCGGTGAGCAATGTCTGCTTGAGCGACTTTAAGGTGTCCAAATCGATGCCGGCAGTGTCCACGAGTCCCGGGTATTCTGGCTTGCTCGGAAGCTGCGTGTAATTTGCGATAGCCAACATTCGAGGTACTTCTCCAGAAAGATTGACATGGAAGTATTGAAGATTGTATCCGCTTGAATGTGCTGGTGGATGAGCGAATGCACGGCCGGAACAGGTCCAAAAAAGAATGGAGAGCAAGAGTAAACCTCGGTTAGCCATCTCGAAAAATGAATACTGTAACCATTGAATGCTACCACGACGGTCGGATTGTTATAAACGATGCATCGGACGACATATCAAGCTGACAAAGTGCCTGACGATTTGTCAAGTCCTCGTTGTATAGAATCCTGCATCGTCAGCAAGCTGTCGTCGCAATATACTTCCCAACGCTCAGAGCTACGCTTCGGGGAGCTGGCGGAACTGGTCCCATTCGCGAACCAGCTTTCTTGGCTGCCGCATTCGGTATGTGGTACTGAAGTAAGCGCAGAAGTTGGGAACGTATCAGCTCTGGGCTCAAGGCGAAGAGCGTATACCTGCATGACGAATGTGTTCCCGCTTTTGATCGAACAGAGTCGTCGAGGCTTGGTTGATCCGGGATCGGAAGAGAGGCGCTCGAGAAGAGGCTGCGGATTTGAGAAAGTGCGGGATTCATTTTACATTCCTAGAACGTTGCACAATGCTTTGCACTTCGTGCAAGCGTGAAAAAAGGCTAGAAATCGGCCGAAATTGGTCAAAATTCGGAGTCGCACTGTCACGAAGGTATGTATTTGTTCGTCGACGTAATGATTAAGTGTTCGGTCTTTTTCTGGCGTATGTCGAAGCGAATGAGCATGCGTCACTGGCAACTCAAAGGCCACTCCAGTCCCAAAAGCTCCTGCAACTCTCATTGTTCCGGTTTTGCTGCCAAAGTTTCAAATTTCTCATATCCTATGACGCTTGTTCATAAGCCGTATACATCTCCTTGCGCTGGCCTTTGCACTCCGCCCTCGCTCTTGCAGCCAGAAGTTCTGGATCCCTGAATTCTTTGTTGACAAAGGTGACTGGATCCACCGCTCTCCTGAAGACTGTGGCAACTCTGACCTTTGAACTTGCTCTCGATGTCCTGTACTGCTCCCTCGTAGCTCGCACGCACCCATCCGAGACCTCTTTCGTTGCAACTCGCAAAATCACCGCCGTTCCCACACGCAACTGCGGACGAGCTCGCATGTTCCTGTTCTTCAAACCAACGTATTTCTCGCTATGGTTCGCGCTTACTCTTGAAGTTAGTGGTCATGCCTGTCGAGGGTTGAGACCCGCATCAATGCTACTTTCGCCCGAAGAACTCTTTTGCAAACTCCCTTGTACTTTGAAGCTTAGTTAACAGCTGGCCAGGTTGATGATGATCGCTGATGATTTGCAATAG
The DNA here is from genome assembly GCA_002785995.1 of Mycosphaerelloides madeirae. Lineage (NCBI taxonomy): Eukaryota > Fungi > Ascomycota > Dothideomycetes > Mycosphaerellales > Mycosphaerellaceae > Mycosphaerelloides > Mycosphaerelloides madeirae. The sequence continues at coordinate 83,439 of NHNV01000058.1, read as the reverse complement.
ATGGCTCAAACTTCGATGGAAAGTTGTTGTTTTGACTTCCTCGTATTTCGGTTTGTGCGAACAGGAGCGCTGCATAACAATCTAGTGGGAGGATGTTTAGAAGGTTCGACAGATGACGTGAGTGGGAGAAGAGGCTTCTGAGTATTTCCCCGGCGCAAGGTCGCGAAATCGTCGGGCTCGGGGTTAGGAGGCAGGTAAGCTGGGGGACTCTTTGGTGCGCTGATGTCGCTGCCTTACTTCTGCTCTCTTGTGGATGGTGACAACGACATCGTCGTTAGTCGGAGGCTGTGAGGCCTTGAGCAAAAAAGGAGGCGGACGCCGAGTTTGCGAAGTCAGAATCAGAGGACCATCACACGGGAATATCTCTCCTGTCGCACAGCTGATGAAGGAGAACAGGCATAATGAGGGCGTCTCGGGTGTTCCAAGAGGCTGACACCAGTGCCGAACATGGTGGGGATGTTGCAAAAATCGAACGTGTCGAGTGGTCTGTGGACGCAGAAGGTGCGCGTGTCATCGAGACACATGGCCACATCGATCAAAAACAATAGAACAATAAGATCTTCATCAAAAATGTCATGAGAAACGTTCAGATCAACGGTTGCGACGATAGCAACTAAACCAATAAAAAGCAAATATTTCAGAGGCTGATAGGACAAAAGAGTTCAGATCCGATGATCCTAATCTCTGTACCTGTAAAACAAATTAGTGAGTGCTCTGTATGTGAATCGAACTATATAACGGCAGTATGGCAGCGACATTGGTATATGTGACCTGTGTTGGTGTTAGCGAATTTGGCGTCCTGACGATTGAGTTATAAAATTTCCCGTCTCTTTTTGGCATTCTGACAACGGCAGATGGCGATTGGTTCCTAGGCTTGTTAGTAACGAAGACTACAACTTTAGCTGTGATTCTATAGCTCCTCATGTAAGCCGACGTATTGCCTTGGTGGTTTGGGATCACCTTGGTCAACGCTGAGGCACAATGCACGAGTTTACCGCCTCATTTAGGAACAGAGTCGCCGGAGCCTTCAATGCGGCAGCGATGAATGACTCTATACGTATTCGTCATCTACGGACGGGCTTGCTACTCAGATATCAATGTATGTCATGCGTTCTCGCTGTGAATTGTTTCGACGAGGTGGCTGTGTGCCTGGGGACGAGTGTGCTTTTGCTCGCAGTGTACTGGTCCTTGGCAGCACATGATCGGTGCGTCAAAACACTTCTCAGCTTCGCAGTCCTCTCTTCCAACCATAACCAAAATGAATACCAGAATTGCGCTGGCGATCGGATTCGGCACCTTCGTCCTCGTACGTCGAGCACACACGTCGGTATCTATCACTTCTTTCGTCCTTATATGGTGTAGCTCGCCCTCATCGCCATCGCCATCCTCGCCATTAACGCCCACCGCCGCAACAGCCAATCTCGCCCGCTGGACGTCTAGACCCTATCACTACGATCTGTGCCATATCTTCAGCTGACGGCAGTAAAACAGGCTGCACCTCCGCGGACGCGTGCGGGCGGTGGTGGACCAGCTCTCCAGCGTTCAAGAGACGGTGACTCCATTTCTGCCTTCATACTAACAGCAGCTGAAGGAAAGTAGTGAAGAAACCGACAGTAGGAGGTGCAACAAGCGTCTCAGTGACACTAGTGGCCACCAAGCCAGCAAGAGCAAGATCAGAGGGATGTTCAGTGCGCATAAAATTGACGCATCACAAGGGACAAAGGATCATTTGACACTTCGAAACATACCACTTGAGGCCAGTTAGGCATTTTCGAGGTATTTTGAATGAATTTGGCTCAGTAAGCTCGCTCAAATGATGCAGAAGACTTGAAAATATGGAGGCGGCCTTCACTGGCAGCTGGACTGCTCCATGAGACGTATCTGGGGGCTCCCATTTGGGTTGAAACGGACAGAACTCCAGAGAAAGCAACGCACTTCTACGCGGTGCTGGAGATCAACGTACACAAGTACGGCCAGGACGTTCCTGTGTGATCCTTTACCGAATGCTCCCGATCCCCAAGCTTAACGGTAGAGTCTGCGCTTGCCTGTTGGTTCTGCTACCGGCAAACGCGTACTCATGATCGGAGAGCTTAAGAACGCTTGCCGCAAGAGTTGCCATGAGCACTGGCTTCTCCTTCCAATCCTGTTCTCAACAGCGAAATCTGAGCTTGTTCATTTTCTTTGCGACGAAGTAAAGGATTAGTAGAATCAGAGATGCTTGTGGCGCTTTGCTCCATCTTCTCACTCATACGCCCCACAGCACAGTCTCGAGCTCATTCAATAGCTCCAAGACCGACCACAAGCGGGCAAGATCGAAAAGTCTCGGTGGCAGTACACTTTGCTACGATATCTGCCATTCGGTCAGATGATTGTTGCGCACCATCGATCACGAGACGACATCTCTTAGATACACTATAATCGAACCATTCATTCCTGCATTGAAGATTCGTACTACAATGTTTAGACTGCTTTCATTCCCGCAAACCCATTTGGAAGACGCTGTTCTTGCTCCTTCTTTTTGCCAGGAATCTCCTACGTACAACCACCGCTTCTCGAGGAGACTGTATCAGAGAAAGAGTAATCATTGTGACTAAGGCAGGAGTAAGACCCATTTCATCTGAAGGCGTTGAGATTATAGTTGCAGTCCACTTTCTCGCAGATGTTCATCTATGAAGCATCTCGGACTGTGGCTGCTATCTCACAAGGCAAGTCTACGAGACACTGCTACTTTCATTTCGTTGCATTTGGGAGAGCACCGTCAGAATCCAGCCTTCAAAGCTAACCAGGATTCTATGATTAAATGACAGATTGTTTGCGTTGACAAACGATGTGAAGGGAAGAGGTCGAAGGTGAGTATGATCAAGACCACATCGGATCGTTCATGCGTTCAATTAAAGGAAGATGGCGATAGGCAGGATGCAGGAAGAAGAATTGGTCAAAGAAAGCAAGACCATGGTGCACAGTCGCTCACATGGAAGAGTACCTCGCGCAGAGGTGCTATCTTCAAGTATACTGGAGAGATTTTCGCATGCGAGGGTACTCGACACAAGCTGTTTTAAAAACAAATGGCACGTGTGAAGCTGTGAAGGGGAAAGGGGTTCATTGCTTGTGATCACTATTCAAATGCCCTCTCGTTCCTCCTCGGCAAAGACGAACCTTCGCCACCATTACCAGATGTATCCTGCCATCCATGGCTACCCTGAGTGTCATCAGCTTTGGCTATCATCCTCAAGAACGGGCGGTCTCACCTTTTAAATCAATAAAACGAGCTGACGCCTAGCGTTTGTCTGTAGGTTGATGATGATGATTGTAGCGGCTCGCTCAAAGCAGTAAGGAGCCGGTAGTCGATCTCGGAGATTCCGGACTTGAGGGGCATCGTGGTAGCGACCATAAGCTTCGTCTTCTTCTCGGTGAAGGTGACCTCGGGTCTCTCGGTGACCGCAGCGGCGGCAGCGCACTTGGTAGTGGAGGAAGACACTGTGAAGGAGGTGTCAGTGGTGGATTTGAGTAGAAGGAGCAGGTGGCTTACTCGCGATGGCAACCCCAAATCATGGTTCGAGCCCATAGGCCGATGCCGTTATTCATGCCGATGCCAGCCCACGGGGGTTGTGAACCTGAGAGATTGGATACTGGGCGTGCGTCATATGGCGGAGCAGAACTTCCCATGCCAGGAGCTTGCATCGTCGCCATTGTGTGGTATACATTCGGGCGAGACAGGCTGGGAATGGTGTCTGGAATCGCGGCCTCCCACACGCCCGATGATGTTATGGGCGTATGGGAGAGTCTTTGAGGGGCGGTCGAGTAGGCGGCCGAACTGTGCGTTATATGTCAGTGTTGAGCTCGAGCAGAAAGAAGCAGGTGACTGCCACTGACCTTTGTTCTGAAAGGAGTCAGGCTTGCGAGATTGTTCAAAACCAGCCGCTCAAAGCCTCAACGCAGACGTGGACGCCGTCGGCCCATGGAAGAGGTTGGGGCATGACCCCAGGTGGCTAACCTGGAGGAGCGAGCCGCGAGGCCGTCAGTGATGGACCCGAGCAGCAACAAGCAGACAGTCCAACTTACCCGCGAAGCACAGCCGCAGGCCATAAGGGGCCACCTGAGCCGGCGCCGGTCAGAAGAATTCGACGCCAGCTCATACACTGACCGCTAACATGTGAAATTTCCCGGCAGCGAATATACACATGCGAAAGCTATATGGTGGTGGTGTATTGGACTTTGATGAAAGGAAGCGGAAGAAAGAGCAAGTAGAGCTGCGAATTTGAACTTGGCTCTTCGTGCGTTGTCAAAGCTCAGAATCTGCCGGTTTCCGACTGCCTGCCTTGCTCGCCAATGATGTCGTAGAGATGACGGCTATTGTTGCTCAATTATGGCGCTTTTCTCCTCCCTGTGATGCTTGATACGGTAATTTGGTCACCACGGCTTTGTGCCCGGCGCGAGGGAGCCTTTTCACGTACGAAAATGCACGCTTTCCCAGTCGATACTGGGCTCAAAAGCACCAAACGGGCCCTTTCCCGCCCTTTCATTATGAACGAAGGGCGTAAAATGCTGCCCCTGCACCCAGATGGCCCCTCAGATGGGTGTAGATACATCTTTTTCGTCCTTCTCCAACTTCTTCTTGTTCTCAGACAAGAGAACTGATGCATTGAACAGAGAAACAGCACGATGATCCACCGTATCAAGCTGGGGATAGCTGCTGAGAGGTGATTCTCCCACCCATGAATACCGACGCAGCCCCTAAATCAGACGAAGACGGAATACATGAGGCCGAATTGTAGAATCCCCGGTCAACGCCTCTCTTCCACTTATGCGTTTGATAATATTGGATTCCAAGATATTGCCACAGTTCAAGCTCGATGTCTTGGGAGCATGAGCAGCAGATGACAAGAGAACGCTAATTACGTGTTTGACGGGCTTTCAGGAAAGGATGGGTTGCTGCTGAAACAGTTTGCCCCTTTTTCGTGGTTGAATGGCTTACTTCCTGCCCACATATCCCTGGTTTTCCATTAAACGATTACAGACCAAGCAGCATCGGTGTTGACGAACCGTTCATGCTCTCTAATTGTTGTAGAGACGATGTAGTGTGAACTCGTTGCCACGGGCTTTCAGGAGAGCCCGGGTTGCTGCTGATTGAGTTTTTCCGATTTTCGGTGGTTGAATCGCTTATTTTCGGTCAATATACCACTGCATCTCGAAGAAACAACGAGAGACCAAGCAGCGATGGGGTCGAAGCGGTGCATTAAGCCTTTGATCATTGAAGAGACGATTCAATGAGAAGTACCTACCCCATCACTAAATTCGCAATGGGCAGCCCCATACTCTCGAACCAGTAGCGTCTCTTCACTCCCAATGCACCACCAACGCTATCCTTCCTCGCTTCCGCCCAATTCCCCTCATCATCCCACTTCCCTACTGCCGTTGCAGCTGCTTTCAATCCTCCCATCGTCTCCAGCGTGCCAGCGACCATAACCATGGCAATAGGATACCTGCGCGCAAAGCCATTGGGCGTGAGCTGCGGCAAGTCCAGCAACGGCCGGATGAGACTCTCGTCACCAGGATTGGTCGTGGAGACGACGATGACGAGTTGGAGAGCATCGCTGGCAGGCGCGAAGGAGGGAATATTGGCGAGCTTCTCGTTGAAGCTGCATCCTCCGCGCTCGAGCACGACGATGTTGTAGGTCTTGGCGATGTGGGTGGGGAGGCGGCGCGTGCACAGCGGGTCGGCGAGGTAGAAAATTGAGGCGAAGGGGAGGCTGCCAGATCGGGCAGCTACTGCTAGTGGGTCGTTGTCCATGGCAGCAGGGAGAGGAGCCGTGCCGATGCCTGTAGGGAGGATGGCAGGGACGAAGTATCGAGTGAGTGACGGATACTGTTGGGCGGCAGTCGGCGAAGCGGGCGGCAAAGTACTGCTGGAGCCGGAGATGAGCTCGGAGACCAGGGCATCGACCTCGTTCCAAAGCGCATGGATGCTGTTGTTTTTGATCGCCTCGAAATTCTTGAAAATTTCCTCTCGGGCAGCTTCCACAGGAGCATCAAACACGACGTCAACCATCTCCAGATCCTTGATACGGAGAAAGTGTGGATCTGTGGGATTCACGCCTTTTAGAGCTTCATCCGAAAGCACGACCTTTTCATCTCTGCCCAAGGGGAAGTTTGCAATGCCTTGAATACGGAACTCGTCGCCGACAATTTCTTGAATCATGATACCGCTTTCGTCAGGGAGGAGTAGGATTCGTGGCTCTTGCACCATGTTTAGCCGCAGGTTGGAGAGCGAGTTGATAACGACGCCTTCCACAATCTTGTTCACAGCACCGAGAGGAATGGTACCCTCCAACTGAATCACGTTGGTACCGAGGTCAGGGAAAGTAAGTGTGCTCACATATGGTGTGGCGATACGAGAACTGAAGCCATTTACGGGAACCAAGTTCATGGGCAGCGTCCACGGATAGAATGTATAGTTTGCTGGTGTGATCACGGGAATGTCGGGAGAGATTGAACCTTGCGGTGGACTAGCCGGGACCAGGCGTGCAACCGCTGCAGCATGAAACAGGTCTTCGCGATTAGCCGTGTTGCTCATTGTCAGTGGCAGTGGGGGACGGGGTACCGGGCAGGTCGCTGGAGGAACGTGGCTCTTCTGATCTTTCGTGAGTCTTTGTCGGGGATGATTCTTCGACGATCCTTTTCGAACGTGATCCGGAATGAGTAGCGGGTGGCCTTCAGTGGTGAACACTACTGGTTTGTCAAGCTTGTTCAAGGGATGGTCCTCGCTGAACAGGAGATAGTGATACTTCGCCGTTTCGCCAAGAAAGAAGCTCTCCATTCGATCTCTCTGCTCGCCGGTAGTGACGTCTCCAAGATCTGCCCACCCGCATGTGGTCCAGCAACGACGCGTGATATCTCGAAGTGTCATTTCGCCAACGTGAAGATAGTATGGATCCTTTGTAGCTTGGTACAGATAGAATGTGCTCTCGACAAATTCTGGACGACCAGCCCAATGTTTGAAGTGTGGGTCGATGAACGCGTTCGCTGTGTTCCACCGCTCCGGCAAAGCATTGTACTTGGTCCACAGCGCGCCGAAGAGTAGATGGGACTCGATAGCTTCGTCCACTTCACCAGCTAAGACAAGCAAGCCAGGGTAGTATGCGGAAAGGTTGTCGATCCAGCTGTATCGCGGAGCTCCCGTGATCTGGTCGACTTGTCCGTAGTATGGATGCTTTTCTTGCTTATTGGTTTTGTAAATATGTCGCTTCACTGCACCGTGGGCTTGTTGCCAGACCTGAAGGAAGTCTTCCGAAGGGTCGACGGCTTCTGTGATGTTGTAAGGCAGGCCGGAGAGAAGAATGTGCGACTTGAGAGAGTACTCGAAAAACGAATCGATGCCGGCGCCGATTCCAGAAAGTGAGGGCTGGGTCCATTGGCCAGTTTCTGAGTCGATACCGTTGCCAACTAAACCAACCGAAGAGCGCCGCTCCCAAATAGCCCAGAACGCAGTTATTGCCAATCGCTCAAATCGCATATCTCCTGTCAATCGACTCAAAACTGAGAACTCCAAGACAAGGCTTCCAGCGCCAGCCGCACAATTCTCCGTGATTTCTCGCGGATCTGAGCTCTTTCCATCCACACGACACACGCCCTTGTCCGCGTCGTGATAGAAGGGTATGCCGTGTCGCAAGTTCACTCTGGGATAAGGTATGCCTGTCGTTGTCGTGAAGGCCGGTAACAATCGTTGCGCCAAATCATACGCCAAATCCAAAAGTTGAGTATTGTACGTGAATCCGTTGTTCCAGTGGATTCCAGGATTCTTCTTGGAGTCTTCCCAAATAGGACTGTATCCTCGGATCGGTAGCTCTCCAATCGCGAATAAATGTGCTGATAAAAGACCTCCAACGCCCCTTATGTTGGTCTCAAAGACCTGCACCTTGCTATCTAAATCGAACGCGCAAGCTCTTGTACCGCATGGCTTCCTGTCCGTCCCGTCGCCGTACAGTTCCACCACAGTCTTGACGCCGTCTTGAAACTCGCGTAGCGAATTGTACTTGTCATTGGTGTCTTTCGGCTTCGATGCAAGGATGGCAAGGGTGGAGAGGGAGTCTACCAGCGTCAAGCTGTAATTACCAAGCACATCGTTGAGGCCGATGTCCGCCGGATTTTCGCGGTTTCTCGTCTGTGGGGCGCAGGAAATGGGCTTGAGCTCGTCTTCGGGGAAAGCATACAGCATGTAGTTGTCGAAGCCATGGTAGAAGAGGTCTTCAGTGTCTTGTCTGGGGTATTGTTAGGGCACGTGCTTCGCCTCACAGTGGTCGCGTGTGTGTATCAAGAAGCATACCGGAGACTAGCGATCTGGTCATCGGTCATGCCATGCACGCCGGTCGCACATAGCAGCAAGACGAGCGCAAGACATATCAGCGAGTTCCTGTAGGCGTAACATCCAACTCGGATCATGCGCCGCTGTGCACGCCTTCTGTCGCGATACATCCGAATCGTAGGCCACCATTTGATGACCGTTCCAATGCCAGCATTGAGGAGGAGCGACTAGCTCTCACGCATGCTAGCTGTTGTCGTGTCCATATCAACGGGAGGATATCCAAGAGAAATGTGATGCGGAGGGACTGGGATGTAGGGAGGTAGGAACGAGTGGTGTCTGTAAGTGATGGATCTGAGGAAACAGCTGTCACGACCACGGCCGTCCCGAGTCCGCGGGACGATCTGTCACGTGAAAGCTAAAATAGACTTGTCGGTACCAATATCGTCAACGATCCCTCTTCCTTCTTCCTTCTTCAATATCATCCTGCTGCACACACCTCAGGAGAACAGTTGAATGTCGAGAAACAACGCAATACCCATGCCACACCGGCCCTATAAGTTGACAGTTATGATGCCATTTAGCTCTGCAAGAGGCCCCGACTGCGGGACTGCGGTTGAGGCTTGTATCACTCTGCCATCTCATGATATACTGGCCTTCCCAAGATTCGTCGGATAGGCACTTCCTCGCATGTTCAAATTGGACGGGACAATCAAGGTAATCGCTTCTGTCAAATAAATGCCATCGGCTTACCACCATAATGCATCAAGGGCTGAAATCCCCACAAGAGACGTGAGGCAACATGCAGGGCGTCGACTGTGGCTCAAGACGCATCAAGAATAGCTCCTGGTGGTGTCTCTTGAAAGCTCACACTGCCTCTCGCCGAACTGTCATCACCAACCTCTACCGCCGACATGCGCCTCCTCAACACCTCGACTCTGAAACTGGAGGAGTATCCTTTTGCTGCTCCCAGATATGCCATACTCTCGCACCGATGGCGTGACGCGGAAGTCACCTTTGTCCTCGCGTTTCGTTGAACGCCATCTGATCCTGCTGCAATATATTCTCCGAGATTGCTACTCAAACTGTCCTTCTCACTGGAGTCCTCAGAGACCCCTGGGAGGAAGATCTGGAACGTCAGGTTCGAAGGCATGCCTCCACCGAAATCGGAATTCAAAGAGTCTACATATCATAAGAGGGCGAGCATAATCAATCCCTACCGAGAGGATAACGATAACGTTATTGAGATCTTCCGAGATTCACATATATCGAGAGCTCCACAGGGATATTCCCACTCCTCTTGATGTTCGATGTTCCCAGACACCTGACTTTTAACCTTCAGTGCCTATTCGTCCAAGATCCCGACGACGGTCCACCAAGGCAAAGGGGGCCATGGGCGTCGCACACGTATATTCTACTCTCTTGTCTGTTTGTACACTAGACGCTGATGAAATAGTAGATAGTCGAACGCAGAGCTGATGAAATGAATCTTGTAGATGTCATTGTAAGTGAATAGAATGTGGTACAAAGTGTGAAACCATCCCTGCTGCTGCAGTGCACGGGCATCATTCAACAAGAGCTGTATCATATAGTAAAAGACAACTTGCATATTCCAGAAGTTGATATATGCTAGTGTTCTTATGAAACCCAGCCTTCTTCACTTCCCTTCTGGATGAACGTAAAAGTCATGATTCGGCTCTCTAATGTTTCTCCAGCCTCATAGCCAATGAGAGTATAGACAAGCGTAACTTGCATCGCTGTCCAGGACAACATCCCCAAACCTCAGCACTCCTCTCCCTCAATACCAAAGTGAATGCTCATAAGCCACATACTCGTTCTCCACACTCGGAACACTCCCCTTCCACCCGTTCAGCTGCTCTCTCAAAATCTGCGTCAACCACTCCCTCCCAACATCCTGCAAGAATCCGGCTCTCACATCAAATCCATCATCATTCGCTCGACGAGCAGGAAAGATTGCTCCACGCCTCGGACAAAATCGCGACACCTGGGTACTAAGGCCTCGCTTGGTGTCTGGTAGGAGATGGCGCGGCAGGCGTCGTGCTCGGCGTCTCAGACTAGTCCTGCGCATCTGTAGACTGCGCAGCCTAGGAGGTGAACGTTGAAATCGACCCTCAGAAATCCTTGGGGTAATTAGAGGATGCGGCGGGCGAGATTTTGGCCTCTTTGGACAATGGGGAGGTAGCCGGGTGTTGCCTCCATTGGTGGGATCGCCGTGGGAGATTTGAAGTGTGGTAGTGCCGTAGGTTCAGTGGGGCCAAGTCGATTTCACGCTTGGTATTGCGAAGTTGGGCTGTTCGAAAGTGTTAACAATTTGAGAAAGCCGAGATGTAAGCCAGTTCCTTTTCCCGCCGATCCTGTGAGCGTGATATGATACGGTCGGAGTGTTGCAAGGGAAAGTGATGGTAATACATTCTGGTACAATTTGAGAGCGCCACGAGCCTGTCTTACCGAACATCCGCGACAGATCCAGAAATGTGTTGAGCCGGGGCTGAGCCACTGCCAACGCCTCTGTTCCAAAGTCACTGGAGGCGTAGTGGGTCTCATGAAGTTCCTACGAGAAGGGTAAGCCGCAGAGTATGTTAGACCGTGTCGCAATACTTGTTCCAAACCTTGAGACCTGTCCGCAAGTCCCACGAATCAAACATCACGTGACCTCTGATTACCGGGGTATTCTTCATGCTTCTCGAATTGTTTCAGCTACCACCATGTATGTTACAGAGCAACAGCTCTCTCCACCTCCAACTATACATTGCACCTCCTCATACGCCAGCTTTTCCATTTACAGCCCGTTTATCTGTACTCCGGCCTGACGAAATCAGCCATAGTCTTCGGCTCGCCCTCGAAGTTGTGGACGCCATCCGAGTCAGCATGTGCATCGTGCCCATGGCCGTGTCCATGACCGTCATCAGTCGGGCCGACGTATTCCATCTTGTAGGCGCCACCGCACTCGGGGCAGCGCTCGACGGGGCGGTCGCGGGAAATGGTGAGCCAGAGGACGACGTGGGAGTCTGCCGGGTAGCCGGTGCAGCCGACGTACTGCTCGTCACCGTAGGACTTAACTACGATGGGGTCGTTGAGCGTGCCTGTCGGTATCATGAGTAATTGTCCTCTCCCGAGGCTGTTTTGTATTGTAAGAAAGCGCACCCTTCCGCGAAGCATCCAAAGGCTTCATATCGAAGATGTCCACACCCTGCATCTTTCCCAGGATTTCCAGACGCTCCAGACCGGTCGCCTGTTCGAGGTCTTGTGGGATGGTACCCTCCTTTCCGCCGGGTGGGAGAAGGTCGTGTTCGCTCTTAATTTCTGCCATAACAATCAGCCATTATCCTCCCTTCTCGCGCGCCCAGGGCAAATCGTACGGTCGAATGGAACCATGTGTCCGCTAGACTCGCTAGCATGTGCATCGGGCTTGGAATCTGCGGTCGTGTTAGTATCACGGTCGCTGTGTGCTTCCTCGGCGGAATTCGGGAGCGGCATTGGGCGTACGTTGGCGGCAGGAGAGGGCGAAAGAGCGCTTGACGGCCGGTCGCAGCACGGCGCGCTTGGCGAGCGCTGGAGCTGCGCGGCGGAGGAACATTGTGGTGGTAGGGTGGGAGAGGAGAGGTGGTGGTGGGTATGTTTGTGTCTTCGGTATGTAGGGAGCTTGAACGAAAGCTTGAAGTCGAAATCGCGGCGCTTGACCAGCCTGCGGCAAATCTTCGGAACTCAACTTGAGGCAGATGATTGAACGACTTCCACTGTGTATTCATTTCTCCATGGGCTCTTTACACGTGACACTACGCCAAAGACTGCTTGCTTCTCAAGCAGTGTAAGCCTCTCAAGCAGTGCTGCTCGACAGTACTCCGGTTCACTGTGTCTTGCCATAGAACTCGATGTGTATAAGGAGACGCCGCCTGATTATCACACCAAGCTGCACGATTCCTCCTCCCTCTCCCTCTCACAATCACCAGTTCGGCTGGTTGGCGATGAGGTTGGCAGGCCTCTCAGTACCAGCAAGATACGTCAACCGCATAGCCGGCTTCATCTTCTCCTCATCACCCACAAGAGAGCCCTTGCCATCATTCAACAACGAATGCCTCCGCAACATCTTCGCAAGCTCAAGATTAGTCCTCTCCGCCGGCAACCACTGTTCCAGCACAGCTCTCATACGCGGCTTAATCTCCTCCCGAGCCTCTGGTTTCTTCATCCCCTTCTCCATCAGATACTCGTACGACGTCCAGCAGTGGCGAATGTGATTGACAACGTTTTGTTCGACGTGCTCCTTGTCGAGATTGCGTCCGTGTTCAATCATACGTTCGGTGACGCACTTAGCCACAATGTACGGTATGCGTGGAAACAGCTCCATTATGTTGCGATGTGTGTTGCGATGGAGGTTACGCTCGTGGGTGGGTAAACAGTCCCAGTCGGCGGTCGAGTCGCTGTTAGGGTGCATCTTGGCCTTGTGATAGATGGCGTCTGGCAAAATGTACCCAAGGAATTAGTTCAAGTAGTAGTCCTGCTGAAGCTACTGTTAGTTCATGCAACGCAATAACGTTTCGATGCCGACATACGTAGACTTCGTACAGAATCTGGCCTCCCGCCAGGGTAATCGATCGCTCGTGCGTGTTCAAGTGTTGGGATTGTATGACAGCTTTGCATCAGCCATAAATGGCCGGACAGTAGGAGAGTCGTCTTATCCACCTGCCGGACCTCTCCGTAGAAAGGGTCCCCACGGGCTGCCATCTCCACGTCTGACTGGCTGATCGGCAGTCAAGTCGTGTAAACCTTGGTCCGTGTGGTAGATATCTGGCAAAATATCTTAGTACTGCAAATGTGCGAAATCCAAACGCACACCGAAGGCTCACATTCTTTGTTTGCACCAGATGCGGACAGACGACGTGAATGCAGACACCTGATGTGAACGTGGGACGCTTTGTTTGTATGCTTGAACGCGGCAAAATGCGCTTGGATCTGTCGTTTGTCTGTTAGTATATGATGCTGGGAGATCATGTGCCTTGGGCGAGAAATTTGAGAGTAGCGCTGCCAGAACACTCAACGAGACTGCTAATAATAGTTGGGGTTCCGAAACATGTACACATTACAGGATGTACCTACCAAGCTTTTTTTATTCAACCGGAAGGAGCCTGCGTGAGCTGCAAGTCATCATCGACGAATGTCTCCAACTGCGTCAACGTAAAGCCAAGGTTGGGCGAGCAGTACAGCGACGAAGCAGACATGAACGGACCCTTAATCGCATTCTGTGGCTTGATCGACTGGACTGCTGTCGCCGCCGCTCGGTAGTTGACAGGCTTTGTCCCTTTTAAAGAATGTACAGGTATGGTAGTCAAGGTTTGCGGTCCCGCTACCAGGTGGGTTGGCTTGGATACATTCTTCTGGGATATGCTCGTAGCTTTGAAAGGGCGCGGTGGTGGAAGCATCGAGCCTTGGTCTTTTCCAATGTTGATGGGCGGCCTTTGTTGCGCTTGTCTGGGTAGAGGCCTTGATTCTGAAATAGTCTGCGGTACTGTTTGTATCACAGGTGCTGGACCTGGCCTGGGAGGATCAAGCAAATCAAGGTCTTCGGCAGTGAAGTCGTCGAAGTCTGTGGAATTGAAGGACCCAATTCTTACGCCCGTAGCTCTTGTGTCTTCTTCCTTGAAGTTGCTTAGTTCGCGAGCAATTTGTGTGCTGCTGTCGAGCTCGTCCCAGAAGCTATCCAGATCTTCCTCCGGGGTTCCATGAGGGCCAGCTGCTGTCTTTCGCAAGGAACAGGAAGCAGGAGCAGGGACGCCTATTCGCGGCGGAGGGGGGAGAGCAAGAAGAGGCATTCGAGTTGAATCAAGCGCATCGCTCTGCTTCTGCTTGAACTCAACAGTGCCAACATCAGCAGGCCCGTCGCCCAAAGCCTTCAGCAGCTCCTCGTCATCCAATCCATCGTCCTCAAAATCCTCATCTTCCAGCTCCGGCACACGGGAAGTCTTCACATCCTGCTCCTTCGATTTCCCAAAGTAAGCACCCAGATGAAACTGACTCGCCAGGTATCCAAAGCGGTCCATTCGCCTCTGGCTGCCCAACTGTGCACTCGGCTTCCCAGCCTTCCTCTCTTGCTCAGCCCTCTTCTTAGCCGCTTCAGCTCGCCTCTTTCCCGCCTCTCGAGCCTTTTCGGCGCGCGTCTCGAGGACCAGCGCCCGTTCGAGCTGGCGCGATTCCTTTTCGGTGAGAGATGGGCGGCCGCGGGCTTTGTATGAGGCTTTGGCTTGCTTAATTGTCTGCGCCTTGGCGATGGCCGGCATCGTGGCGCGTTATCGGTGGTGGTGGGAGCATGGGAAGGATGAAGACATTGCAGACTCGAAGTTCTACAGTGGTGAAATGGGAGGGAGGTTGTGCGGGGACCTGTTGTTGTTGCTGCGTTGACGTCCCTTCCGCTTTCCCAAGCTCGGCCCGGGCGTCGGTGGAAGGAACATTTCACCGCCATCTCTCCCTCCTTCATCAACACCTTCACTCTCCATGAACCTATATTTGGACATCAATATAACAGGAGATCAAATTCCCGTTCTAAATCTACTGGCTACTCAAACTGGATAGTGTTCCTCAACGTCCCAATCCCGCCAAACGTAATTTCGATCTTATCTCCATCCTTCAAAAATTGCGGCGGCTTCATAAACAAACCCACTCCCTCCGGCGTACCCGTCATAATCAGCGTGCCCTTCTGTACCGTATGGCCCTGGCTACAGAACGACACCAAATCCTTCACACTGAAGCACAAATCACTGGTATTCCCCTTCTGCCTTACCTCTCCATTCACCACCGTCTTCAAACTCTGATTCTCCGCCGCACCCAGCACCGCCGTGCTCACAAGACAAGGCCCCAGCGGCGCTGACTTGTCAAAAGACTTGGAATACGTGGCCTGCGGCATTGGACCCGCCTTCTCGATCTGCCAGTCCCTCGCGCTAACGTCGTTGCCGCAGGTGTATCCCGCAACGTACTCCAGCGCCTCCTCTTTGCTCACGTCTTTGCAGTCCTTTCCGATCAAGACCGTCAGCTCCGCTTCGTAGTCCGCTTTCTCCTGTGCGACCTTCATAATGGGAGTGGGAGCGTCGTGATCCGCAACGGCCATGGCCGTCTTGGTGAACAGGATCGGGTATTCTGGCAGCTTCATTCCGGCTTCCAGGATGTGCGATTTGTAGTTGATTCCCACGCAGATAATGTTTGGGACGTCGGTCTGTCTGAGCGGTCCGAGGAGCTTCTTGGGCTTGTCCTTCTGAGAGGTAGGTGTCGCGGAGATTGGATCGTTGCCTTCGCAGATGCTGACCTCGAGCGTGCCGGCGTCGAAAGTAGCAGTAATATCCTCGTCGTCGCTCGAGACGATAGGCTCGCCAAACTTCTCTGTGCCATCTTGCGAGATGTAGCGTACAAGACGCTTCCAAGCGACGAGAGGCGCCATTTTTCTTTGTCTTCAATCTTTTGCTTCTTGAAAATCAGTCACTGTCCACTTCTCTGTCAGACGAAGGAAGTGCTTGCACTGACTCTCAAACATATAAAACTCCAGCATACTTCGGCGCCGAACATTATACCTGGTTCCGATGTCACGACGGAGACCCATTGACGGAGTGTTGGCCACTCGGAGCATCTACTGCAGCTCTTTGAGTTGCTCCTCGGAGGATTCGCGGACTTGGACTCACCGGTTCTCCGATACTTACGTACCGCAACAAGCGGGTCAGCTAGTACTGCCCGAGGTTTGAAAGGAGCTTCGAGACTGAGTGTCGCACTGTCCGGGAGGATCCCATAGTAGGTTCGGATTAGGGGCTCTCAGGGTTTGGTTGTTTGGGTTAGGGGTGGGGTTACGGCTGGGTTAGGGGATAGTGTTGGGGTTAGGATTAGGACGGGATCGGGGATGATTCTAAAAAGCCCCAGAAAGAGGGTAGTCAAATTGAGCCAAAATGAGCGACAGGAAGGCGTAGGATTCCAAAGAATCAGCACGCGTTTTGAGTTCAAAACAGACGGAATTGTGAAGTTGACGTGCATTTGACAAGGTGTAAGCTGGTTTCCTGCCGCGACGCGACTCAAGCGTCCTTAAGCGAGAAATCTAAACCTTGAGCAGTAATAGTAAACCCAAACAATAAGATGCAACCACTTCCTCCGGGCGCTCCTCATAGAGCCTCGTCTTTGTAGAGTAAGACCCATGTTCTCAGATACATGCTTCAGTATTTCTGGTCGGAATTACTCAGCGGCAGTGAATCGGTTCCGTGCAGATGAGGACCCGAACTCGTGTTTTGGATGAGTTAATGAGCGATGAAGCTCTCAAGACTACCAAACAAACTTATGGGATGTCAACTGGGATGCTCTTTCGCATCATGGCGGTCAGATCGTGCCTGCTTGTAAGAAGTGGCAGTCGTAAAATCTCTCAGACAAGACTGCCAACAACAACCCATTGAGACTACCACTAAACACCCCTTCCCTCCGAGCCAGACTCCCCAATCAAACATCTCCACAAACCTGAGCAGACCCCAACCCTACCCAACCACCATCATCCGGCCAATGACAGAAGTCGGCATCGTCATCCTCCTATTTCTATCAATCACGGCCGTCGCCCTCGTCATCTTCGCCCTCTCCAATGCGATCAATACTTGGGCGGAATTGCCACGGCGGAGGCATGAGCGGCGTCGGCAGAGGATGTTGGAGGTCTTGGAAAGTGAAGGCCGGGATTATGTCCCTTAAACGATCGTTCGGAACCGGAGCCGTGGCGGGGAAATATAAAGAGCGCGGGAGAGTGTTTGTGAGGAGGAGACGAAAGGTATGGCTGTAGTGGTGTTGGTGGTGGGTTTTGGCTGATGTGTGACAGGCAGTACGACTGCATGGTCACTGAGAGGCTTATTCAGTCTTCCGTCTCCACAAACCGCAACCAACAATGTCCGCTCCGCTCGCTTGCCACGAAGACATCAGCCAGATCGAGTTTCTCCTGCACGTGGTATTTCGAGGACTGCACCTCGAACAGCCTGAAGATAGTGCCAATGATGTACTTCAGCTCCGTCATGGCCAGATTCGAACCGGGGCACGCGCGACTGCCATACCCAAAAGGCGTCCAGTTCAGGCGCATTCGTTCTAGTTGCGAGGCTGGAGTACTCTCGGGCAACCAGCGCTCGGGGATGAAAGCATCAGGGTTGGGAAATACATCTCGCAGGCGGCCTTGGTTATAGGCTGAAGTCGAAGCGATGGTTCCGGCGGCGATGTGAATGCCGTTGATGGTGATGGCGTCGCCGAGATAGCGCTCCAAGGGACCTGGGATCATGGGCACGAGGCGCATAGTTTCGTATAGCACAGCTTGCAGGTACCGGAGATCGACCATCCTGCGCTCGTCGATCTTGTTCCTATCCGGGAACGCAGCTTTCAACTCTTCACGCAATTTTTGTGCTTGTTCTGGGTGTCTTGTCAAGAGCCAGCAACAGAACGTCGCTGTGTGGCTAGTGGTAGACGAGCCAGCAGCCATCATCTCCACCATATATGCGGGTATGTGCGAGCTGGGGACTCGCTTTCTCTCTTCGACAGCTTGGTCCATACTCCGGAGCATACTCAGCACATCTCGATCCCGATGTTCTTTTTCCGTATCCCAACGCAGTAGTGCTTCTTTCGCCGTAATGTCCATGTCATTACAATCTTGCCGCAGCTGCTTCCAAGCTTTCGAGCCGCAATACTTGACGTAAGTATCCATGCCAGGAATGAAAGATTTGAGGGCATTGTAAGAGCTGAAAGCGTGGAAACGACGCAGAAATACAGGCGTAGATTCCCCAAATTCGGAGAGTAGAGTCTTCGTTTCACCCCAGAGCACATCAGTGACGATATCCAGAGCCAGGAGTCGGAATACCACGACGCCGTCGATGTCTTGTCCCTGGCGATTTCGGATGATGTTGCAGAATTCTGCAACATGCGAACTCATATTCTCCACAAGCGTAGCCAAATTTCTATTTTGAAAACATTGAATCAGATTGTTTCTGGTAGGCGCAGCTTCTGGATAGGTAATGAACCCCAGTGTCGACTTGACTCCCTTCCAACTCCCCATATTGGCGTAGAAGGATGTCTTCCAAGAGCGCTTGTTGTAGATGATTGGCAAGGCGGTATCATTGGTGGTATGGATTTGATTTGGAGCAATGACGACGACGGGTCCGTATTCATTCAAGAGTTTGGTTGCGTACTCTGTTCGTCGTCTTTGGAGTGTTGCATGGAGTAGTGGAAGGCGGGAGACTCGTGCCCACCAGGGACCTGGGACATTTCTTGTTGAGGAGATGAAGAATGCGTTGATGAACTGGAAGTGTCAGTGTAAGGGGAACATGTCTAGATTTTTGTGCTTACAATGTGGGCGAGGTACAATAGTAATACTGTTAGGCCAAGTCCAGATATGCTCAGGAGTGAAGGCATACCGAGCAATATCATCTTGCCAATTCCACTCAGCTGAAAGGAATCTTTTGTTCAAAAGACTTGTCGAAACTGGTGTCATTGCCGTGCGGGAAGCATGGTTAAATTAATGAGTGTGCTTTGTCGTTCGTCTCAGTGACAGCGTTGCTCCAAGATAAATCGGAGCCAAGGCGAGAATTGAGGGAGGCCGTCCATGGAAAAGAGTAAAGAATCCAAATAGATATAGAAAAGTATGACAATGCCATTTCAACCGGTACCCACTTTTATCGTGCCGGGTCGGCTGTGGTACTGCCGGACAAAGTGGTGGTTTAGCGAAGCGATGCCACGAGAGCCGAATAGGCGCGATGACAGCCGGGAGCTCAGCTCTCACACCTTGGACTGACCGCTCCCGACAGGGTCGACCACGACTGAGATACCGCTTAAGGCCGATCGACGACGCTGGACTGCAGCCGTCGCTTTCGAAAATGGCAAAAGTGGCATTCGTAACCGGAGGCAACGGCATCACCGGCTCAGCCATCGTGGAATATCTGGCCAAGAACACCGGAGAAGCAGAATGGAGCCAGATAATCGTAACCTCTCGCTCGCTCTTTCAGACCACAATACAGGACCCTCGGGTCTTCTTCATTGCGCTGGATTTCACGAGCAAGCCCGAGATCCTGGCCGCTTCCATGCAGGACATCTGTGCGGATGTAACGCATGCATACTTCTCGTCGTATGTGCACAAGGACGACTTTGCCGAGCTCAATTCCGCGAATCAGGCTCTCTTTGAGAACTTCCTCCAGTCCCTCCTTTTGGTGGCCAAAAAATTGCAGAATGTGACGCTGCAGACTGGAGGCAAGTACTATAACGTCCATCTGGGCCCGCGTCCCTACCCGGTTCGCGAGGAAGAGCCTCGAAATGGAAAGCCGGAAGACAATTTCTACTTTCCGCAAGAAGACTTTCTCGCGGAGAAGCAGAAGGGCCAGCGGTGGAGCTGGTCTGTGGTCCGACCCGAGGCCATTATGGGATATACCATGAAGCCAAATGGCATGAACTCAGCGCTGACATATGCGCTGTACTTCCTGGTCTGCAAAGAGCTGGGCGAAGAAGCCAAGATGCCGACAAACGAGAAGTATTGGAACGGCGTGGAGACGCACAGCGATTCGAAACTGCTCGCTGAGTTCACCGTGTGGGCCTCTACCAATCCGAAATGCTGTAACGAAGCCTTCAATCTCGTGAACGGGGATGTTTTGTGTCCTCGATACATGTGGCCTCGACTTGCCGAATGGTTTGGTGCCCATGCGACGTCCGATCAGCAATTTTCCAAAAGCATGCCCAAGGAAGGCGAGGTGCAGCAAGAGCTCAGCCTCGCAGAGTGGGCGAAAGACAAGCGCCCTGTCTGGGAGCGCTTGTGTGATCGTTCTGGCGTGTCCGAGGCAAAGGCATCTTTCGATGCGGGTACGTGGGGATACCAAGACTGGGTGTTCATGCGATCGTGGTATGCGACAGCGAGTATGACCAAAGCCAGGAAATTTGGATGGACCGGATATGTCGACAGCTACGAAAGCTTGACCAGTACCTTCGCAAAACTGCGGGAACTGAAGCAGATTCCATAATCTGTGCGGGAAGGGCTATTTTCAGTGAGGACAACACTGCCGTATTGTGGTTTTCTTTGTTTCATGCTCATCTCCAGTCTAATAGTGGGAATGAATGGCCCCGAAGGCGATGAGCCGCAGCTTCAAAAGAATTGCCACCTAGTGGGCTGATAAGGTGGAACAAATGTGGGCATTCGTCGAGAAAGTTCGCGATTTCCACATTTGGGACATTGAATGAGATGTTCGCCAAATGCGCTTCTGGTGAGCATATGAAGCCTTGCCAAGCCCAGAGTACTACGGCGGAATGGTGAAGACCACAGAACGCGAGATAGTTGAATCGCGCTTGTTCGTGTTTAGGCCGTTCCATTTCGTCTGTGAGAATTTTTTGAATCTCCCAGGCTTGCTGCGCAGCATCGGAAGCAAATTGGCTTTTGCACCAAGCGCGAATCTTTCCCAGTATTGTGCCGTCCACGCTCCTAGGATTTGCGGCCCGATATGATACGTGATGAAGGTCCTCCAAGGGGGCAGCGAGGCGAAGACGGCTCAAGCGAAGCAGGAGCATGCTGCTCATCAGGGTGTCTCGGAGGTTCACATAAGCTCCGTTCTCAAACTCGCGATTCACTATCTGAGACCAAGCATCCAAGGCATGTCGTAGGCGCGAATGATCTAAGTGGAGATCCTGCATTCGGTGGGCGCCCGCAGGCTGCTGGGTGGGTAAAGCTTCGGCAGATATATCGATTATGTTCGCTGCAAGACAAGAGCCGGTGAGTCGAGGATAAAGCTCCGGATCCTGAGAGAACCTCCATACTGCCTCCTGTAGCCCAAAAAGCGAGAGCTCGTAACCGACTGGACCCAGCACCGGCTTGGGCTCATTGCGTTCCAGAAAGATGCGAATAATATCTAAAAGCGAAGGGGAGGGTCAGTAAGTGTCTGAGACATAAGGGGCCTCCTCGCCTTCGCTTTGCTTACCGCAGAATGGCATTTGATTGGCGGCAGCATCTTCTCGCCGCTGTGCTATTAGGCGATCAGCTGGGGAAAAGGCAAAGGTGTTGAGCCAAATGGAGTCTGATCGAGGGAAGGTCATTTTCACTTCCTCAGAGGTCAGGAGGGGGCGAGTATTTAGGAGGGTGCTCGTATAGATGTCAGCGCGCATTATACCAAATGCGAGTCGTCGTCTTATCTCGGCATGTTGCCAGTGTGCCTGCTCCTGCTCCGCGGAATGAAATCTTTGACGGTCCGGAATTGGCTCGCGGAAAAAGTCCATGCGACGAAGCTGGGCGATGGTGATCGCGGCGAGATGCTGCAAGCATATGAGCTTAGGTCCTTGATAGAAGTGTATTAATAACTTCCCTGTGCATAACTGAAGCCTTGTTGCTGTCCAAAGTAGAGGGAGGCGACCTGAGTTAATAATCGTGCTTGAGCAAGCCAGATGAGCTCGTCCTCAGGCCCTTCCAAGTCATACAGACTGGCACTGAGCAAACGCCTGAGCCTCTGGTGCATGAGCGTCCCGTACTGTCTTTGCAAACTTTTGCCGAACATGGAACCGATCGAGGTTACCGTTAGAAACAACACCGGATGATGAGTATCGGGATCTGAATATGGTGGTTAGCATGGAAAAGCTTGAGTCTGCTCTGCACAAGACCATACCAAGCTGTTCATGGTTCAGCAAAGGCCAAAGGATATTGAAACGCTTCAAGTAGATATCCACCAGCTCGTGCAAAGTGCCCCGCGGATCCACGATGGCAAGATCTCCTGATGCGTGGAAGACGTCAGCCAGCTGGAGAGAGAGTGACTCCCAATATCGCCGTTTCGCCGATCTGTCTTCGGGCGTGAAAGCTGTGCTTGCTGCATACCCAACAAGAGTCTCAACCACGTTGGTGAGTCCCGTCAATGTGGTGTGGCTGCCGTTGGCAGAGCTCGATGGCGAAGTGATGGAATCCGTGGTCGCGCCGTCTGAAGGCTGATCGTGCGTGCGGATTTGGGACACGGCGTGCGTTCCTGGACGATTGCCTCGTCCCATAAAGTCTTTCTCGTGCAGCCATGGCCAAGGTACGTTGTGCACTTCCTCGTCCGGGAAGTCCAGCAGCTCGGAATTGCGTTCTGGGGAGCCATGTTCGCTATTGAAGGGTGGGACGAACTTGGTGTGGGCTGACGCTCCAGCAAGCTGATCGTCTCCTGGTAGCGAATGGATATATACTTCCGGACCGCCAGCCGTGCCATCGCTGGTCACGTCCGGGGAAGGGTGGTCATCGTGGGGCGGAAGCTGGAGAGGCCTCGTGGCCTGGCTGACTCGGCCGGTCCTAGCGGGATAGGAGCACTGCTTGCGGGCTTGGGTGCAGGAGCGACACGGCAGCTCTCCGTTGCACTTTATGCGGGCGGCACGGCAGGCATCGCAAGCGGTGTGCACCCGGTGTCTCCTCGAGCTCTGGGCGGCGCAGTGGCCATTCGTCTTGTGGCGGTTGAGGATATCGCGGCGCGCGAAGACGACTCCACACGTCTCGCACGCGTGCTGTGACGGGGCGGCGGCGTGGTTGTGCGAATGGCGGGTGAGCGAGGTCTTTGTTTTGTACACCCGCTCGCAGTCGGGACACTTGAACATGAGGATCAATTCATGCGCGTTTTGATTGATTAATGGACAAGGCCACTTCTTCCGGTCGCACAAAATAGTGGTATGTACATACGGGTACCTGAGCGGGGCGGTGGAGAGAGCGCGATGAAAGGGGGTGGAGTCCGCTGCGTAATCTATCTTCCGCCGAAGAGACCGAAAGGGGCAGTCGCATCCGGAGCCGTTGGAGGCCACTTTCCTTCGCACTTCCCCGGATCTTTCTCCACGCACAACTATATAAACATTCACCGACAACACACCACTCGAGGAAGGACCCAATGATGCGTATCACCGGCATCAGAAAGCGGTGGTTTCATTCAAGAAAGCTAATGCAGATGCGACTCCTCTAGTTGGAAATCCTTGGCCAGCCCTCCCCCTATCCGAACGCCCTGTATGCGAAGGTGCATCCTACAGATCAGAACCTCCCACGATAATGGTGAAAGTGTCCGGAGCACCACTGGATACCACGCCGGCGACATTGTCTGCATCCGAGGGCGACACATCGTCATACGAGAACGCATAGCCACGTCCGTTGGACTCGTAGTTGTGCACGATCTTGCTGTACCAGTTGAACACGCTCGGCGAGGACGTGTAGTACGACGAAGGCGCAACGCTCGGCTGCGTGCTGCCTCCTCCAATCAGGAAAGTGCCGCGATTGAACGCTGCGCAGAGGCGAGGAACCACGGCGTAGTGGACACCATTGTCACCCGACTGTATGCTGAAGGGGCCGGAATTGCAGCCGAAAATATCAGCCGAGGAGGGCGACTCATATGAACGGTTGTCTCCGTCGCATGAAATCGTCATGTTGCCCGTGTTGAAATAGCAGTTGACGTCTCCTGCTGCTGCCTGGGTATTGACGACAAGCGGCGTGGAAGAATATGCCTGAAACACCTGCTGGATATAGCTATCGAAGTAGCCCTGGAACGCGGAGCTTTGCTGCGAGACAACATTGTTGGGGGCCAGCACCCGGATTAATTCACCGCCCGGGGTGTAAACACAACACTGTCCCCATGGCTGGCCGTCGCTGCTCGCTTGCGATTTGAGGTCGTTGCATACGTTGCTTACGGCATTGCTGACGAGTCCGAGAGCTTGTTGCGATCCGCTACCGTCCGTGGTAGTTAGTTCAATTCCAATTGGCAGGCCGACGAAATCCACAGCGCTAATGTCTGCGAAGAGACCACCTCCTTGGCTCCAGTTGAGTTCCGCAAATCCGTAATTGGTGGCGGCATTTGGATCATTCGGGTTAACAGCGGCTGGTTCAACAAGTCCTGGACCGTTGGAGGTTCCGACCACATAAAAATCGAGGGTTCCATCAGAGAACCAAACTCGAGAGGACATACTGTTGGGTGCCTTGTCAGATTCGAATATCTCAAGCCCGGACTGGTGTGATACTTACAGATATCCCGGAATGGTAGCGTAAGTTGTGCTTCCTTGGCCTCCAAGCGGGATGGAGATATCCGAATCTGCCAACGGCACTGGAGTTCCGGATGTCGTGTTAGGGTAATACCATCCTCCAGCTGAGTTGAGAAAGACCAATTGGTAGTTGGCATTCAAACCAGTAACATATGCCTTGACATTGTTGCTGTTGAGCTGGTTGACGAGGGCGAGCTTGAGGTATGAGGGTGGTGGACTGTCCGGTGCAAAGGCATCGCCTGCCGGAGTGGTTGCATTGATGGTATTGTTGTGAGTGATGACCAGATCGTTGGCGGTTCCAGGGTGGACGATAAGCGGAACAGCGTAAGCGGATTGAAAAAGGAAACAGGACAGAGCGGTAAGTGTGATGTGAACGAAAAGCATGATGTGCTAAAGATTGAAAAGGCTAGCAGAAGAAGCGAAAACTCCCTAGATGTTTTGACGATTCGGCATTTTGGCAACCCATGGGAGTCTTATTTATTCTGGTCGTTCGGCGTCAAGTATTTGGAGGCCGTCGAGAGGATTAAATGCAAATGAGTCTCTCCACTCTTTAGCTTGCATACTACGAGCCGCTCCCGCAGACAGGAGAAACCCGAAGATGGTCTTTACGCCCGCTGTTGCACGAAGGCTAAAGCAATGCGAATGGAACGTCGATCAGCTGGCGTCGTAGGCTCGTAGCCTGTCCGAACTCCACTCCGAAGATGAGTTGCAAAGTTGCGACGCTGACGAGTTGTGGCTGTGACAACTAATGACAATCCAGATCACAATAAGGCGTGGTCACAGCAGCCAGTTCTCCAGGGTATTGGAGGGGAGAGGTCGCCCTATGGCCCACGCCTCTCCTGAAGTGCACGACTCAACGGCGTTCCATGGCAGTTCCGCTTACGCAATACGCAACAATGGAATCTCGACAGATGAACCCCTAAAACCGAGGCTTGAGCGCCGCAGCGCACGTCGATTTGTTGCAGCTGTGTTCGTGAAGGTCGAATGGCAGATATGGCGGCTTCACTGAATGCTGATTGGCCCGGAGCATTATGACTTTCAAATGAAGTTCGAAGAAGATGGCGCTACTAGCCTCTCGCGCGCGCCCTATCAGCCCAGCAGGGCAGGTCATTCGGCGAGCGGAAGATCGACAACCGGCTCCACCAAGGCCAACCACACAGCGTTGAGGAGGATGCTCTGCTTTCTCTTTGTTCATCCTTCCAGCATCCTGACTATCCAGGAACGGGGCATAGCTCCTGAGACGCACGCGATCCCGATCGTCGCCCTCGTACCCCGAATAGTAGTGTGGCCGGCCAGGGCTTAAGGAACAACACAGTTGGACAGACAGGTTGCATCCGTTGCCATGCATTAGGTGGTTCACTGGAAGAACGCACTCCGGGTGCGCGGCAGAAAGTCTTCAGACGTACTGGAAGGAACAGCTTCTGGAGACGGATGAGGTGCTTTCGCCGTCCTTTACCACCTGGTGCACCTCTCGATATGGATTTCGTCGCTGCAGCCTTCCTTCTTCCAGCTGCAGCTTGCACGACAACAACGCCATGCCTCGGCGAGCTGGACCAAATGTTGTACGCCAGACACGCCGGAATAGAGACTTCAGCGTTGTGAAGATCTTCCCACATGTGGCAGATGAAACGGTCGCTCTTGATGCTGAATTCAAGTCAGAGCTATGCTCCGGACGAAGCGAACGGCCGAAGACAGACAACCAAAGACGAGATCTCAAGCTCACGCCATGGTCATCAGGTTCTCCCTCATTGTGTCTGGCAATTGTACTCGACACCTTGCTCTTCGGGATTCAGAAGCGCCTGTTGGTCCTGGAAGAGCATCACCCTGTACCACAGCTGCTCGTATTCTTCTCTCGCCGACCCAAGAAAGACGAAGCGGTCAAGAGCGCCCTCCCAAGATTCAAAGTGACATGTTCCCAAGTCCAGCTTCTGGGCCAACAGTCCAAGGATTTCGATGCCCTCTTCGTCTGCGTCTCGATTGAGGGCCCAGATGGTGAATATCGCCCAGAAAAGGACTTCAGTGTACATTTCGACTGTCGCCACACTCTTGCCCAACTCCAGCGCTGCTTTGAGCATTGCTGGCATGTCGATCGCACCGACGGCAGGCAGATCTGGCTCAAATGCCTTGATCATGGAGACTCCAGCACTCTGAAGGAGCAGATGAAGCTGCAGCAGGATGCGATCCCCTTTTCGATCTCGCTTAGGGTCACGGTGTGCTATGTCTGTGAAAGATACGTTAGAGCTGTACCTGCCAATCTCCAGCGCCACCTCGAGGACGACCTGATCCTTCTCTGTTCCAAATCCCAGCTCCTCAGCAGTCCAGCAGCTCAACAATGCGTTCACCAGGTTATTGTCGACGAACGTTCTCTCTTGGAGGTCTCTGAAACCGACACCCAATTTCTGGATGGCACTTTCGTCGCTTCCTGGGCCTCTTATCACTGCCACTGGGACGCACTCCTGGTCTGCAAAAGCGAGCACTTGAGCATAGAGTACATTCTGAGGTCCTCCCTGGGACAGGTAGAGAGCAAGTGCCTTCATGCCTCGGCGATGAGCTTGCCATGCCTCGTCACTGCCCCATGTCCGTTCCCAGGCGCCAAGAACAGATATGGAGCCCAGAATGCCTAGATCAGGCTGCGTATTTTCGAATTGGCCAAGCTGAGAGTTGACAGCCTGGATTGACATTTGTCTGAGCTTCAAGGTGAGTGCGTCTGAAGCGGGATGCCGTCCGTGGTCGAGAGCATTTGCAGTAGCTGCGCCAGTCATCTGCACATTGCATCAGCACCGGTACAGACTTGCAGACACATGGCAGTACAGACCAAACTCCAGAACGCTGGACGACTTTGCATTGCTTGTGCTGGCATTTCTCTCTCCCACTTGGGCTTTTCAGCCAGAAGCTTGTCGTGTACTGTTGGTAAACGCAGGTCCATCATTGGCGAAGCAACCTCTACAATATAGTTGAACAGCATGTGGAGGATATTTGGGTCTCCGAAAGAGTGAAAATCGACTGGTAAAACCGAGAATGGGTCGATTTCGTCACTTCCCATATCGAAGACAAATGTCGGCGGCCTGCGATGGGAAAGAACAGTGGTTGTGGCATTTCGTTCGTAATATCGTTCGTAATCTCGCACCTTTCCAGAGCGCGCGTGGTCCTTGGAACGTCCGGACTGTTGTTTGAGACGAGAGGCAGCAATAGTGGCTCTGCGTTTGTCTGCAGAAGCCAGCGCTGCCTGCCGTCGTACGATCTTGCGCAAGATTTCGGGGTCGTTGTTCTCGGCGGTTTCGGTTGATAAGGCTGCGACTGGTTGGCTGGGTTTGCGGCGTGACTTGATCTTAGATCGAGCTGATTCGAGCACGATGATGCCGCGCATGCTGGCTTCATCCGCTACGGTAGTATGGCGAGTGGCCTGGCCTCCCTTTGGCGCGAAAGGCCCACTCATTTTGGGGTCGACGATAGCCGAGCAGGAGAAGAGCGCCATTAGGGAAAGCCCCACGACTGCCTACTTATCGCAGCCTGGTCACCTTGCGTCGAGAGACGGGACGACTTAGACTCAGACTCGGAGCCGCTATTGGCACATCCCTGTCCTCCAAGTCAGTGGCTTCCAAAGGCGTCGGTTTGCGCTCATATCAAGGACATGAGGCCTACGGCCTCACATCTTTGGCCGCCGGCACGGCACACTACTGCAGCAGCAAAATGCTGTTTCATCTCTCGGCGATCAGGGAGTCGTATAGCGTCGGTGTGGGCGTTCCCTCAACCTTGTTTCGTCCCTGACTCTGAACTGGAAGCTCAATAAGGTTATACTTCAAGTTGTCATTTCGTCGATGCGCACGGGTGCAAGCCACTGCGGGAGGAGCACACACACACCTATCACCACCACAAAGGCGTTGCTGACTTGTCGACTGACTCATCTTCACGATCGCACCATGGCGCTGAGATACTCTCAAGCTGGACATCACTTCTGCGAGACTGACACGGACACACGAGTGATGGACAGCGCCAATACCACTTGCTCCTTTGTAGTTCCGAATCTTGTTACTGGCCAGCATCATGGGCATAACTTTTGCCAGCGCAGTGTGCCGGGAACCAAGATGTCGGATTCTTGTGCAGGCCTTTCGTTGCCAGGGTACGATGGCCTTCAAGAAGAAAGCTTTTCCGCAAAGGATTCGATCTGGAAGCACTGGACACATCCGGGCATACTTTATTTTACTGCCGCAACAATACGTTGGTATCTTGGGCGTCGTTTGTTGGATCCTGCATGGTCTCGCCCGTGCTAGGAGGTCGTCACTTCGAAGGAAGATACCGGACTACTCTGAGACCATCTGCTCGGGTCGGCTGCACTGGGCATCGGTCGTCAGTGCCTCTCGCAGAGATTGCAGGAATCGATAGTTGAACAACGCAATCGAGTGTTCGAGAGAAGCAGGATGATGGCTCACAGGGTGGAACTTAATGCCTGAGTCAGCCTTGACGTATCGGTTTTGCACCAAGACGACTTCCCCCAAGACTGATCAACCCCATCTCATTCAAGACTCCCACCAGAACGGAAGAAATGTTCCAGGAGGTTCTGGTTTGTCCACAATACTCGAGTGCAACATCCTTCAAGGACATGGTTTTAACCTCAGTCGGTTCTGATCCAAACAGCGACGGGAGCCAATCTGAGACTTTCAATTCGCGAGAGCCCGATTGCTGGTATTTTAACACTGCCAAGGCAATGATTACTCCCCAGGAACTGGCGCTCTACAATGAATTCCCAAGATGAGGAGATCCTGCCCAGAATGGAGCCTTTGTCGGGGCATATTAGTTCTCACTCACCTCGTGCTCCAAAAGTAGGCCTCTCAAGCGAAGCCATGGGTACAGCCTGCCCTTTGCCTGAGCCCAAGCCAGCGTCTCTAACACCACGGAAGTGACGTGGAACCAATCGTGTGAGTTTAACCATAGCCTGGCAAATTCTCCCTGATCTTTTGCCCTTCATGGTTATATAAGCACTCCCAGTCAGACATGACCGGATACAGCCTGCCGTGCATCAGCCCATCCATCTGACTGCGTCGTAGCAATAACCCTCGCAGCTTCCGGAGAATGCATTCCACGATGTCAATACTCAATCCCACCGTCTCGAGAACGCTCAAGCTCATCCATCATCGAGAAAGAAATACATCTACCATCTTCGCCACATGCTACGGACTGTCATCGCGGACCAGGCATAACAAGAAAGGGCGCCCGGTACTTCTGAGATACTGGCGCCAAACGATCGAAATCGAAGGCATGGACGATCGCCAGAGTTTTGCCGCTGTCCGGGAACAACCACAGCACAATAGCCAGCTACGTGCGTCTTCATCGACAACTGCCGCATACCAGCCTCACCCGGACACCGTCGTCCCAAGTCAGCCAATCGTTCGGGACAGGCCAGTTTCCACTATACAATACCAACGAGGCACTGGGAAGCCGTTCGAACGAAACGACAACCTTTGCCGCCCGATGTGATTTGTTTCATCTCCTCACTCATTGCGATGCTGTCGAGGACCGGCGTCTAGGAGCTGTTTTGCCTGGCCGTCGTTCAGGAGATGAAACATACCAAGCGATCAGACGTGAGAGACATTACAAGAACGTCTCGGAGATATAGCGGGCTACTATTGATCCAAACATCGCAGATGGGATGGCTCGAAATCGTCAACCATCTACTTGAAAGCGGCAATACCTCCATCGCAAAGCTGAAATCAACCAGGCGACTTGGTCAGGAGATATTAATGATAGCAGAGTTCTTGGTCTCTGAGTGTTCAATTCTGGATCTTTTATGACACACCGACTCTAGATACTGGGTACCGTTCATTCGAACATACACTGCACTCATCACTCCTTATCTCATTCACGCCTGAACAGGTTGGGCGAACATTTGGCATTCGTTCTGGGGGGCCGCTCGAGGATTGGATGGTAAGATCAGCCTTCTGCTCCTTTATCATCCGCGAAAGAGTATCGCATCAAACTCATTCGTCCTTTCCGTTGAGATACCATTGTTAGGCCAAGCGCATCGAGCCTATGCTCTACCTTCCAATTCATCAAATGAACCCATCAATACCCAAAACAGGCATCATCTTAACTCCGATATGACTAACACATAGCTTGAAGCAAGTATCCTACACTTACTTGGCCAGAGCCTGGTCGTTGGGCTCTTCCAGAAGCACAGAGGAGCTTCTGGGACTCCCTAGCATCTACACCGACAATCATTCTGAGGGACCGGGTGTCTTACAGCTTTGGAATGGCCGGTTTCGTCCGATCGGTCGAACCCATTGTACAGACGTGCTCTTTTGCCCACTCAAGTGCTGCAAACTGTGATCTTCGAGGGATTGCTGCTTTGCCAACGCATTCAACGAGCAAAGCTTCACCCCCGTATCGTGGGATCACAGCAGCCCTCCGTCCAAAGGCTCTGATGGTTTGATTCACTCGGCTGTGAGGAAGTCTCCAAGCTTAAGCTACGTGAGCGAAGACTACTCGGAATTGTCAATCTGCTAGGACCTGTACGGAACGGACGTGTGGAAGCCATGGGGTAACTATAGTTCTAAAAAGTTACCGCTTAACCCTAGAGTCGATATCTAACTTGATACACGAGAGGGAAGTATCGAGTACGAATGTATTGGAGTTATTATAGAACACGACTCAAACAGGCAGGACATTGTCGCTCTTTGGTAAGACGGCCAACTGTCTCTCGCCCCATTGGTATTTAAGCTAGCTTTCCCCTCTGTCGCTCACAAAGTCAATGACCGATTTTTGATCAACATATCAACAGAATGAAGGGATGCGATGTTTATATCAACGCACATCGAGATCAAGCATCAAGTCTACGAATTATAGCAGTTAGTAAGCTATCGAGTTGTGAGAGAAGAACAGTTCACGATCGCAAGCCTACCATAATGATTTGGCTTGCCTCTCAAATGAATGTTGTATCTACAAAGCGAACAGGGCCTATTCCAAAATGGGCTCAAGAGACTACCGTACGAAAGATCGTCCAAACAAAGGATTTGAGTAATCGAACACGCTATCGAACCTGCTGTTGTTACTCTCCTCACCCTGCTGCTCCATCGTCGTATCGGTCGTACTCACTTAACATATCACGTAGAAGACCACTCTTCAGTGCATTCATCTCATATTACTCCATCAAAGTCATTCACACTCACGCTCATATATACATTTCTAGCATGTCGGAACCCGCAAACTCAGTCGGGAAGACTCGATTTCTCGCCCAGCAGAACCCTTGTTGAAATCCCACATATGTGGCATGACATCTCCGTCTCCAGCTCCGATATCTTAGGGAAGTTGGGACCTTGCACAGCTGACTCGCATCAAAGCTCAAAGGCTATCTTGGCGAGTCAAGCAGATAGGAGGAAGCAGTGGATTGGAGGAGTTTGGAGCTCGAGTGACGGTCTCGCAACGTGTTGTTCTCTGCTTCTCTTGGGGTCTAGAAGTTCGAGGGAAGGTTTATCTTGACTGTGAGGTGGAGATTTTTTGGATTGTCGAACATTGTCTCGCTGTAGAGCGTGGTCGGATGTTGCATCTAGCAAGTGTAGTATATCGGTCTCGCTGTATGAAGACGATTCACCATGCTGCTATCTAGGCCCAAGCTCTTGTGTCCTTACCAAGGTCCTCGAGACGTGCCACTCTCACTTGGACACAGTCTGGAAAACCCGTTGGTCAGTGCTGCCTTCATGATTCCAAGTTTCCAGCTGGATTGAGAGTCGTCCAGCCTGGAAAAGAATACTATAGTCGGGGCTCGATTTCAAAACGAGAGTTCCATAGCTCGAGAGAAGGGCATCCCTTCCAACCAGGAAGAGCATATTGAACTCTGGACTCAGGCTCAAGGGATAGGCATCAACTTTCTCTTAGTTCGAAACTCCAGGCGTGTCCGCAATCCGGAAAATGTACTTCACAGCATTCGCCTTGCCCTCCTTCAGGTTGCTCAAAGCACCTTCAATCCCCTCCAACCCACCAGGCACAATCTCCCGAGGCTGTGCTCTGAACCATCCTTCCTCCAGCCCTTTCGCAATATACCTGAAATGCACATATCCGAAATCCTTCAAATCATCTGGTACGCCATGCACAGCGCCAACCGTAGTCAAGCTCTGCTTGATGCTCTTCGGTATGCCTTCATACTTCTTCCCAGGCAACACCAATGTAATCTTGCCAGTCTCTTGATCCAAAACTTGACAGATGTTCTGGTAGCTCCGCTTCTCGCTGACAGCGTCGAAAGCGTGTTCGATCTTGCCGTGGGTTTGGGCTGCTTCGCGGAACGCGGATACGATTGCTGCGTCGCCTGAGCGGTAGTCGATAATGGTGTCGCCTTTGCTGCGGTCGATGAGGTTCTCGACGTGCTGGGTGCTGCGGCCGGCTACGCAGATAAGAGGGTGGATATTTGCTCGTTTGGCGAGTTGGATGGCGTAGGAGCCGACGGCGCTCGCGGCTCCGTATATAATGAGAGGCGTTGGCTTTGTTGCTGGAACCCAAGGTTCTGGAAGACGAAGGCGTGCGAAGAGGCCCACTGCTGCTGTAAGGCTTGCGAGGGGAATGGCGGCTCCTTCTATTCGAAGGTCAGCTTCAAACCCAGTGGCCACTTCACATTGGTTCTGTCGAATGTACCTTCGAATGAGATCTTCTTGGGGAGATGTATGGTCGTGTGCGCCCAAGACAGTGCGTATTCTGCGTAACTTCCGCCTGGTTTCATCATCTCGTGGAAGGCTGCTACTCTGTCTCCGGGCTTGAACTCCGAGACATGCTCTCCCACTTCATGGACGAAGCCTGCGATGTCATCGCCCTGATTCTTCGGTGGTTGATCAGGCATGGTTTGTGGCCGTTTCCTGGTTCCAGATCAGCCATGATGATGGTCGACGATCCATTATTCGTACTCACCAATCTTTCGGATTGCTCCCGCTGTATACAACTTTGGTCACAACCTGATACGGCCCAGGCTTTGGTATGGGTACATCTTGAATCGTGACTTTCGGTCCCTTCGAGACAACTGCTTCTTTCATGGTTCCAGTTGAGGTGTGTCTTGTTTGGCCAGCGATAGCTGACAGCCGTCGCGAGGCAGACATTCGGAAAGCAGGGGGCATGATGAACAACAGAAAGCTGCTGGGAATACCTTTGAAGGGAAGTACTTCGTATGCAGGATGCATTAAAAGAGCTCCTCATCCCCATAGCTATGCGCGTGCTCCCAGCCGGATAGCCGAAAGGAGGGTATCGTCATCGCAGAGGTTGATGGTGTTGTTCCTTTGCAAACTCCAGGACGTAACGTAATAACAGACCTTACCTGAAGACCCCGGTCACCAAGTGGTGGAATTGAGGCCGGGAAAGTCGGTTTCAGGAGCGATGCAAGATCCGACGTCCACCATGCCGTGGTACCGGGTAAGAAACGCGTGGGGGCAAAGGTCTCACGTGAGGTTCCTGCCCTCGCCGTCGCGAAATCCGTTGTGCTTCCCTACAACAATGCCGAGTTCGATGGAAAGGAGGTTAAAGTGGGCGAGCATTCGGTCTTGATATGCAGGAAATGTAATAACGACTTCTCCAGCAGAAGAAACAGGGAAGAAGACGGAAAGGAGTCGGGTCTATGTGAGAGGTCGATCAGGATGCGGTTGCCCAGGAGACAGCTTCGTTGACGCTTGGCGTTTTACATCAAGCTAGCCAAAGCAGCTGCCAGTGCTCACGACATACAATCTCGACTTCGCGGCCGGACGTCACCTCCTTCGCTTCCTTCTCTCCCATTCCCACGCCGCACCCTCACCGTCTCCAACCCTACGACCCCTCCGCCCATCCCCGCCGGCGCCGTTGAGGATCTCCGCTGCCAGTGACGCCTTCCCAATTCCCGCCCCGCGCCGTCAACAATCGCAGTCGCTGCTGGGGCGGCCAACAGCTCCGCCCAGCACCAGTATGGCCGACGACAAGAAATCGAGCATTCAAGTCGTGGTGCGTGTGCGCCCATTTACCATTCACGAAGCCGCCCAGCTCACCAAGAGCGACGATGGCCCGCTGTTTCTCGGCGATGGCTCGCTCGCGGCGGCACCCAAACCGAAGCTGGGCCAGAAGGGCATCCGCAGTGTCATCAAGATCGTGGACGACAAGTGCTTGTATGTGGAGTCTCATGATTGCTGGAAATATGCCGTCACTGACACAGGCGTAGAGTATTTGACCCTCCTGAAGACAACCCTGTCCAGCGATTCAGCAGATCTGTCGTCGGGCCCACTGGAAAGCGCGTCAAGGATCAGACGTTTGCTTTCGACAAGGTCTTCGACGAGAACACGACGCAGGCTGATGTATACGACGCGACTACCAAAGGCCTTCTCGGCCACGTCTTCCAGGGCTACAACTGTACCGTATTCGCATACGGCGCCACTGGATGTGGAAAGACGCACACAATCAGCGGCACCTCGGCGCATCCAGGAATCATCTACCTCACCATGCAAGAGCTGTTTGAGATGGTGATGGAGCTGCAGCAGACGGAAGGCAAGGATATCGAAGTTTCATTGTCTTTCCTGGAGATCTACAATGAAACAATTCGCGACTTGCTTGGCTCTGAGGAGAACACTAAGGCTGGTCTGATGCTGCGCGAAGACAACACTCAGGCTGTCTCTGTTGCCGGCCTCTCTTCGCACAAGCCCCAGAACGTGCAGGAGGTCATGGACCTGGTGGTGCGTGGAAATTCGAACAGAACACAGTCCCCAACTGAGGCCAATGCCACTTCCTCCCGGTCGCACGCCGTGCTCCAGGTCAATGTCTCTTCCAAAAACCGCGATGCTTCAGTCCATGAGCCAGTGACTTTTGCCACTCTGTCCATTATCGATCTTGCGGGCTCTGAGCGCGCCTCAGCAACCAAAAACCGGGGCGCGCGCTTGCAAGAGGGCGCCAATATCAACAAGTCGCTTCTTGCTCTTGGCTCGTGCATCAATGCCCTTTGCGACCCAAGGCGCAACAGCCACGTGCCATACCGGAATTCGAAGTTGACGCGACTGCTCAAGTTCAGTTTGGGTGGCAATTGCAAGACCGTCATGATTGTTTGCGTGTCCCCAAGCAGCCAGCACTTCGACGAAACCCAGAACACGCTTCGTTATGCCAATCGAGCAAAGAATATCCAGACGAAGAGCGTGCGAAATGTATACAATGTTGATCGACACGTGAAGGACTATCTGAAGAAGATCGACGAGCAGATGCTCCGCATCAACGAGCTGCAAGCACAGCAGAAGGACTACGAGACGGTTGCGTTTGCGAAGTTCCAAAAGGCAGAAGCCAAGAGAGCCGAAATCGCACATGAAGGCTTGCAGAGGATTAGGCTGGCATACGACCATTCGAGCACTGATCGGAGGGACCATATCAACACGACTTTGCGGCTGAAGCAGCTGGAACGCCGAATAAGTGCCATCAGTATGTGGATTGGAGCTTTCGACCAGATATGCGAGACTCGCGAGGAAGAAGAGCCTCCTGCATCGTTGATGGCGATGCGTAAGACCGCTCAAGGAATCTTGATTGAGCTCGAGTCAAGCAGGCAGCATTTCCACCAAGCACTGGCTAAGATGAAATGGACCCGCGCCATTGAAACTGCTCTCCAAGATGGTATTCGCCAACTTCTGGCAGTTGATGCTGCCGTTTCTGACAGTCCCGATGAGGTCAACTTGCGGAAAGAGGTTGAGTTGCTCAAGCTTCGTGCAGATATGGATGTGCACATGGCTGTGCTTGAGCAAGAGAAGGGCGGGGAGTCTGGTTTGATGCAGATCATGCTCTCGACCCACTTCGAAACCATCGCCATCTTGAGCCAGATCGCTGAGATGAACGAGGAAGACGCCATGAACGTAGCGAGGGATCTGCTCGGAAAGATTATCAAATCCTGTCTCGACGCCACTGGCCAAATCATCAAGCCAGACGGGGGCCTCCAGATCACGCACGCGGTTGCACCCACCAGGAGCGGCACGCCAAGGAAGAAGAAACAAGTACCTCTCGCAGGCCCAAGTCCGCTGAAGAGCAAGATTCGGCAGTCCGTCCCGGCACAACCTCAGCAGATCTCTGCCATACCTTCTCACATTGCAGCGGAGTTGCAGCCATCCCCCAACGTTGGCTCCAGTCCCACGCGCGGAGTCGGGGCAAGTCCTAAGAGGCGGATCCGACTTGGCGGCATGGCACGTAAAGGAGTCTACTTTTCCGGCGGAACTCCTAAGAGAAGGTCGCCCAAGAAGCAGCGTTCAGTGAAGTGGAGAGACGAAGCCCAAGATGAGCATGGTAACAACAACAGCCTTGTCGAGTTCCAGCCCACGCCAAAGTTCGACGGCAATTCGCCGGCCATGGCTATTGGCTCTAGCGCTTCTGAGGAGGTTCCTAAGCTGTCATCGGCTTTCGATACTCTGAATGTGGACAACGACCTCATGTCCAGCCCGCTTCCAGCTCTGCCTACTGCCAGCAGTGAAGCACGCAAGATGACAAATGGACGTTTCGCTACGGGTTTTCTTTCCAAGAAGAGCGACACTTCGCCCACGATGATGCCGCCTCCAACGCTCACCCTGGGTTCTTTCTCGAGCGAAGACGACAACAGTCCGCTGCGAGAGGTGCATGCTAACAGCGCACCCCGCCGTAATACGTTGACCCGCAAGGATTCATCGCTGGAGAACAAGGAGCCTATACGCAATGACGCCTACGCCTCATCTGAAAGCGACATGGAACGGTCTTTTTCTACCAAATCTGAGGCTCAGGAGATCGGCAAGGTTGTGCGCAAAGCTCGACGCACTTCATCTCTGAACGGCAACCTCCCTTCGAAGCACCGCGATCGTGGTAGTATCCAACGCCGTCGTAGCCCGACCGCGTCGTCACCGCCATCTGATTCCGGAAGTATCACGAGCATTCACGCTCGTCGTCAAATGGTCGGAAACCCTCGTGAAAGCCTCCTTACTCCACGAGCTTCTGCCAGCACAAAGGGCACGATCCCGCTGAGCGCTCGCCGCAGTATGTTTGACCTTGGCACTCCACGGGACAGCATCTCCTCGGCTCGGCCAGCCAGTCGCGGTAGTCTCATGCCTGGCAGTGCCAACCGTTCAGGAGGTATGCCGCCGCCGTGGCGATGAGCTGGTCTCACGTTGGACATCATTGTGTAGCATGGCCTTGTCTGGATTAGGGAGAGGGTTGGAAATGATGATGTTTCTGGAGTCTGCACCCTTTGTCAAGGCAACTCGTGTGTTCAGGCACATGGATTCGAAGGATACTTGTTCCTCTGTTCCAGCATTTTCACTCATGCGTACTAGCGCCTGAGATTTTCGTCTTAGCGACTTTCGTATAATGAAGCAACTGAGAGTTTGCAATTGATCAAAGACTTTAGAGCTCAACGCTGTGTTCACATTCCAGGTGTCCCCGATCTATCTCGACACCGTCTACTTTCCTGACTGCAATCTGTTGATGAAACTGTAAATATGTGGCGGAAAAGACGAGGGAGAAAGTAAGGAGCAAAATGACATTGTTCATCGTAGTTGACATGAGCATATTCTCACCCAAGTCACCCTACGTCTCTGAAGGACAGCCACTACTTGCTTTCTAATTCCGTCCGCTACTTGGAACAGCTCGAAAGTTCTGTGCATGCTCAGTTGTGCTCCGTGTAATGGAAGGACTTGTTTGGTCTGGACCTATCGCAAACCTACTCCTCATGAAAGATCGCCATGCAAGTGAAACTTCGAAGGCAAATGCGAAGACCACCCAGCCCCTTTGCTCGGAGCCTAGGAAGTGAATGGCTTTGATGTTGAAGGTATTGGAGCACACGGCTCTGACAAAATTTCTCACCATATCAAAATCGAGCGATCTCTGATCAACAGGTCAGGACCCGGACTGGAGCAAGAGTTTCAACCGGTTTTGGGTGGAGTCGCCGAGGAGGTAAAACTTCTTTGGTAGGTAGATCCACATGAGCACATATTCTCTTATTTGAAAACAAGACTCTCTGTCAACGTCGTCCATTACCGCAACGTCATTCAAGACAAGGCCCCGAACAGGCGATGTCTCGCAGAGGTGGAGCTCCAACAGCACGCCATCCGGTAGAGCCCCACAGGTAAGCTTCCCAGCGACCAGAGCATGTCACCCAGTATATTTCGCTGCAAGGCAAAACTTTCTTTCCGACCACTTACTCAGTATTATCAGTCAGCATCACATCCAAGATAGAAACCATGGTCCTCACGAACGGTCATCCAGCCTCAAATGGCGTCAACGGAGATGGCCACTCCAATGGCACTCCAAATAAAAAACTCATCCTCAACGCCTTCGTTGAAATGTGCTCCGGCCACCAATCCCCCGGTCTCTGGCGGCATCCTGACGACCACTCCTCCGACTTCAATTCTTTGCAGCACTGGATCAAACTCGCGCAACTCCTCGAACGCGGCCACTTTCACGGGATGTTCATCGCCGACGTTCTAGGTGGCTACGACGTCTACCGCGGCCCCAAAAACCTCTCTCCAGCAATCGTTTCCGGAGCGCAATGGCCCGTGAACGAGCCTTTATCCCTAGTTCCGGCCATGGCTGCCGC
The DNA here is from genome assembly GCA_002785995.1 of Mycosphaerelloides madeirae. Classification (NCBI taxonomy): domain Eukaryota; kingdom Fungi; phylum Ascomycota; class Dothideomycetes; order Mycosphaerellales; family Mycosphaerellaceae; genus Mycosphaerelloides; species Mycosphaerelloides madeirae. The sequence continues at coordinate 44,620 of NHNV01000058.1, read as the reverse complement.
AACGCGGAATCTCGGGTTTGGCGTGACGGTTTCGACGACATATGAGCAGCCGTATCATCTTGCGAGGCGGATGAGTACTGTGGATCATTTGACTGGTGGACGAGTGGGATGGAATGTGGTGACTGGATATCTGGATTCGGCGGCGAGAAATCTTACCAATGGAGCTTCGCAGCCGGAGCATGATGAGCGGTACGCGATTTGTGAGGAGTATATGGAGGTTGTGTATAAACTCTGGAACGCTTCTTGGCGCTCTGATGCTGTGAAGTTGGACGCTGCCAGAGGTGTATACACAGATCCTAAATTGGTACGAGAGATCAACCATGAAGGGAAGTATTTCCAGGTTCCGGGCCCACACATCTGCCAACCCTCACCACAGCGGACGCCGGTCATCATGCAGGCAGGGAATAGCAAAGCTGGCAAGGCGTTTGCTGCGAGGCATGCAGAAGCTATTTTCGTCTCTGCGCATAGTCCTGTGTCCGTCAAAGGAACTGTAGAGGAGATTCGGGCGAAAGCGGCGGAGCTTGGTCGCGATCCTTCGAGCATTAAGGTGCTTGCCAAGTTCTGCCCTATACTTGGGCGCACGCAAGAGGAAGCTGAAGCGAAGTATCGTGATTACGCGCAGTATGGGTCGTATGAGGGAGCACTGGCTCTTTTCGGAGGCTGGACCGGTGTTGATATGGCTCCATATGGCGAAGATGAGGAGCTGAGATACGTGGAGAGTAATGCCATTCGAGGCTATATCCAGAACTTATTGAAGACTGCGCCGGAGGTAAATGGTGGCAAGTGGACGAAGAAGACTTTAGCGGAGCACATTATGGTGGGTGGACTAGGTGCGACATCTGTTGGCACCGCGGAGATTGTGGCCAATGAGATGGAGAGGTGGGTTGAGGAAGGCGGAGTTGACGGGTTTAACATTGTGAGTAAACGTGAGGCGTTGGTAGACGATGGTGTGCTGATAATTTCCAGGCGTATGCACTCATGCCACAGACGTTCGAGGATGTGGTAGAACTTCTTGTCCCAGAGCTGAGAAAGCGTGGCTTATTTTGGGACGACTACTGTGTCCCAGGTGGTACGTTCCGAGAGAATCTGAATGAAATGCCTGGACAACGAGAGCCGCCGCCTGACCATCCTGCGGCGAAGCTCATATGGCGTCCCTCGCCAAAGAAGGTGGGATTTGCGCTGCAGGACGACGATGGTGTCGAAAGGCAGACGAATGGCCATATGGACTTCGAAGACAGCCTGGACGAAGACGACGTGGTTGACCCGGCTGCGATGCAGCTGTGTTGAGTGGAGCGGCTGCGAGCATGAGAGAATAAAGGGTTTAACATCTGTTTTGCCACTCAAATGTCATGTCGCTGGACGTATCGTACGTCTGTGGGTGGCTATACCAAAAGAGATGTATTAGACGCATCCGGTCTTCTTCTAAGGCGAAATCAAGGCTTCGCGCGAGGCCAGCAGACTGCAGCAGTCCTTGATACCAGTGTCAGCAACCGAGATCGGTTATCTGACATCTTGAAGTCACCGCACTGGCAAGGGATGTTTCGAGAGCTTCATATCAACATGCCTTGCGAAACAAGGATCATTCTGCGGTTGATGTCGTGCTGCAGCAGGCCACGTCGAATACAGTGCAGTCCGAGTCCGAAAATATTCTTTGTAGTAGGTCGCCAGCAGTGTGGAAAACGTTGGTTCTCCACAGAGACCCGACAATGCCACGAGCATCCTCGTGGGTCGCTGCACGGTCGAAGGATCTGGAGCTACGACGTGCTACCATGGTGCTCTCACGCTGCTGCTCGCCGAATTCGGATAGGACCTCTGACATCTGTAGGGCCAAGATTCTCATCAACGGGTTCCCCTTTCTGGAGAACTTCGCACAGGCCCTGGCGTCTCAGATGCCAGGCCAGCTCTCGGATGGACGGCATTGCATCGCGCCAGGACTCGAAACCGAGATCTGACAGCTCGTCTGCCGTCAGGACCCTTGCGACTTCGGAAGGGCAGAAGGTCTTGGGCGGGTGCCGTTTCTGCAGGAAGTCGTCCATGTATTGTTTCAGAGCGTTGCTGTCGTTTGTATCGTTCGACATGGCGGATCGATGAGCCGGAAAGGGGGACCACAGGAGTTCTTCGGTACCAGACGGGAAGGGTGTTGCTGCAAGAGAAGAATGCAGGCGACCGTAGGTGCAGTCGACATGCAGACAACCGAACGGTAGATTCTTGGAGAGTGATGATGGGGTGTACACAGAAGAGACGTGGGATGGAAGTGTGCAGTACGGTGGAGTCGTGGAAGGAGCTTCGGCTGCTGCCAAACGCCAAACCGTGCGAGCGACGCTAGCGTTTCATGCCGCAAAGGGGTTGGCGCGAGGCAGGTGAAACGGCGGCAATCGAGCGCTCGGCGGGCGGCTGAGGCGGTGGGAAGCAACACAACGAAACCACCGTAGACTGTGGGATCTCGTCTTAGGGTCGCGGCTAGTCATTCACCTACATCCGCACTACTCATCATATCCAAGCCGACCGTGGCAAGAACGAGGTGTCGCCGCCGGCAGTCGCGGGCGCTGTCGAGGAAGGCGGCGTCGAGGGTGGTGGGTTGTGCTTTCCCCGCCGTCCTTTCACAGACAGACGCATGGCTGCAGCTGCCGCAGGATATTAATAGCACACAGTAGTAGTGTAGCGGCCAGCAATTGCTTGAAGTCGCGAGGCCTTGACCCTCGTGCGCTCTCTCACTACCACTCTCACACTTCGATCGCTGGGCGCTGGTCGGGCTGGAGACAGGCCTTTTGCTGCTGCTGCTGCAGTCATCACCTTAGCCTCGCCCTCCACTACACTACACTACACTACACTACAGCCTCACGCATGCACATACACCACTGCGACTGCACCGCGACATCACCTGCTGTCGCCGCCGCCCGACTCGCGCTCGCTCTCTGCACCTGTCTCTCGCGCAGGCTCTCTCCACCACCAACTCTCCGATCTCCGCTGTTGCAGCACCTACTGTACGACTGCACTCTACTGTTGGACCCGAGCTGGCCGTCATATCCTCCCCGCCTCACCTGAGGCGCATCCTCCCGCCCGCCCACACGACGGCTTTCCCTCACCCTATACAATCACCTACCTCCTCCACCCATACACACACGCACACGACATGGCGCAGGTCATGGCTCCCTCCTCCACCCCAGGCCCAATGTCGTTCTCGCCCGAGCCAGATGACTCTCCCGAACCGCAAGCCATATCGCGTCCACGACCGCAAGCCCGCGAACCGCGCATCCTCTCCTATGCCGACAACAGGATGTCGTCCTACTCCAAGCGCTCCTCCAAGTCGCGACCCCATTCCAACGTTGGCCCACCCTTCCCATCAAGTCTGAGCTATGCGCACGTTCGCGACTTCGCCTACCCAGCGTACCACCCAATGCACTATGGTGCCCCACCTGATCCTCCCTCCGGCGCAAGCACGCCTGGCTCGGATTGGAACGCGGGCAGGAGACAGTCAGAGTCGGCCGAGGGAAGCAGCACGACGACCACAGGACGAGGCTCATGGATTGCTGGCCCATGGGGAGGCGACGGCGCCATCTATGGTGACCCCGCTGCATACATGGATCCACTTCCGAGCACAGCCTTTGGCAACGCGGGCGAGGAGTGGGACTCAGACGAAGCTATAGCGATGAGGATGAACAAGCACCGCAAGAGCAAATCATTCACCGACAACCCAAACTACGAGCGCGGCCGGCGGCGGGGTAATAGTACCAAGAGTGCTGACTACTCACTGTTCTCCGGAGCGCAGAGCCAGTATGATCCAGCTGGAAGGGATGCGCTACGGCAGAGCAGAGGCTTTGCGGGTGCTGAAAATGGCGACTCCAGCAGGCGGGACTCGCATCTGCACAATGCCGCGACTGCAACATTGCCAAGTCGGAGCTTCCATACCGGTCATGTGCCCGTCGACCCGGACGATCCAATGCCGTTGGACGCCGAGCCAAGTTCGCATTCACCACAACGAGAGAGTCTGGGACCGGAGGATGAGGATCTGTTTGCCGGACCTTCACTGGCACTGTACAGCTTCGAGCCGGAGAATGGCAACGAGCTGCGACTGACCGAAGGCGAGACGATCATGGTAGCATATCGCTACGGACAAGGATGGCTGGTCGCCGAGAGAAGTGAGACTGGCGAACAAGGCCTGGTCCCTGAGCAGTATGTTCGACTGCTGCGAGACATCGATGGCTGGGATGAGGAGAAGGGAGGATTTGTTGATGATGATGAGCTTGTCGGCGACGTGGAGACTCCCAAATGCGAGGGCCCTGACAGTGACGAGCCTGCCAACGCTGAGGTGCCTCCCGCCAGACACGTTCATGTGCCTGACAGGGTGCTTCACACGCCAGGCCATCGTCCTGATCCCGACTTCGAAGCTGCGATGGAAGAGATGAACATGAACTTTACGGTTGCGGACAAATGACTGGGAGTGTTGGAGAATCGAGGTCCTTGGACAGCTAACATTCTGTCTGGATAGCGCCTGGATTTGCGTAGACACGACTCCAATACGAGACATGTTGCCTGCGGGCGGTGCGCTTATGGCCACCTGAAGACCAATCCATTACCGCTGAGCATCGTGCGCTTGAATGGTACGTAGGACGTACAAGAATGTAGCTGACTAATCTAGATTTCGGACATCTTTCGCGTCTCCAGAGACAACGAGGTACTTCTACTCCCTATCCCGCACTCTTGAATAGGGTCCTAACGACCGGTGTACTCAAACAGCTCTCTTGGACTCGTGGATCAGAGCAATAACCGCGCTATCTCGCTGTCCTACGAACAGCGCGTTATCGTCTTGATTTCAGAGACTTCAGAGACTTGCAGTTGCTTCGGCAGACTCCTCATCTTCGCGGAGACATCGCATCCCGGATGCAGGTACTTCAATCCTCTTTTCCCGCCCTCTCGATCTATGAGCTGATGACGCGCATATATTTCGAGATTACTTCCATCTACTCGTGGACCAGAATCTCGACTGCGCAACCCGGCCAAGCTGAGAACTACGCAGACCGGTATTTGTCTGGGAGATCTTCAAGCAAGCTGGCCAGGTCTCTGGAATTTGCCTTAGGTACGCGGGACCGAAATCGGCTGCATGGCATGGTCTGATCATTCTACTGGGAGGGGATAAAGGTGGGTGGGCACTGATTCTTCGTCAGTAATGGTATGACTGTGCTATCCACCTCGATGACAGGCTTACTTCGGATAATGGTGCTGTTGTTGAGAACTCACATCCGCTAGGCCTGCTTATATATCACAGGGGCAGTGTTTCATAATCTATTGATCAGCAATGGAGCTGTTGACGGGCTCAGGAGCATGGCCTTGTTTGACGCAGCTGGAAATCGGACCTCTATACTTGGGGACACTCCCCCTCGCCAGGGCTACAACCATATTCGATGTGTCCGCGCCTCGAAACACACTCTTCAGATATGTACCTATTGACTGGCTCAGGGGCTTGGTCCGTCTTAATACTAACGGAGATTTGGGCCTTCATCTCTGGAGAGATTGTCTTGGGGCAGATTTCATGCAGTGTCCTTGATGAATTAGCCGCTGTCTCGAAGAACGCTCGTCGGAGATAAGTTCCGTCGATGCGCTCAGGAACACAGATTGCCTTGATACTGCTGACTTGTGAGAACAGGTGAATGTCACTCGTCTCAATACTACTGGAAAATTGGACCTCCATCTTGCGAAGGACCGCCTCTCGCTTTGACAGACTTCACGCTTCATCCAAGTCAGGTTGGCTGCCGTCTCGAGGCAGGCTCATCGATTATGGTGCCATCAATGGAATCGGAAATATGGTCTCTCTTGATACTGCTGAGGATTCGGAATGCTGGATTGTTATTCGTCTCATAACTACTGGGGACTCGGACCTACATAACTGAAGATATTCCCATTCGCTTGGACAGAATCCACCTTGTACCAACAACGAATTGGCGGCTGTCTCGAGAGATGCTCATAGGAAGTACCGCCATTAATGATCCCACAGCCATGGCTTGCCTCGAAACTGCAGAGGAGTGGGAGCGCTGGAATGCCGTTCGATTCAATCTTACGGGGAGTCGGAGCTTCATACGAGGAGGGCCATTTCAAGAAATATCCATCGAAAGTAGCGCCAGTGAATGGCTCAGCAGCGAGGCTTGTCTTGATACTGGTGAGAAACTGGACTGCTGGGCCGTCACTCTCATTCCAGCAGCTTCTGATTGCGGTGGGCAGCTTACATCGATTCTATCCTTCTCGTAAGGCGACTCAAGGGACCATTACTTGGGTTCGATATAGCTTGTTCTCATTTAGAGAAGAAATCGCCGGAGAGAGAGAGCTGTTGATGGACTCAGAGGCATAGCCAATCCCAGTTTTGTTGAGAAAGTGGAATTTTCCTCTCGTGTCAGCAATTCCTGACTAGGCCATGGAGACGAAGATGATGCTGTTCTTCCGATGAATATACTCGAGCGACTGCCATTTCTTCGCTCCGTCTCAGAAAATATCCATTTGAGGAACCGTCGATACTGGGCTTGGGAGCTTGGCTAGTCTTCGTCTTGCTGAGGCATTGGACCTGGTTTTCCATCTTAGTAACGTCCGACTGTGCTACTCAACAAAGAACGGGTCTATTATCCTGCACGATGCTCGAGCGACTGGCGCTCTTATTTTGTGTTTGCGATGAGTTCCCCCTTCGTCTCAAGACGAACAAGGACATGGGTTACAATAGAGATATTGTAAATTTCGTTCAAAGGCATTCGGCTAACACTTCAAAGCCTTGGACTCTAGACGATGGCCCGTTTTATCATAGTGGGCTTCTACACCTGCCATATATAAACAACTGTCCCACTCGTCAGGATCGAGATCACAACACTTTGATCACATCAACAACATCTTCGACAACTCGAAAACAACCACGAAACAACCAGAAAACAACATATTCATGATCCGAAGATATGTTCAGAAGTACGCCGCTGGTCAGCGTGTTCGAACCACACCACAGGGTGGAGGTTGTCTATCCCAATATCAGCATACTCTAACAAGGGGAGCACTTCACGGAAATGGTCCCCAATCTAGGTGAGTATCGATACAATCGTATTCATCTCCTGATCCCAAATGCCGCCGTAGAAGCCACAAGGTCCATGAATCCTGACGAAACGGCGATGCATTCTCTCTACCCCACGCAAATCAACAGCATTTCCTCGCGCAGCTGAGCGACAAGCTTTTGCACGATATGGAAGTGGTGTATCAGTCTCACGGTAAGACTCTCCTGAGAGCTTGCATGTTCCGCACCGCTGATCCCGCGAATGACAGCTTGATCCGCATCATTAGACAGATGACTGTTTCGCTTGTAAATGGGCTTTCTAGCAGCCATGACGCCGTGGATTACGACTTCAAATTTTCCGACCTCCGCGACATCTTCCTTGGAAGAATATGCCGATTCAGAGGAATGGGGGTTTTACCTGACTCCCCGTGACCGACTTGGCTGGAACAATTCGCCAATTTGATCGATCATAGCACTGATCGCGCGGCCCGTGGACACCGTTCTCAGATGCGCAGGAGTGGCATTGATTTTGGCCCTGTCGCGCAGGCTCCGAATGAAGAATGTAACCCAGCGCGAACAGGCGTTGTGGACGTTGAGGCCCGTCTTCGTACAGTCTCCACGCCCGCGACGCAGGACCAGGTCAAGGAGCGCAACGATACTCTGCCAAAGGACGAACATCAACTGGAGTGCATTATCTGCCGAGCAGATTTCTACGCCAAGGACGAGGAGTTTGAACCGGCGATTATTATCAACTGCCCCAAATGACATGTCGTCCATCACGAGTGCTACAGGTCTTGGCTGGACAACACCGGTATTATGACATCCAAATGTCCGTACTGCCAGGTTCCCCTTTACCTCCCTGACGCCCCACTGCTGAAGCTGAACTACCTCTATATCGACGCCCTGTTCCAACTGCTGAAGCTGAACTACCTCTATATCGACGCCCTGTTCCATTATGACGAGCGATACCAACACTTCGAGAACATGGAGCGCTATTGGGCCAATCTTGACTCTCGCCGAGCACACGATAACAAAACGCTCGTCACCGTCGATGGTGAATTCGCAAATTGGGCGTGGCGTAAAATGTACAGCGAGCCTCGTCTTTTCTCACGCGGGGAATACTCAACATTCCCCGAGCACGCCATCGTCGACGAAGCCATTGAACACACTCTCAAAGACTTCAACGGCAAGCAAGTATGCTGCGAACTTCCTCTACCGCGATCTGCGGAAGAGCGCCTTCTCAGCACTCCGAGCCGAATTCTGGAAGTCTGAACTCGCTGCATTTCAAAGCTCTGCCGAGCGAGAAGCTTTGCGTCAGAGTTCGGAACTCGTTCCTCTGCGACCAGGATCCAAGCGAGAGCTCGAGCGAGCCCTTAACCGGCATGTGATGTTCCTTGTTCGAAGGTAACGTGTGAAGCCTGACCAGTTCCCCAAGCAGCGTTTGCGTCCGCTGGAGTTTGAGGAGATTCGCGAGCGGATCGGGAGAGCCGCAATGATGCTGTTTATAAGCCGAGAGAATGATGAGTGGGGTCGATTGTACTTCTGTCCGAAAGAGAACTTAGAGAAGTCATCTCCGGACGAGAAGCCTCGCAGACGCAGATGCGGAATGGCTAGGAAGAGTGTTGAGCATTGATGCGTTCTTAGCAGCAGCAGCCGCACTGACTAACGCGTTTTGAGATCTCTGAGAGTACTGAGGTCGATTGACGTGTATGGGTAATTTGATCTTGGCCTCGTGCTAGAACGCTAAGTGAATTGGGACGACCCTTGTACGTATAAGTATTGCAACCTTGACTTTTTCGATTGGATATCTACCTTTTCACCTCTGCTATATAAGATGCATCTCATTTCCCTGATAACAAGAGCCACATATGCCATGCCCATGCCCATGCCCATGCCCATGCCCATGCCAAGTAAAGACATGTCGTCTACAACCAAACTCCCGAGACTTTGCGAGAGTGGATTCCGCTAAATCTAAATTGAGCTACCGCTTGGGAATTCTACTTGTTGATTGGCCAGCGCCGACAGGTCCTTCACTTCGTCCGCCTTGTATGCTGTCACACTTACCTGCCCTTCAGCCGCTTGTTGTGCGACATGCAAACAGTATTGAAGGCGGGCTGGGCGCCCACCTGTCTACCTCAGCTTCGCCAGTCGACTTCCATTCTGCCTCCCATTCACTCGCTTTCCAACCGCAGCCACATTCGACTGCGATGTGTGGGGAGGACAGCTCGAAGTAAAGTGAATAGAAGCCTTCGGCGGGCTTCGGACTCCCGGGAGAATGTCGATGAACATCACAGTGCCCCCTCCCTTGTCTTGGGCGCCCTCTTCATTCTGGGACGGCAACGATGGCCTGTGGAACACTTTCATTGTGAAGGTCGGCTCACCCGCGCAGGACTTCCGGATACTACCCTCAACTGCCGGGCAAGAGCCTTGGATTCCAGTCCCAAACGCCTGCATCTCAGCATCTCCTAGCGATCCCGGTTACTGTGGATACTTGCGAGGGACATTACCTGTAGATGGCCAGAACAGCTCTGGCTTTACAACAAACGAGAGCAGCACTTGGCAGAGTATTGGACTCTTCACCTTACAGCAGCAAGAGAAGGCTTTGGGATACGGTGGAAACGGCGACTATGGCTTTGACACGGTCGTCTGGGGCAATGAGAGCAGCTCGCCCAATTTGTCCCAGCAGGTGGTAGCTGGAATTGCAGATCCCGCATACTGGCTCGGTCTTGTCGGAATAGGACCCAAGACCATCAACTTCACGACTTTCAACGATCCGATCCCGAGCTACCTGAGCAATCTGGTCAACCAGAGCATGATTCCCAGCCATTCATGGGGCTACACAGCTGGAGCATCCTATCGCAACAAATCCCAGGCTTCTCTTACGCTGGGTGGCTACGATACGAATCGATTTGATGCCGACGGACTGTCTGTTACTATGAAAGCTGATGATTCTCGACCTTTGCAAGTTGCTGTGCAAAGGATCATTGCGGAGAATACCCTCCAGCCTTCGTCGAATCTGCTCCCGACTTCCACGTTCCACTTCCTTGATTCGACCGTTCCTCATATTTGGCTCCCTGACGACGCCATTGACGCTTTTATCTCTGCTTTTGGTCTGGAGTACGATAATACCACCGACTTGTTTCTTGTGAATGATACCATACACAGCCGTTTGCTCGATCTCAATCCGAGCATCACGTTCGTGCTCGGGGTATCAACTTCCTCTGCACCACTCGATACCATCAACGTCAAACTGCCATATGCAGCACTCGATCTGCAGGTCAGCTACCCTTTCTACCAGAATGCAACAAATTACTTCCCAATCAGGCGAGCGGCGAACGACACACAGTACACAATCGGAAGGACATTTTTCCAAGAAGCATATGTAATTGCCGATTTCGAAAGGAGTAATTTTACAGTTGCGCAGGCGAACTTCGACAATCTCGATCAGCAAGATCTGGTTCCGATTCAGAAGCAAGTGGCAACTCAAACAGCGACGCCATCGCCGTCTCCAAATTCTTCCATTGGCCTCAGCGCCGGTACCATAGTCGGCCTTGCCATCGGTGTCGTAGCGATTCTGGCCCTCATCGGACTTCTTTCATGGTTCCTGATCCGCCGCAGAAACAGGCAAAATAATAAAACTGCCGTGTTTGACCCGGAAATAGCGAAGACTAGGGTCTTCGAAGAGAACTCAGATAAATCAGGAAGTATCAAGAAGCCTCTCGCCGCTGAGCTCCCGTTTGAGAATTCCGTTTACGAAGCAGAAGGTCAAAAGCCGGCATTGGAAGCAGACTCTAAGGCTCTGACGCCTGAATTGGATGGGAGAACGGCAATTTGGGGCGCTCATGGAGTTCAGGAGCTGAGGTCTTCGCCTGTGGATCACGAGAGTGGTAGGCTTGTGGAAGCGCCCGGGAGTGAAGGTGTGAGGTATGAAATGCCTGGCGATCAAGCATACAGCAGCGCACGAAACTGAGAACGAACGGCAATGACCGTATCGGATGCAAGACTGCCAATAATATCGCTGCCATCAGTGTAATCCAGTGACTTCTAAAGCCTCGCTGAGAGAAGTGCCAGCAATTAAGCGCTAAGACCGGCTTCGTCCTAGGAACGGAGAAGTTCGCTTTAAAGTCTCGATGGCTTTGTTGTCCACTTTCTCCAGCAGGGCGACCAGTTTCTCCATCGAATCGTTCTGGAACAGCACATCTCCAATCTGATAACCAAAAACCCAGCATGTAATCATCTGCCGAATCCCAGGCGTCTCTTTCCCATCGCTGATCTCGTAGCCCAGAGTCATGGTCGCAAGAAACTCCCGACCTCCCTGCCACTTTCAGCGGATCCATTGAGCAATTGCAACATGATCGAAGCCGTCATTGCGGTCATTGATCTTGACCGCCTGCATTGGCAAAGATGTTGGATTACCAGTTGGTAATGTTCTATTCGCCAAGCTCTGGATGAAATCCATGTTGATCAGATTGGCACTGTACTGTCGTTGTCCCGGAGTAACATCTAATGCGAACTGCATCAGGACGACTTGTTCCTAGGTTTGGACGATGGGTTCGAGCTCATGGCAGATCTGGTCCATTCGTCGTTGGCGCGGTTCCTCTAGGTCGGGTTTTCAGGGTGCATCAAAACTACTCATTCTGGACGGTGGTCATGAAAATATCTGCAGGAGAGAACTGGGCCATATATGGATGGTTCACTATTTGCTGGTTCTTTCCTCCAGACTTTCAAGTCGATTCAATCCCTCATCCTTTGAACGGGAATAACGCCGCGTTTGCTCTCGTCTTCTAGCTCACAGCAAAAAATGTCGATATGATGTTGACTGGCGTAGACAAAGAAATTCAAACAGAGATCATACCGTAATTTGGCTTCAGATCGGGGCCTCGCCTAATTTCGTGCCAGCATCTACGTTGGCAATTGAACGAAGGATGTTTCGTACACTGGCGCAGCTTGAGAAAATCGTCCTGAGCATCTTTTGTGATTAGGATCGAGATTGGGGTCAACGGCGATTTCTCTCGCGGTATACATTTACAATTGAATATACAGAGTCTTGACTACTGGCATAGCCGGACGATATCATTCTGAGAGCCTACCGCGATTCTGCTCAAGATCATGCTTCACTGCAATTCATGTCTAAGTGTATATCATTGATGGAATGACTGCTTTGCACTTTCACTGGCGTAGTCCGACGATTTCTATTGGAAATTTCCGTGGAAATGGGTCAAGATTGGGGACTCAACCGCAAGATCTCTCACAATATGTATCAGCGCTAGGATTTGCGAGATCATGGTTACCAGCGTGGTCAGACGATATCTCACTGAGAGCTTACAGCAATTCCGCTCAAGATCAAGCCTCACTGCAATTCATCTCCAAAGGAACATCATGGATGAAACGAGTGCTACGCAGTGTACTGGCGCAATCTAGTAACTTCATGTTGGAGAGTTCTTATAAGCTGGGTGAAGATGAGGGCTGCACCTCAATGCAGCTCGAGATGCATCCTTTTGATTTCGCAGTGAATCTCTGTTGCTTTTTGCTAAATACACCTGGGCTAGCTAAGCGTCAGCTACTTTTAAAACCCTTCTGTCTCAATTCTCTTTCATCGTTTAAGCAGCTGTTTATACACGCCGAGTTGTGAGACCACAGACTACTATTGGAACTATTTGTCGTAGCTGTCGAATTCCGCATGCACGATGAGCAGGTGAGGAGAGTATGCTCTGGTGACGCTGATGTGTACCGCCTTCGTATCCTGGTAATTTATTCCTTGCTCGACCGTTCCGAAACGTGTCAATGGCTGCCGGGTGACAGCAGACGCTAGTTGTACAGATCGCTTGGGAGCAAGTGAATAATTTGATCCAGGAAGCTTGATATGCCCGCGAGTTTTGAACGGCATATGTCTACATCGTGCAGAGCAGTAAAATCCTTCAGCTCTTGACTTCGTTTGACTCGTGTACCAGTAATAGATGCCCCTGGTTCCTTCTCTTTTGTGCGTTCACGATGTTTCTCCTCGCGTTGCCGCTCAAGTGGGTCCGCGCGGCGGCAAGACTCTTCTCGGCTGGCGGACATGAAAGGCAGGAGCGCGTCAGAGGCTGTGGTTGCAGGAAATTACGGTTCTCTTCTGGGTGTAGGTTGATCCGCGGCGACCTTTGCATGTGATGGTGGCCAGGTACCGCCAGCGCCGCTGCTGATGGCAGACTTTTCATAAGGATCATCGCAGTACGAGGCCTTTCTTGTCGCTGAAGAGTCGGAGCGGATAGTGGAGTCTGTGGAAGCAGTCATGAGCCGTGATCTCGCTGTGATCCTATTAGAGCTTGGGGGACTGCGTCATTCGTTGGTGACATGATACTTGAATACCCATCATGCTCCGCCCCAGCACTGTCCTCGGATACACCTCTGGGCTTGGGAGGTCGCAGAAGACGGTCGAATTGAAGCATAACCGCCTGGCTCCTAGAGGGCAGTCTCTGAAAGATCATATTCAAGGAGAATCGATGGTCATAACACGACGATGAAGGACGTATCCCTACAGGCAACTACGATCTATCGGTACTTGATACGGCCAAGGGAAACTCCCTGGGAGGTTGCAAGCGATGCTGATCGATTAACACTTTAAGTGAGCCACGCCTAATACTTTCATTGATTGTCATGCTCCCTCGCCTCCTGCTGTCCTCCAAACCCTCGCCGAGACTCTTCCCCTAGCGTAGACTAGAACTACGGCCTTGACTTCTGTTTGTACTCGCTTCTCATGGGCCAGAGAGCTTGTTGATTCTGAGCTAGCCACACACAGAGAGCTGGCCTATATAAGCCACTACAGTTTCCCTCCAAATCCCACTTCTCTTCTTTCTGCTCTATAATCAGAACTATACTAACCAGCCCTCGTGGCTTCTTCTCACATGTTCTTGAAGGGGTCGAAGGTCTCGCCTCCCCCAAAAGTCCATCTCTTGAGAATCACCGTTCACTAGGGCAAGGCCAACAAATTTTGGAACCAACGCCATGTCCCTGGTATCGCACTACCTCCAGGTGACGCGGCAAATACTTCTTAATCACAGTCTCAGCTTCTGCTGGTTCGTGAACGAGAATCTCTTCATCATCGCCATCGCCCTCATTTGCATCTCTTACAGTACTGACCATGCCGCTCGTCATCGCACCAAGCTGTTGCCATCGCCGTTCATCGTGAGAGGCTTAGTGTTTTGTATAGCTTGAGGTCGCTCTACGGCCAGTATCCAGCTCTGTGGCGTCGCTGATTCGCCCCCTACCACCTCAATCACTGCTGAAGACGTGCTAGTCACCACCAGCCGCAGCACAGCGAGGAGGCACAGCGAGAAGGTACAATCGTGAACAATGCCCGCTATCGCCAGAGTATACTTGACCATGACCACTCGCTAGGGCGACATACCAGCAGCGTTCATGTGCTTCAACTTCCTCAGCTTTTTGCCTGGGCAGCCTCATCTCTTCACGTGCACCGATTTCTGCGGCGACAGGACTGGCATGCTGAACATTCACTTCAGGTTGAGTTGGCGCTAACCGGCTAACGATGCCGCTTTGGGAAGGCGGAACCCCGACTCCGGAAGGAGTGCCTTTGTACTCGCTGCGAGCGTCGCTGGAACAGAAGCAGCTCTGGTAAGAGGAAAGCTACTTGGTGAAATCAGAGAGAGTTGCAACGGCGCTGTGTGTGCTAACGAGAACAGATGTGCTCCTCCTGAGTCATGATCTTGCCCGCATTACGACGCCATTACGGGCATTGCAGCCGCAGACCTGGCATTCCAAATGCCAGATCACTACTTTTCGCCTCCTTCAACCTCATTGCATGCCACATGCAGGCAATACAGGAATATCGCCTCGTTTGGGATCGGTGCTTTGTGTTGTGTGATTTGGCACTTTTCGAGAGCTCAGGACTAGTCATCCAGCATCTTCGGTATTGACCAAGATGACTATGCATCATGCGTCGAAGACTCGTAAGCGCTTTCTCCGCTCTTCGAAACCCCGCCGCATCGATGGGTCCATCTGGAAGGAGCAATTTCTTGAGACTGCTCTAGACGCTTTTCTCGGCCCCTCTCGAGCAAGAAAAAGTTTCAGGCAGCCTGAATACAATGGGCAATTCCACCAAGAAGATGCCGACAAGACAAGTACGATATATACGATTATCTCCTTGCAAATCGGCAGTCGGTGCGGTCACATCAACGTCTCCGACATCTCTACCCGTCAAGATGCTACCCGAAATTTCGAAGCTCTCTTTGACTCGTTCCATTCGAGTACGACACTAACAACAGAACTGCAACAGGCCTTCATATATGCGCCGCCAACGACAGCCAACTCGAGCGAGCGTTGTTTCTTCCAAACGCTTCCAATTTGACGTCAACTCACAATGTGCGCCTGTAACCTCATCGTCTGGCAGAAATACGGTCATTTCATCATTCGACACGAGATGTGCGAGATAGCCTTGAACAAGAAGCCGCAAGAATTCTGCACTGCGGTACACGCACCAGCCGCCACCGACATCGACGAAAGCGACGGCGTCTGCTCTGGAGATAATAAGCACCCTTCGGCGCCAGGACAGACTCTATTTTCTGCTTGGGGTGCACTGCTCGGCGTCACAGCAACATGGGGACCCAGGAATGAATGGTATCTCCTGCAAAGACAAAGCCAGACTTGAAGGTTTTGCAAGTGCACGGAAGCGCTTTGCCGAGGCATGATTTGTGGCCAACTAGGAAGATTTGAGGTTCGAGCGTTTTTATATAGGAGAAACCAGAAATCAGCTATGAGACTTGTGTTGAGTCTTTTCAATGGCGTTGCAGAATCCTCTGATAAACCGGCATCCGTCTCGTCTCACTGCATTCGAACGACTAATGCACAGCAAGATGTTTCTTCCGGCGCCTGGGTGGCACCCTGTCCAGACTACGGGTTGACTCGGAGATGTAAGAGTGCAAAAGACTCGAGCTGCAAGTCACAGAAGAGATATCATAGGTTGGCTCGTATGTCGAAGGACAAAGTTCATTCGACCCACAAGACGCTGGAACGATCCATCCCGCGACCAAGCTGTATGGTCTTTGGCTGTTTCTCATGGCCATCGCAAACCTGCAAAGATCTCACGAGGTCGTAGTGACAATACAGATAATGCTCATTGGCCATCAATAATGCCGCATTGGCGTTCGGTTCACGCCATCCGCAGTCCCCGAAACCTAATCGTCCTGTCATGCGGCTCTAAAGGAACTCCAGATCTTCAAAGGCGATCGTCGATGGATTAGTCTGCTTTTTCATGCAAGATGGGACCATGAAGCTTCTCGTAGGTCTCTACAGTACCCACGTGTCAATGAATCGCCCGATCTCTCCATCGCGGCGAGGGGCTGACCGGCAACATTACGTTCGAGATGAGTCTGGATCGTTCGTCGGAAATAGAATGATATCGATCAAGATGTCAAGAAATTGTTGACTTGTTGAGAGACGAGGATTCCACTGTCTGATATCGAAACGGCGTTGGCCCCGTTTCAACGAGACCTATTCGTTGGATCGAGAATCCGCGGCATAAGCCCTATCGCAGATTTTAGCCCAGGACTCCAAATCCAGCGGTCCAGACTGCTTCAGCTTGCTTGGTGCATAGCGAAACCCAAGGAGAATCTCAACGGCATTGCAAAAAGTCGCCGGATAATTGTTCCTTGAGTTTCGCCACACCATTTGTTTCGATGCTGTCGAGGCAACGGCACACTTCTCTATTTCCTACGGTAGTATGATTCATTCCTCTCGATGAAAATACTCGTTCACGTCCGATATTCTGGCAGACTATTCTTCTTCGTATGCTTTCGCCGTTGTGTTCGAGCCATGTCGATCTTCCGAGGGCTAGGGATCTTGTTAAGCCTTTCTATTTTGCAGTCTCTTGCAGACACATCAGAAGACTTGAATTAGGTACAGTATGACTTCAGGGCGGCCATTCATTTGACATCTCGCAAGTAATCCAGCAACTGTAGAAAGAAGTACGAGAGAAGATGACAATCCTTCAGATTGGCTTCCAGTCTCGGCGGAAGAAGTCTTCATTTCCCATACAAGGAGTGTAATGTCGCTTCGCTACAATGTATTGCAGTGGTCGACTCCCATTCGCAAAAAAGTTCAAGAACCATTCTCAAGCGCTTCAGCGAAGCCAGAGCTCATTATCAGGCTGCTCCAGTTGGCAGGTATTTCGACGAGCGCAGGAACGACTTCCTCAACCGTTCTCACAACCTCCACATTAAGCTAAGGCTCGAACCTGAATCAAGACCTTCTCAAAACCACTCCAAAACTTCGACTGACTGCCGTGGACCCGAGAAACCGTCCCTGCCGCCGATCTTCGAAAGGGTATGAACTGCGGCAGACCTGCATTCATGCTCTGGCACAGGAACTGAAGAGGAGCATCAAGACTTTGAACTTCGCCTCTGAGAGTGCCAGAGTAGCGGCGACCGGGCGCCGTAGATGCCTCCAAGAGAGACTCGGTGTATTTTGGGAAATGCTTCAAGCCAACTGGAGATGTGACAGGCAGGCGTCGAAACTTCAACAGTAGGTAGAGGAAGGGCCTTGCGAATTTCGAAGAGCGCCCCCTCCAAAAGTCAACGATTTAGCTGCAATGCCATAGCGTCCAGTGGGATTGCAGAGTACACAAAAAAGAGATGACGAAGTTTGTGATGGTGTATTCGAGGACATGCTATGCCATGGGCACCGAGCTAGACTTGTCATTCGGCATGAGTTCCGAGGAGAATATGACCATTTCGATGTGACTGGGCTTGCATAACTTTGAAGGGAGCGGTAGGTTTGAGAATATCATATCCATGGAGAAACAGTGCCAATAGTTTTGAACCACAGTCCGTCTGTGATGCTGTTCATTGCGCTCCCGAAGGAGGGTGAGATATGAAGCTCGTTGAAATGTCCTTACGAAGCTAGTTTGTGGTTTCTCCTCACAGTCCCCCTCTCACTACAATCCTCCATCTAAGGAAGCGACTGAGGCGTATAACTCTGATCCGGCTTAACAACCTGTCCATTCACCAACTGCGCATCCGTATACCCCGGGTAAATAATCAATCCATCCCTCACAACGCTCAAAACCTGGAAACCCGAAGCATCATGCGTGCTCCCGATAGCAAAAGCTCCGCAAGCAACGCTCTGGTAAGTGGCAGTCGAAGCCGGGCTGCCGTTGACGGTGTAGGCGCACGCTGTGGGGTCGGTGCCGTCGTTTGTGTTGACGGCGAAGCTGTAGTTGCAGCTGGAGTCGGCACTGTTGCAGGTGCGGAGGAAGTTCTGCATTGTCCAGGTGGAGTCGGCGGCCATCATAGATTTCTCGGTGGCGGCGGCGGTTGGGGCTGCGATGGTGGTGCCGGCGAGGGCGGAGAGGAGGGCCAGCTTGGTGTATTGCATCTTGATCGCTATGTTGGGTGTTTGTTAGGGTTGGATGGTGGGGATTGAGATTTTCTGTTGATGCTGTTTGAAATAGCTGTTTGGTTGCAGTGTGATAAGATGTCGAACGTGGACGTGAGGCAGGTCCCTTATATCTTCTTCTCGACACCAGCGAGGTTCGTACAAAGAAGCCAGCCATGACCACCATCTTCCATGGTTTACGAGGCCTATTACGCCGCAGCGCTCGTGATCACGCTCATGTTACATAAAGAGGGTGTAGGCAGTTCTCTTTCAAGATGTCGATCCATGCGCTCTTGATTGAGCAGTGCGGTGGCACACAGCGCGAGGCGAAGTCAATTCATTGATATAGCTGGTGCAGGTGGCACATGATCGTATTTACAAGACGATCATGCTCACTAGGGAGTATACACCTGATCCGTGTGTTCGTAAGTGTCTTTGTGCGGTCGACTTTGGTTTTCTTGGTACGAGCTGTCGAGAGGGCACAGGAAGAGCTTTGGCTTGGCGGTCGTCACGGTGGCTGAAAATAGAGAGCGGCTACAGGAATCCGGCAGGAGGGCCCGCAGATCCGAGCTCCGCTGAGTAAAATTCGTAAATTCTCCGTGTGGTCGACGGTAAGCCGTGCCTGGCAGAGCTTGCGAGTGCAGGCGTTGGTGACCGTCTCTCGTATTCAGAGACCTGTTGCATTCGTCGTCGGAATGTGGAGGCTTCAACGCCGACTTCGTAAATTCACGCGCTGACGCTGACGTGGAGGTAACACCACTCGTCATGAAATGTGGCTTTGAGTCGTGTGTTCAGCAAGAAAGGCTGTCAAAGCTTCCCAGGCGACTCCTCTTCTCATGCCCGTCTCATCGTCCCAGCTTGAATGGAGGCCGACAAGTCTACCGGTTGCTTTCGAGACTAGTGGTGCTCCGGAATGGCCCCAATACGTCCAACAGTCATGCATCAGCGCTCCAATATCAGAGTTGTCCTGTGGATCCTGGTCTTTTGCCAAACCACGAAAGCGGCCGTCGCTGATGTGGAGTACATCATACCCAGTCGCAACTCCTGCTTGTTCAGCCTCAAAGTCTTCGCTGCCTGGATGTCCGATGCAAATCAGGGTGGCCTTTGCACTTGGAGCGCGTACAGCAGGTCGAATGTACGGGAAGTTCGAGGTAGCAGAAGTGGTAATCTGGAGGAGCGCCAAGTCTCTCACCGGATTCCAGGCCACGCAATGTGTCATCACCGCGTCTCCGGATGCAAATAGCAACCATCGTCCTTTGGCGGGCTCATACTCGTCTTCGCTCTCCGCCACGCAGTGGGAGCAGGTAAGTAGCAAGCCCTCGGGTGAAATACAGACCGCAGTTCCTGCTGCCTCCCATGCGAAGACCAGAGTAGCTGCTGCAGCTTGTGCTAGGAGAGAATCGACTTCGCTGGGTGACTGCTGGCGGCTCTGAATGAACTGGGGAACCTGTGCATTGCCCTCTTGCAGTTTTCGCTGCTTCATTCGGAGCAGTGCAAGGTCTCTCTTGGGCAATCGGGAAAGCTGCGAGTCGAGCTGCTGTGTACTGACGAAGTGCAATGTCTTGGAAGCGACTTTGAGTTTGGGGAAAGTAGATGCCGGTGCCGCTGGCGATGAAGTTGTTGGTTCTGGAAGCTCGGTCTTGCTCGGCAAGTCCTGTATTCTCGCACGTGAGCGCGTCAGTCGGGAAGACATGTTATGTAGAAAGGTTGTGGCAGTGAAGTGAGAGAGTCGCGAAGGATGTCATGGGAGTGTCGACCAACAGAAGTCTGGGCTAGTTGCCTGGCAACCAAGGCAACTGAATACTTATTTTCAGCCGCAGCTCGATTACTAAGCACATATACCAACTCAGACGTGCCAGAACCAAGATAGTCATGTGCGATCAGGCCATCATTGAGATTGGGCCTACGGCGGATTTGCGTTCTCGCTCGAGGAGGTCTCGCCAAGCCGATGATAGCCACATTCAGAGCACGACGCCCGATGCAGACGCACGTTTGGCGGGACGGCTGGGTTTGCGCTCATTATGGCACCCTTCCAGCCCACGCCGGAGCGCGTACAAAGCGCAATCTGGAGGCCCTCGATGACTGAACAGAGCAGAATGAAGTCGGCGGAAGACAGCGGCTGATCCTGCTTGCCGGCAATAATCTCGCGGACAACAAAGGCCAGGCGGTCTTTGGCTCGCCTGATGGCTATGTCGAAGGTGTAGCCTTTGGGCGCATTTTCCGCAACGTCGATGGAGGGCGAGCTGCACATCTCCCGGAACTTGGCGACAATGGGCGGCGAAGTGTCTGTGTTGAGGCTGAAATGGACCACGAAGTCGCGCAGGTAGAAAGACATACGTTTAAGCCGGGCAGCGTTTTCGTCCCCGATACCGATGATCCACTTCTCGAAGATGTCGATGGGATTCCAGGACTTGGGATATGCGTTGTGCTTGCCGCCTCGCATGTCGAGCATGAATCTTGGCGGAGGTCATTCAGGGGTCCAATTCTCACGTTGGGAGGGCACATGGACACACCTGTTCTTGCCGTAGAAGACGTCGAGACTCTCTTTGCGTACCAATTTGGAGACTCGGGAGATGCTGGGCTGTAAAAGGCCGCTGGGCATGTCTGTAATTGTGATCCAAAGGTAGGGCCGAAAATACAGGTAAATCATATCGCGAATTTCTTGCGGCAATGTCAGGAAGTGCGCTCGTGGTGGTATAGCGCTATCAGTGGAAGCCATGCTGAGCTGCCGTTGTTCTTGGTGATGATGGCGAGGTTGAGGTCATATATTTGTGGAAGAGAACGTGCTGAAGAAGAAGGCGCTGTTGTCAGGCAATCGGGGAGGTCAGGCTGAGATTGCACGGCACAACTCGTGGCTGCCGTGGCTCTCCCACATGATCATTTCCCACCCTTATCACTCAGCCGGCTTAGCAGTGCAGAAGCCACGGGACGACAATATTCACTTGCCAGTCGCAGGCTAGAGGGAATAGAGTCACGTTCTTCTGAAGATCTGGAGACTGCACCTCAGCAGATTGATCCTGCGGCCTCAGTGCTGAGACCCGCTTGGTAAACTGTCGGGACGGTGGCTATACAAGTCCCCTTCTCGACCCGAGGCCATTCTCGCACAACAACCTCCTGCTGAGCAGACCAGCAATACCCGGTCTTGCTACCATGTCCGAAAACGTGCAAAATCAAGACCTACCCGGAGACAAAAGCAAGCCAAATGCCGCAAATACCGGAACTCAGCCCAATGCTTCCCTCTCCCCAGAAAGCACTTCTTCAAGCAGTACAACCACCATAGACGATAGCACCGGTCCCTACCTGAAGAATCTTTCTCTCCAATTTGTTGACGCGCTGAATGACCGCACCTGGGAAAAACACTCCGCCATCATCGAGCACGCTGCACCCAACTTTACTGGCGATCTGGATACCGGAGGCAAATCCGCCAGCGAGCTGCTGGAAAGCCTGAAGTCCATCGTCCGGCATTTCCCCGATATGGCCCTGCGCGTGGTCTCGTGCGATTCATATGTGTATCCCAAGCTGTCCAAAGCCGACGTGTACATCACCATGGAAGCTGTCGGTCATCCTCCGGGGGTGGTCCGCGAGGGTTTCTGCCAGCTGGAGTGGGAGATGTTAGATGGGAAGTGGATGTGTGTGCGGCATAAAGGCTTTCCGGGGTGGGGTAGTCTGGGTCCTGAATCTGCTTGAAAGCTGCATTGCTGCTCTTGGGTGGCAGAAGATTGGATCTGCGGTGGTCATTGGCCTGGCTTGGCATCCCGAGCAACAGCGTTCCCGTCTGAGCCCTCTCAAACTTCTGGAACCACAACTGCCTCCGAACTTCGGTCTTTTGGCTGTCATCGACAGAATGTGGCTTTGTGGAAGGCAGCACAGCAGCTCGCTTGAGCTTTTGACCGGGGTTGCGGCCATCTCGCGGAGGAAGAGTTGAAGGATGCCGTTCCTTGTAGGGCGAGCTGAGCTCCTTCTTGTATATCTCGGTGGTAGCTCGCTCGGAAAGCACCTGAGAAACTGGATACTGTAATGTGGCTGCTGCATCGGTCCAGGATTGGCACATAAGCAAGAATTTCAGCAGCTGCACCTGCAAAACATACCACACCCTTGCAAACAAGGACGGGTGCTCAATCGGCTGTTTACAAATCGATGTCTTCCTCTCTATCGGATCTTGCTTAAACTTGGCAGTATGACGATGCGAGCTTGCGCTCCTTGGAATGGCAATGCATCTTCATTACCAAGAGTCCCGCTTCAATACCGCCGACAACTCTCTGGAGCCTTCTTTCGGGTGCACACAACGCCAGTGTATTTGGCATCAGCTACTCCTGATCGTGGTCGCAACTTGATCTCATATACTATATAGAGCATGTCACCATTGTCCATCCTGGGCGCCACAGTTTTATTTACAGCCCATGTGAAAGAACTTATATCTACAACAGAGTTGTACTGTAAAGGAACAGCAGTTGACCCGTCTACAACATCGACTTTTACTCCAAAACTTCTGGCAAAGTTAAAAATAATGGCGCAGATTCCTGATACTGTCTGGCAGATCAACAACTACGTACGGCTCCTCAGGAAGGGTGAAACTACACGCGCTAAGCCACACTGGCAGACATGCTGGGATTGGATGACAGGTCTGCACAACGACATTAGAATCCCAATCACGACAAAGCAGACGACAAAATCCGTTTCAAGCTCCAGTACCGCCAGCGACCACTTCACAGCACCAAAACCAGAGCAAGGCTTGAACCAAGAAACCGAGCCGACGCACGAACACTCCACCCTCATCTACAAATACGAAGATGCCGTGAGCAAAGTCGTGAAGCGGAAGCTGCAGAACCGAGAAGCGTATGCTTACACGTTTCGCCCATCAAGACAAAACTGATATCCTCTCCAGCCAGCGGAAGTGCCGAGAAAGAAGACAGGCAAAACTTGGGGGACTTGTACAGCGGCTTCGTGATGCTGTCAACGAGAGCGCAGAGCTTCAGTCTCGGATCACTACGCTTGAGCTGGAAAGGGACAATCTCAGGACTGAGAATCAGATGTACTTGGAGCACATTCTCGCACACTGGATGGGGAATGATACTACAGCGCCGACTGACGAACACACCGATATCTCCAGTATGTGACTTGCAGCATAGCCCTGGACATTGCTCAGAATTTTGGCTAAGTTAGATTGCCCGAAATCCGCTTCACGACTGCGCTTCAAAGACACGATGGTGACCAACTGGATTTTCTTTTTAATGACTTGGTATTCGCAATCTATCCGGAACCTTCACGCAACACGTACAACCCGTCTTCTTCAGAACTTGTACTCCGGCAACTCCATCGCCTTAGTTGGTGGTATAAACGATGCACCCATCGAAAAGAACCCCTGGACCCACGAAACAACTCTCAGAAAAGAGTACAGCACCACAATCCCCCACTGGCTTCTGGGGTTCGCAATTCCAGGCGCACCTGGAGCAAGCCTCTGCGCAGTCGTGATGAAGCCCCTGCATCTCCTTTCGTACGCCGAGAAAGCCGCTTTGGGGTCTGCAGCACTGCGAGCCAACTCCCCAGCAAGGACATATGCGCCGACGATGGCAACTGTGGTGCCCATGCCAGAGATAGGAGAAGGGCAGTACCCAGCATCTCCCACGACGACTACGCGACCCTTTGACCAACTCGACATCTTGACCTGGGCAATCTTCTGCACATAGAAGTCGTCCGACTGAAGCATCCCGTCGATGATCCGTTTCGTCTGCCATCCCGCGCCTTCGAATGTACGAGCCCAGAATTGCTTCTGCTCATCAATGCTGGTCTTGGCCGCTTTCTCAAACCGATCGTCATCCGGCATAACCCATATCGACACCCTACTAATCTTCTCACTGTCCGGCCTAAGAAGCACCATCCTCCTCCCAGGAGCACTATACCACTGCGCCCATTTCGTATCATCTTCCTCCTTTGGAATCGTGCACAAACCCGTCCACTGTCCCAAACTTCTAACCGCATCTCTCGAAATCTCCGGTCCAAAAGCCAATTTCCTCGCCCTGCTCGCCAACCCGTCCGCAGCAATAACAACATCAAACCGCTCCCTCGCCCTCCCATTCTCAAAAAAAACCTCCACACCCTCCTCATCCTCCTCAATCGCTTCAATACTCTCCCCAAAGACAAACTTCACACTCCCACTCTCTCTCGCTCTCTCATACAAAATCTTCGCCAAATCGCCCCGCATAATTTCCATATCGCTCGTGAAACCTTCCCCCGCACCGACAGGAAATTCAGCCCAGCAGCGATTTTGATAGTCTACGAACCGCATTCCTTTTTCGTGCGTCATTTTGGCGCGAACGGCGGTTTCGACACCCATCCGCCGCAGAATTGTAAGGCCATGGCCGCGCACGTCGACGTTTTGGCCGCCTGTGCGTGGAGCTGGGAAGCGCTCGATGACGGTGATGTTGAAGTTGGATCGGGCGAGGAAGTAGGCTGTGGTGCAGCCGGCTATGCCGGCGCCTGAAATGAGGATGTTGAGGGGTGGCATGTTGGTGTGTGATTGATTGCTTGATGATTGAAGATGAAATGTGTCGTGGTTAATATCATTGACGTTGAGAAGCAATGATGGTACGAAGCGGACGAGATTTCGTCCGGCGGGCTTCCTAGTGCCGAGTCTGTCCATCCATATTGCGAAGCAAAGTTAAGAAACACGTCGTCCTTGTGCAATATGACATCCTCATCATCGGCTTCTCGCAACCTCATCGCTTCCGTTCTGCCACTCCCCACTTCCTTCTTCACAGCCTCATACAAACCCTCCACAGAAATCCGATCCTCAATCTCTTTCTGCTCGCACCTGCGGACCAGTTCCACAAGCCTTTCGGGGTAAAAGTTCACGGCTTCATCCGTGAAATAGGGAGTGGCTTTATTGCTTTGGAAGTAGAAGGATTGGACGGAGTCGACGGTTTGGAGCTTTAGGAGGGAGAGCATTGTGCGGCCGGCTGCGAACAAGTCGCTTGCGGGCGAGACTTCGGCGCCGTGTGCGAATTCGGGGCGCGGTTAGGAGCTGTGTTGTTCGGGGGCGTTGTAGGTTGCTGTACCGCCGCCAGGAAGCAAAGCGGCGCGAGCGGACAGAGAGGCCCATGTCGCCGGCCTTTTGGGAATGGGGTCAGCTGGGCTTGTGGGAGTGGGGAGGGGTAAGAGACGTACTTTTCGTAGGGGTAAGTCTTCCCAGACTTTGGATTGAGCTTTTGCTAGGAAGACTGCAGACTCGTCAGTATGTGAAGCCTTCGAGCGTTCGATGTGAGCTCTTACTGTTCTCCGGCTTGATATCGTGATGCTGTATGGCCACCCATCCCGGCTTATCGGACTCGCCGGGTTGGTGTACGTTCTTCATACTTCAGAGAGCTGACGCCAAAGCTTCAAAGGTCCTTCATAGAAAGCGGACTGGAATTCGGCTAATCGAAGTTGTCAGTTTCACAATATCTGCCTGCGTTGCAGAGTGCTCACTGCTGAACGACATTCCCTTCTTCATCTAGAATATTCATTTCTTTCTCTACTTCTTCATTCGGATACCCAGACGGCTCCAGGTATACGTGAGCTTTGATGAGATCTTCCCGACTTCTGGTTTCTGCCAGTCCGAGATCTCAACGTGACAATGGGATTGGCCAGACTCACCAATGCGGACGAAACTCCATGTACAACCAGTACATCTTCTTGGGCTCGTGGATACCATGGCCGAAGATCTCGACCAAGGCATCTTCAGAGTATTCACACTCCTTCAGCAACTCCATGACCCTCGCTTCCATTGGCACTCGATTCTTCAGAAGGCCATCCCATACGCCCTGGAAATTCCCCAGAGTGGATAAATAATTCGTCTTCACGGCCATTCTGTGAGTTATCTTTCCTGCAGAGCTGTATTGGACCCAACAACCTGCATGCGCCTTGCCAGTCTCTCCAAGCGTACCTCGATAGCGCCAATGGCCCCCTATACCAGCGTACGCACCGCCGAACCCGAGACCAGTAGCTAAGTCTTTCTCTCTAAGTCCTCGAGAGCTGTTGTGAACTCCTGGCAGCCAGAATACTCTCTCTCGTTCGAACACTCGGAGCATAGCGTCGCCGTCAGCGAGCAGTTCCGGATCACCATTGCTGGCGTCCAGAGCTGCGTCCCAGGCGTATCGGACGAGCTTCGTCTGTCGTTTGAGTCCATCTGCCGCCAGTAGCTCGCAGTACTCTTCCAGATCAAGCTTCTGTATCAAGGCCAGAGATAGAATCATCCATTTCGCGTGTTTGACGCAATCCAGGGCAATTTGGTATTGGTGTTCGAATCGAGCGGGGGTTTTCGGAGCGGGTTTTCGCAGAAAAAACCTGTCTCTCTGCGCAGTCCATGCACTCTCGAGCCGTTGTCTCAGTTTAGTTTCATCGGAGACTTCGGGCGATGAGGACTCAAGTTTGTCCACGTCCATCGCAACCGTCAGTTGTTCTGGCTCAGCTGTCGGGAGAGTACTGTCATCAGCTCCGCCGCCATTACTGTTTCCAGTCAGGTCAATGTAAGTCTTGGGTCTTTTGAAAGGTCGTCCAGGGCTTTCTGTAAGATCAACAACCTCTCTTTTGGCCATTTTCAGTGCTGCTGTGTGAGAAGGAATATGACACTTAAACGATACTGAAGTTGAGAGATGGCATTGGGGATGCTTTGTGCTTTCTCACGGTTGACTCGAAGCCCGGAAGCGTACGGCTCTGAAGGCGAACAAGGGCACGCTCTCCTGATTTTATAAGTTGGCATCGCAAAGTCAGACGCCTAGCTTCTGATCTACAGCCCGAGGATCTCTGGCACCGTTGGAGAGTTGAGGGTGAATGCTCTGAGAGACCGGGGCTTTTTCACGGACTGCTTCCTCCCGTTCGTTGGCGTGGCCTTTGTCTCCGACGTTGCGGACGCGTCTTTGGCTGCATCGCCGTCGCTGCTTGCGTGAACACGCTCATGTTGCTTCCCACACACGTTGATAGCAGTTCATACGCCCTCTGCACATGCAAAGCACGTGTCAACGGTGCGCGGTAGAGGTGAGTGAGTGGAATGAGAGCAGGAAGCAAAGAGAAAAGCAGCCTAAGGCCAGAGACCCCTGCCTGCCGTGTTAATAATCAGCGGCTCCTTCCGTTTTACGATCGAAGCTCTCTCAAGTTCCAGCCGCGACCCTTCACCGTCTTCCCTCCTTCTCTCACCACTTAGTCCCTCTCTCACCCACCGCCCCTTCCCCGATCACCGCCGTCCGCGTACCTCATCGCGGCGGACATCATCCCCTCTTGCACGTGCTTGGCCTCGTCGTCGCGTATTGTCTGGCCCATTCATCGCTCTCAACAATACCACTCACCAACTATATCACACCCACAAACCAAGCATCCACCTTCAAGCACGCTCACACTCACACTCTCGCACTTATACTTGCACTCGCACCTTCATCTGCACCGTCTTCGCCATCAACGACACCCACAGCGGCAATGGGTAAGCGCAAGCGAGGCGGCGAGACGCTCGAGCAGGCATTGAATCGCCCGTGGTGCTACTACTGCGACCGTGACTTTGACGACCTCAAAGTCCTCACCGACCATCAGCGCGCCAAGCACTTCGTCTGCTACATCTGCCACCGCCGTCTCAACACCATCGGCGGCCTCAAGGTCCACATGGGCCAGGTCCACAAGGAGGAGTTGCAGGAGGTCCCGTGCGCCCTTGAGGGCAGGAAAGACACCAGCCTCGAGATCTTCGCCATGATCGGAATCCCCGACGACGTCTTACAGCTGCGCACCGACGGCGTCGCCAAGGAATATCACAAGATGGAGACGGAGTTCTACAAGAGGACTGGCAACCCGCTCCCCGGCTCTGGTCGCGCGCCTGTCGCCAAGAAGGTGAAGACCGAGAGCCCCGAGGATCTCAAAGCTCGTGTCCAGGCGCTCAAGGCCAAGCGCGATGCTGAGAAGGCCGCTCTGGCCGCTGGCATCCCTCTCGACGCCTCCACCGCCAACTCAGCCACCCCACCAGCTTTCCGCAGCCCGGCCCCTCCAGCTGAAGCTGCCGCGTCTGTCGGCCCCCCAGTCATGCCCATGGCCCCGCAGATGCCAATGCCCTTGGCTATGGTTGGCTACGGTCAGCAGCCGGCTCCTGGCCACAGCGTCACTCCAGTCCTCTACGCTCCACCGCCACAGATGCAGACTCCCATCGCGACGACCATCCAGACCGTCCAGCCCCCACCTGAGGGCGCAGTTGCCGGTTCGATCGAGGACTTTGTCGCTGGCGTTTGGGAGGAGCACGGTCAAGTGCCCGCCAGATTCCAAGTTGCTCCTGTTAAGCCTGAATCCGCCAACGATATGAGCGAACAGCCCGTCCCCGTCTCGCCCCAGCCTGCCCCGGCAAAGATCGTGCAGTCTGCTCCAGCGAAAAGTGAGCGTCAGCTTCTCACCGACAATCTCATCCCCTACGAGGAGAAGCGTGCCCGCAGTGTCCGCTACCAAAACAAATTGAAGTCGAAGTCGGAGCGTCAGCTCGCTCAGGGCACCGATCAATCGACTCGCGTTGTCAGCACCACGACTCCTCGGCCTCCCACAACCATCGATCAAGGCCGTCTCGTCACCACTTCTTAGGAGGAGGGGCTCAATTCACGCGACTTGACACCTGAAGTCGAATGCGCTGGTCCCTCTTATGATGCTCATCACAGCCCAACCCCACCACCAGAGCGCGACGCCATGCAACTTGCCAATGACGACCTTATCTCACAGTTCGAGGCTGCCTTGCAACTGGCTATGTTCGAACCAGATGTGTTCAAACAGGCTGTATTTAAACACGCTATGGCAGAACTTGGAGCTCTTTGCAGCGGATGGGAAATCTGTTTTACCAACCCGGAATGCGTATCCTTCGTGTACCACGACACCAATCCAGTTCACATCACCCAGCACGATCCGAGACTTCTTCAATATACACTGGAGGAACAAAAGTGCTTCCGCGACCGCATGTTCAAGGAGTTCATGGCCGTCTTCGAAGACCTGTCGGCTGTCATGGCACGCGTCGCTGCGTCAGATCCTCATCGCATTAGCGAAACCCCAAGAACCCCAGACAAGACGTACGACAAAAACATGCCGGCTGCCATCCAACGTGCCAATGGTCTCGCGGACGGTAGTATCGACGCGCCAGAACACCCGCATTTCGAACAGTATTTCATTGCGGCCTCTTGGGACCCAAGCTTTCTACTACCAAGCATATCCGCGGCTTATTACGAATACAGACGCGATGAAATGCTGCTGATGGCCGCCGCGTACGCTACCCAACGTGGTGATGACGTGGAGGCTGCGAAGGCTGCAGCTCACAACATCTTCATGGTGATGCTCCGCGCGACTCTGTGGGGAATCACGACCAGCTAAGTCCTGTTACTGCGAACTGGTCACACTCAAGACCGGCTAACTGCAGCTTCTTTCGAGGCAACCTTTTCCTCGGGCGGACAGAGCTGAGCTAAGTGACGACTCCACTCAAGTCACCAAAACCTGGATTACACAAGACGTTGGCTGACTCTAAACGCTTGCTCACTCGATTACCCGGCCTTTCCTATGTTTTTTCTTTGCTTTACGGATTGCTCAACCGTCCGCGACCACGGAACGATGCGAAGAAGAGATGGATGCAGTTCTGGCACACTTGATGACCAGCTAAGTCCAAGTTCTTCTTCAACCGCATGACTGACGTTTGGCGCTTCTGGCGTACGCGATCGGACGTGCGGATATGGGTATAGCGAGGGCCCGACTGACCACCGGTACTGCTTTGTGGTATCTCGATGGCGCTGCTGCACGACAGGTTTGTGGAGCAAGTGCATTGGATTAGCTTAGCTCCGGCCAGTAAGTCACTTTTCGAGCGTGAGTGTTTTTCTTTCAGAAAATTCGAAAATGAGAATGTCCTTTAAAAACCAAGCACTTGACAAGTTTCACCTCAGTTTACTATGGGTCTTGGACATGACGTGCTGCGAACTGACCAAGCTAACCTCGATTCACCGTGGACGGCCTTTCCGAGTTTTGCAGCCGCATTTGTCCTTCATCCCCGTTTTCCCGCGAGCTGCTCGTTTTTCGCTGCGCCGCCCGACGATGAGTGCAGGGAAGAAGTCGACTCCGCACGCGTCGTGCCAAAAGCCCTTCGCGCAACTTCATGCACCATTCCTGCAGCGGAGGAGGCGCCTGAAGATCTAGGTCACCCCTGCTGCTCACGAGCATCCCTCTCTGCGCTGGAATCTCGCGTGGAATAGACCGCATCGAGCTCGATGCCTCGATCAATCTCGAGGACTGCTTTGCTCATATTGCTGACGTGCAGGACGAACCGATCGCGTCGAGCTGAATGCAGTGGTCGGCTGAGGTTTTGTAGAAACAGAGCGACGAATGTAGTGCGTCACCGAGTGGGCGAGAGAGTATGGCGCTTTTGCTGGTGAATGGCTCTCGTGGAAAACGAATTCTGCCGATGAATCCGTAGATATCCACCCATTGGCTTTGTGCTGACACGGATTGTAATACCGTTGTTGTCAGGCTTATTGCTATGGTTGAGGCTTTGAAGAGACCAAGTGACGAGTGCAGTCCGTTGGAAGAGAATCGCCTGCTGTGCCACGGGCAATGTTTCTTCTGCAACCCTGGAAGGCGGATTCTCTGGGTAAGTTCGCTCTTGTTTATCCGTCATCTCTGTATTGATACGTAACTTGATACGCTGTCGCCGCACTGGATGACGCGGTCAGTCTTGCATGGCTGGAAAGGTATTGTTCTGTGGACATGTCTTCGCCGGAATTTCGTTTACAGGGGCGCTCAGGATGGCGTCCGAAGCGGCATTCCACAGGTCAGTCTCCTTATGTTGACAATTCATCTCCGTGCTGATACATAGTGTAGTAAAGCTCTTGTCGGACTCATTGTCGTGGCTGATTCTGCATGGCTGGAAGAGTATGGTGATGTGAGGCTGTCTTTGCCGGACTCTGGCGCTTGTGACGACGAACAGGGGTCTCCGAAGGGGTATTTTGCAGGTCAGTATTTCTCTTCCCAATTCATCTTTGTACTAAAACGTGACAAAGAACCGCTATCTTCGAGCTGGATCGCGTGGCTACTGTCTATGGCTCGGAGAGTATCCTTGTGGAAGAATGCCTTGGCTGGATCTCCCTAAGAGTGGCCATCTTGGTGAATCAGGACCTCTAGTATGGGCGTGCTGCAGGTTATTATCATCATCCTCATCACTTATGTCCGTACCGAGGCGCAAAATAGTACCAATAATATCATGCCCGATCGCGTGACCGGCCGTCAACAGCTCGAAGAGTTCTCCTCCAGAAGCTCAATGGTAATGAAGGAAGGGCCCCCTGTAAGTCAGTCTCCTGATCCTCACTATTCGTCTTCAGGCTGAGACGGAACATAGCAACACCCTCATCGTTCTGGCCCGCAGGATCGGCCGTCCATGGCTCGAAACCATTGCTGGTGGTGATCTATGCCACTCCATGGCGTCGGAGTCCCCTCAGTGCTGCCAGCGTGGCGCTCGCTCCCGCGCGAGACAGAAGCCAAAACATACCAAACTCCTCTATCACCCGCTCCAGTATGTCTCTCTGGCCCGTCTGGCCCTTCACATCCATCCATATCGCGCCGAAAATTGCCTCCACAGCGGTGCCTTTCGCGTGCTCCGTGAGAGGGTAGAGGGAGGCCGAAACCCCGTTCTTCATCATCATGTTGTCGATGATGCCTCTCACGTCCGCTATTCGCGCGAGGCTCCTGTTTGTCACCATTCTGGTTGCGTAGATCTCGTTGTACACACCTGTGGAACCCCTGTCAGCGCTGGCCTCTCTGCAGCAGTCGACTGGACTGCGGTAATCACTGCGATAACATACTCATTGACTCGTTGCTCTGGTAGGAGCGAACGACGATGATGCCTCTTGCGTGGGTGTCTCCCACGAGGGCGAGGCGTTGGTTGTGCTTGAGCAACTCGAGCCGCCACGGCCTGAAGGGCAGGGTGCACGCCTCGTACAGCAGGCTCTTGTCTCGGAAGGTGTACTGGAAGCTGGCACCAAAGACAATCGTGTCGCCGCCTTGGTCGTTGCCGGCAATCTTGAGAGGAGAGCGGAGAGGGATGGAGAGAGAGGAGAGCGTCATTGTGGTCGGGATACTCATGTGGTGGTTGTGGTTGTTGTGAGTAGTGGGTAACAGCGTATTCGGGCGTGATATTTGGTCTCTGGTCGCTGCAAAACAACATTTTCAAAAAATATTTGTTCTTGTCCAGAGAGAAGGACGCTCGCGTACGGCGTCTGTACAGCGTTGCCAAGACATATTGAAGAAGAAAGAACCATCGTCATTGGTTGAGGAGACGATTTTTCCGCTCGTCTGATGACTGAGGGCCTTAATCAACGCTTTAGGCGTGGAAGATGCATTTGGCACTTACAGTGCGACTGTTACCTACGTATCATTCCTCCAGAGACTGTACACGTCGACAAAGCAAAGAAGCATTTGCATGTGAAAGTGAAGTTTAGCGTCCGCACGGACCAGATGGGATCCCCAATGAAGGCTGGATAACTACGATATTGTGCTACACAACGATGCTTCAATACTATACTTCCGGCAGAGGTGAATGAGGAGGGAAAACGAATCGATATAGTAAACTGCTACTCGAGTTGACCGCCATTCACAAACCTTTCCCTCCAACAAAAATACCCTTCAGCACCCATTCAACACTTCCCCACCAACACGATGGACCTCATGGAAGACTACGAACAACCACGCCAACAGCAGGATAACAGTGTTTTCCAGACTTTCCACGATCCGGCCCTTTTCGAAGACGGCCAAACTTTAGAAGAATACCTCCTTTATCACCCTCCCGCGGACTTCTTTGAGACCTGCATGCAGGAAATGATTCGTTATATGCTTGCGCTTGAAGCTTTGCATAATAGTCGGCAGATTGACGCCCGGGAGTTCAATTGGTCGATTCAAAATGCGCTACAGGTGTTTGAGGTTATTCATGATCGGAGGGAGGAGTGGCTTAGGCGTCAGGGTGATGAGGGGAGCGATGATGGCGAGGGTGAGGAAGAGGGAGGCGTTGATGAGGAGGCGAGCGACGACTCCTCGGGAAGCGATTCTGATGATGAAGATGACAGCGATGAAGACTCAGATGAGGATTGGTGGTTTCGAATATCAGATGTACAGAGACCATGATTCAATCCAAGCTAATTCGGAGGTACAATCTTGAGCGTTCACGACGCCATAGTACGGAAACATAGGTAGAGACATATCAAGGAAGCGTTACATCCTCCGCAGTGACCCTGACACCTCTGCACCAAACATCCTCAATAGCCGCGAAATTTGCCACATCGAGCAAAGGATCCTTCGCGAGAAGCACAAGATCAGCACGCTGGCCAAACTCAATACTCCCTCGATCCAGCAGCCTGAAATGCTTCGCCGGCTCACTCGTCGCCGCTCGTAGAATCGCCAACCTGCTCAGTCCAGCCTTCTCCAACAACTCCAACTCGCCTTGAAAACTTGATCCATGCGGCACGGCAGCCGGTCCTCCAGACTTGGGCGGCATATTGGAGTCTGTGCCAGTGCAAATTGGAATCCCAGCCGCATGCATCTTTCTCACGCTCTCGATGCTGTAGTTGATGTCAATGCCGGCCTTGATCTTGGTGCAGAGTTCTTTGAAAATCTCGCGAACGCCTTTGCCCGCCGAGAGCATTGCTTTGATGGTGAGGAATGTCATGCCGAGCATCATGGGAAGGGTATTGAATTTCTTGATGCCAATTTTCATCATGATTAGGGTGGGGACAGCGATTTGGCCGGCTCTGGCGACGTCTTTGCAAAATGCATCGTCGATGATGCCGTCCATGGGTGAGTGTGTGACGATGTTTGTTCTGACTTGGAGGGCGTTGTGAAAGGTTTCGATGCTTGGAGCATGGGCGATTGAGATTTTGCCGGCCGCTTTTGCTTCAGAGGCGACTCTCTTGGCTGGTCCGACTGGGCATCCATCTTCGCAGACGATCTTAATGAAGTCGGTCTTTTCGGCCAATCTGTTCTTGACGAATTGAACAGCTTTGTCTTCTGTGTCGACTGTGCAGTCCTTCGGCAGTCCAGTCTCGCCAGCGTGCGAGTGCAAGCCATGCGGATGTACGGCTACTGGTCCCGCAGAAAGGTAGTCTGGATATCCAGGGAGATTACGGAAGCTGTTCATGAGTTCGATTGGCCAGCAGCCCATATCCAGCACAGTCGTAACGCCATGATGTGCGTGCCGCAAGAGCTCGTCCTTTTCCCGGATGTGTACGTGGCAGTCTGTGTAGCCAGGAACCAGGAATTTGCCTCGTCCGTCAATGATTTGCTCGTGTCCATCGACTCCTTCATCTCTACTGGCGATTGCAGTGATTATTCCTCCTTCGAGCGTCACGAATCTTGGGCTGGAGAAGACGGTTCCGTCGAAGACCTGAACGCCTTGGATCATGGTCTTCGGGACAGCCATTCTGCTACGCTCCGTTGTCAATTAATTCTTTTTGGGGAACAGAGAGCAAAGAGAGGAATGTGCAGAACGAAAAGACAAGCACTCGAAATTTTATCGCTGCTGTTCACTACCTTCTATATCTTACACGCTGAGGCACTTGGGACACTTCGTTGGCAGAACAGCACGCCAGATTCTCGAAGACGGCGTCTCCGCCCCGACGTCCCGACGTAACACCACCCTCTGTTCCGTGCGCAGCCCAGACGCGTCGGCGGCGGCTGAAAGAGGCGGAGGAGGATATTCCGTGTCTCTGGGACAGTCTGTGAATTCGTGGGCCAATTTTGATGGACGGAGGGAGGTTTGGGTGAATGGTGAATGGTTGTTGTTGATGTGTCGTCGATGACCTAAGCTCCGTTCCGCCTCTTCCCGGCCACTTCTTCCACCTCACTCTTGAGAGCAGTATCCTAACAGAAATTCCATTGAGAATAAGACTGGCATTGGGTTCAGCTTCCTACTCCATCAGAGTAGCATTGAAGGGCCTAGAGATCCCATCGGGGCGATACTAGAGCATCGATACCTATACCCAGAAGCAAGCCGCTTCCGGACTTGTTGAAGCACTGCTACCTCTTGTATTCCCACAGTCAAACTGTCCCGTTCGAGCATCAGAAGTGCCATCCTCCGGAGCGCCGCTACATGTATGGCACATTATCACACAGTATTAAACTCCACTGAATACGGATTCGACACGCGGCCTGGACGGGAAGGGAGGAGCCATAGGCCACAAGGGAAGGAACGATGAAGAGCAAGCAGAAAGGTTGCATGGAATACAAGAGGCAGGAAATACAGGAGAGCACAATCTCGCAGACTCATGGCTGTCGTAGTCGTGCGGGCAAAGCTGGAATAATGACTACAACGGTGCAAATGAAGAGAGATTGCACCACAATACTGTCACCGTTCTCTTTGGGGGTTGATGAGCAAGAAGCGGAACTCTATCCCCACACAGCCTTATTGTGGTCGCTTAAGCCCGTTCGCTTCATTGCCTGGTTCACCTCTGCCCATTGCCGAAAATTCGTCTGGTTCTCGATGATCAGACAGATGCTCGCCAATCCCTCTTGCATGGCCTCCAGCTTCTCCGGGATCTAAGCCCAAGCCGCTGTGGCTCAGCGAAGCCGTCGCTTTGGCCATGAGCGGGCGATCCTCGCACCGCAATTGTTGAAGACGCGGCGCTTGAGGCATGAGATTCCGAGGGAATTCCCCACTCGAATAGCTTCCACTGCACACGCTGGCGGGTGCCGCCGGCACCGACCTCTTCGAAGACGGAGACCGCCAGGAGATACGGCAAGTAATTGTCCGGCCAGAGGACAGTCGCCGCAGGTATGGAAGACGTGAAAGATGTTCCGCTTCATGACCTCTTCGGACAGGTCACCTCCGTGCTTGGTAAGTATTAATCCTTTCTCACAATAGGGATCCTTCAGGCGATTGCCTTGAAGATCGTTCATACCGACGAACAGACGTGAGCCGTCCGGAAACCGGGCTCAATTCGCCCAATTGCTCGTTTGTTAGCAAAACCGGCCGGCGCTCTTCTTCCAAGAAATGGTCGTACTTGTTCCGGATATTCGCTGTTCACGGCTGATCGTCTGTCGACGACCAAGAACTTTGCCGATTCCCAAGGCGAGCTTTTCGTCGCTGCTCGGGCGGATCCAGGCATCCGCTAGCTGGCCTCGTTCTGGGCCCGATTTTCGAACGGCAGGAGTGGGTTGGGTGAGCAGACGCCATTCCTTGCTCTTCGCTACTGCTCCGGAGCAGTTTCATTCCACCTGACTTGGAGAATCCAGTGAATATGCGGGAAGCACGCTTGGACTTGCCCGCCTCTCTACTGATATCAAGTGCTTTTTGCGGCCGTGGATGACGAAATCAATCACGAAATGGCGTCTCGCGCGCCAACGCCTCAGCAGCATCGAAGTTCTCTTCGTGTTCAACCATGGAGGCACCTGAAGTCTGGAACAGGGTTAGCAAGCTGTCGTCACGGCCTCCAGCAGAGCAGTGCTAAAGGAGAGGAGTCGGAACTTACGTTAGGGCGAAGCTCGATCGCGGAGATTGCGACCTCTGAAATGATGAGCTCTGGTGTGGCGGGAGCAGCAGCGGAAGACATTGTCAGCGCGTCGTCTTCGTTGGCCGTGATCTCGGTGATGTGTAAACAGACGAAATCTTCGTCCGATTTGAAGTTTTTCTCAGGAGATGCGCGCGCAACCGCGTGCAGCTCGACTTTGGCCTCCCCGTACTCAACAGCACTCCAATTCCGATATCGACATGGATAGGTTGTTTGTTCGTTCAAAGGCTGCAGCCGTGAAAACGCAAATATTCGTCGACAAAACAGTTCACCACCCTGAGCCCAGCTCCGTGATGATCGGTCGAACAGCTCACCACTCTGGGCCAGCTCGGTGATGAAACGCGGCTTCGGGTCGGCCACGGCCTTATCGCGCTTCTCAGTCTTACTGTCAGAACCGCTGTGTAGGTCCGTAGCCACCTTCTCCACCTTATCGTTCTTCGACGACTGTCTCGATGGTTTCTCCGGGCGAGGTTCTGAAGGGTCGTCACCATCTTCGATGGCAGTCTCAGGAACCTTGCCGGCGCCCTGGGGGTATATAAAGCAGTCTGGCGTCTTGGCGGGACGAACTGCGGTGGCCTGGAGAGCAGTTTAAAGACGTGTCGGAACGCGAGGAAGCGAGAACCGGCAGAGGCCTGTTGAGTCCCAGGGATTGCCACCTTATCCCTCTTACGGGAGCAGTTTAAAGTCTTACTCGGGACAATGGCTTGTGTATCTGCAATCCATGACGGTCATCTCTGGGCCTTCTGCTCGTCCAGGGCCTTGCCGACCTTGAGGATGAACGACACACCGTCCCAGCGCTGGTTCTTGATGTAGGCGAACATGGAGGCGAGGGTTAGGCACGGTCTCGTCCTCCATGGAGCCTGGTTTTGAGGTGTCGAGCGACTTCTCGATGATGATCCGGGCAATGCCGCTTTCTGGGCAATTATTGCGCTTCACGAACTTAGAGACTGAGATGAAGATTGAGGGTGGAAGAGCCATGTAGAATATACGATTGGTCTCCTTCTGACTTTTCTCAAAAGGTGCCGGGGCGGCGAAAAGCGGCTTCGGCCACTACCTGATCATCGCGCATACCATGGCCCAGAGGAGATATGCTCAGAGCTACCTCCTCCGTTGTCGATGTATTTGCTCTTCCAGGTAGCTCAGCGCTGCCTCTCTGGCTTTCGCAGTCTCTGGCTCTTGCCCTTGGTCAGGACTCTGACCCTTGCCGCGCAAGGCAGACTCTGCCTCGTTGAAGCCACTGCGACGCTTGATCTCCTTAAAGGAGCAGCCCTGCTCGCGCATCCCCAATGCCCCGAGGAGATATGCTGGGAGCTCCTTCCTCCGTTGAGCTCAACGGCATGTCACCGGACTCAAATGAACATAGCTGACTTAGTCTTTGCCGTATAGGGATTCGGCCTGTATGGAAGTCAGCTGGTGGTCTCAGACGTTTGAATCTTTCTCGTGAATGAGTCTCACGAAAGCGGTGATAGCGCCGCCAGCGTGGATGGTAGCAGCTTGCGGTGACAAGAGCCTCCAGGATGAATTTGTGCGTGTTGTTCGTAAGGGGGATGAGGTGAGGTATGCTGAGAGCTCCCTTCCCCATCCAGTACGCAGCGAGGGCTACTTGCCTTTGTCTTTGTGGAGGACGAAGTCGCTGGTGAAATCCATTTGGATGTCACGCCAGGAGACGCTATACTGGAGGCCAGAGACTCTCAGTGTGATGTATGTGCCGACAGAGTCTGGCCGCCAATGGCGTCTTCATCATCAAGCTCGTCCTCCTGGAGAGCGAGGATAGCTCTCGTCGTTGAGGAGGCGGGTGGAGAAGGCGGCGAACATCGGAGGGTAGTAATGGGCAGCAGGTTGCTGCGAGGGATCTTCTCCTACGCCGGGATCGTTTAGCATGATCTTTGGCGAAGGCGGAATTTCATCGTTCACTCGCAGTATGTTGCGCTTGGCACTAGCAGCGTCGTCGTACAGGATGCGTGTGTGGCCAGAGCTGTCGCTGGCTGCCGCCGAAGACGAGGTCCATGACGCCTTGGCTGAACGTATCTGGCCGTTGCATGTTGTATTGATGTGCCTTGGTGTTTTATGGGACAGCGGTGATGGTCAAGAGTTGTGTCTATGGCGGAACGGTCAGCCACGAGCATGCTGTTGATTTTTTGAGCATTGGTCGGCAGCAGTGGCGCGAGTAAGGCCATGCCGACGATTGCTCGCCGGAAGACACAGTACCAATACCTGATGTCCACGCTGCTCTTCGCTGCTCTGAATTAGGCTCTTGTCTGTGCCTGGATCTTTCGGTCGAGACATCCAGCCGAGCCTTCTCGCCATTGCCTCAATGCTGCCGTTCGTATCCACGCTCTTCTAGAGGCTCGGTCCAGGCTCCTGCTTCTTGAGCGAGTCTTGCTTTACCCCTGCCTCGAGTATGCCGGAGCGTAGTGAGGTTGTGTGCTCTCCATCCGCAGGTGGTGGCGGCTCAGGAGACTTGGTAGTTGGTGAGCGAAGACGAGGTGGTGCCAGACAAGACGCCTGTGAGCGGGGTGTTTGCGTTGGGAATTAGAGCTGGGCACGGCTGGACGCAGATATCGTCGAGGGTCTCCACGAGCCAAATGTGGGTGCTGTTGATGCTAGAGAAGAAATCAGCAACAAGTACTGCTGTAGGGAAGGCGGTATTCGGAACTCCTCTGTTGACGGTCGATGCCGGCGATGAATGTCCCGCCACTGCTCACAGCTGCTCCCCGTCTCGATCTCTTGCTCAGCTCAGCTGTGCCGCCGACTGTGAGATGAGGTCGGGACTGGACGATGGCGTAGATTTAGTGTATACGTTTGAGCACATTGGGTGTGCTTTGCAGGCCGACTTACGAGCAGTGGGCTGGCAGGTGCAGTACGAGTTGGTGGCGGTGGGAGCTCCAGCATGAGCTGATGCTGCTGGTGCTGTGTCAATATCGACAACGCGATGAGGAAGCGAGGTGGTGCCTTGCTGGCGAGGGAAAGGTTGTCTGCTGTTGCAACCTGCCTGTCAGATGGTGGTCAGCTTTTGCCTGGTTTAATGCTCTGCATCGCTCACCTTGAGCTCATCGCTGGACAAGCTGGTGGTGGGTGTCAGTGACGATCACCAGTAGCTGATGGAGGTATGATTACATGAAGAAGACATGACCAGGGCCGACAGGTTTAAGAGCCTTGTAAAGAAGGATCTGCGAGCTTGCTTGGATGTTAATGGAAAGTGAAGTGGGTGAAGAGGAGGATGAAGGAGAGCGGAGGAGCGTCTGCTCGTTTGTTGACTTGGGTCAAGCAATCCAAGTGAGGAAGAAGCCCAGCTTGCACGACGATCATCTGATCAACCAAAAACAATGGGAACTCGCAATCTCGTTTTCAGGAACGTTGCAAAAACGTTTGCTCAACATCATTCAGAACGATACGATGTGGCAAAAAGTTTAGGAGATCCATACGATGTTCTACCTGATGTGGCTCCAACCTGGGATGAATCAATGGGCACGACAAAAGTCGAGTGTTAGCAGGTTGATGCAGGCCAACCTGCTGACACTAAGGGAAATATCGGATTTCGTTTCAATATATCATTCGACTGGTCCCGGGCCGAACGGACTTGGCCTTTCGATGCCCGCAGAATGCTCATGCTGGCTCACGAGGTCCCGTATGGGAGTTGCCTTCTTGAAATGGTATCACGCATTCACATTGTCTATATACATTGGAAACAGCAATGAGTTTCCCTCATCGCCCTCCTGGCATCCCCAACAATGAGTCAACGGCCTCATCGATCACCACGACGGCTTGTAATCGTGCATCGACCCCGTACAGCCACAATGCCCGCCCGCTCTCCCTGTCATGCACTTCCGCGCGGCTGTTCCTTCCGTCTTCTGCGTCTGCTCGCCTCCAATATATATCGTCCGTAACCAATTCATCGGACCACGTCACAGAGACGCTGCCGCTTGGCGTGGGTGTCTGTGCTTCCCGCCTCACCGTTTTCCTTGGCCGCCCTCCTTCTTCTTTCTTTTGCTCTCCTCGTGCACTCATCACCACCCTCCACTCGACGACAGCATGCCTCTGTCACTACCCTTTCGGTGACTGGCCAGTTTGCTAACACTAAAGGCACTCACTTTGGCCCTGCATGCGCCAACGGGCTCGTCAAGCTCGCCGCCGCCGCCGCCGCTCTGTGAGCTTCCCACCCCACTCCCTCACACCGAATACTTACTGACAGTAGTCTCAGTCATAGCGGTGGCGGTGGTAGACACCCACTCTATGTCGCCGCTAGAGGTTTTCGACATCCCCTTGTCGACAACATCCATCAGGGGAACACGACCCAAGCAGCTGCTGGCCACGAAATCTCACTGTTCGAAGACCTGTTTCAAGATCAGAAGAGTAGAACGTTGATGAGGCAAGCGCGATGGCACAGTGGTGTGATGGTCACCAGCCGAACAATTACCCCATGTCGACTCCACCGTGGGCAGCTTCAGCAACGACACCACCGGCAGCTTCAGCGGCAGTGAACATCCCTCCTCCTCGCTGCATTACCGCAAGATACTGATAACTCCCCAGGATCCGCGGGAGAAGGTGTGCTGGCCACCTTGCTAACACTAAGACCACTCCACGGTCAGAGCATTGCGTCCACCTTCGAAAACCCACACACTGAATTTCTTCCGCCTTACTGGACTTCAGTATCTCCTTCAGCTGCAAGACTTCAGCAAGCATCTCCTTCATCAGCACCTGTTCATCAAGCTCTTCACCTGCCTTCTTCACTCACCGACACACACCACTCACGGTCAGTCTCTTGATGCGCAGCTGGTATGTGCTTTACTAACACTTACAGACACTATGTCTGCCTCCACCAACATGCAGATGATCAAGCTCAATGTCGGCATGGCTGTGATTTCGCAGCCAGAGCCTCCCTTCAGCTTCCAAGTCCTGATGGACAGAGTTCCAGACGAAGTTCGCAACAGCTGGCCAACCTGCGAACACTGGAACCTTTTTGGTTGGGTGAGTATTCCCAGACATCCCGTCACATGAACATTTGCTGACAGCTGCTTCAGTCCTACAGGTGCTTGTTCGCCGGCCTGTTGGTCTACCGATACACCCATGTCGTCGTGGGCATCTATGCCTACAACACCTACAGGCCAAAGCACGTGCTCGAAAAGCCATCATTCACTTCTAAGGACGTCTCAGTCATTATCCTTACGACGTTCAAACTACCTGACGAGCTCGCCCATTGCATTCGTCGAATACAACTATGCAATCCAGCCAAGATCTTCGTTGTCACGATTGATGGCGTTGTTGCGCGCGTCAAGAAGTTTTGCAAGATGATGGAAGGAGGTTCAAATTCCATATCTTGCTTCGTTCCGGCGGCATTTCATCATGCAGACAGCCACCAGCCCTCAATCCTCAAATGCCGCCGCACACGCAGCCAATTTTCCTCCCTTTTAACTTCACAGCCAGAAGTTTTTGCATCGAATCCCTGAGAAACTTACTATCTTGCAGATCAAGCTAAAGAGACTGATATTTTGCCGTCGATTGGATTCGGTAATCGGCGACGGATGCGTCGTTGCTCCGATTGTGAGTCCTGCAGAGAGGACAGAAAGTATAAGTTTTCTTTGCTCTTCTTCCCAAAGAATTCTGGAATGAGCGAGAGGTTGAGTAATCGTATCAGAGTCTACTTGATT
This sequence comes from Mycosphaerelloides madeirae, assembly GCA_002785995.1. NCBI lineage: Eukaryota > Fungi > Ascomycota > Dothideomycetes > Mycosphaerellales > Mycosphaerellaceae > Mycosphaerelloides > Mycosphaerelloides madeirae. The sequence goes on along the minus strand of NHNV01000058.1, from coordinate 2,069 downwards.
CAATCCATGAACAATGAGCAAGTCAATTTTGTTCATCAGGAAAGGGGATGTTGCTGTGGAAGACGTCGGTTGTGACTTTACCTTGTAGCTCGAAGAGGGCCGCGAGATTGTTGAAGGGTGGAGGAGGGAGAAACACCCATCGAAGGAGGAGGTCTGGGCGTCTTCAAGGAAATGTGACGTGGCTTGCAAACGATGAATGCAGGTTGGCGCCGAGCAGACGGGAGATGCTTCACAGTCTGCAGAATGCTAGTTTGCGAACGACGAACAACAACGGTCGAGAAATTAGAGAAGCTCCTTGGAATCGCTCCAGTAAGCAGAAAGGCAAAAGATCTATCAGCTCATCGATAGTCCCTAACTAACCACGCAAATTGAGATAGACGAAGGGCAATACAAGCACAAACTTGGCGTTGGCCCTGCAGATACTCGAAGTCCTCATCAAGACATACTGTTAAGACCCGCCCGGGGACACCCGGAGACTTCTCTTCTGAAGATCAATAAGTCGACAAGATTCTTTGTTCAATACTCCTGGGTTTGCGCTCGAGCAAACAAGACATGCTTCAACATAGTTATTGAGCATTTGACGATTGATCGGCCTTCTCCGGCCGCAGTGGATCGACCTTTCTGGAAGTGAGAACGGACGAGGTACTTGAACTGGAGAAGACTGGACTGGATATAGAAGCTACTGCCGCATGCGGCATGCTATAGCCTTTCCGTGCAAATCCCAAGCATGCCCAGCCTGCCTGACCATCGCCATCGGTTTCGAGCACGCAGAACCTGAAGAAAAAAGTGGGTAAGTGCTCGAGAGAAACTGATGCAGCAAGTTGTGAAGGAAGTTGGTCCAGTAGGTCAGACGTTCTTACCTGTCCCCAGTTCCGAACGGCTTCTTAACTTCAGCTCAATATTTTAATAAAGATATCGAATTCAGCGCGCCAGGACTGCTGTAATGGGGCGCCAGGAGTTTTTTCAAGTGCAGGCATCCGTAAGAAATTTCATCATCCGGAAGTAAAGGGTTATGGAAGGGATGGTTTATCGGATTTGAAAGAAGTCGGGTATTGGTGAACGAAGGGTTGTGCTGGGAGTGGTTGCAACTTGCGAAATCCTGAAAAGGCAAAGACATCAACAAGTGTCTGAGACATGATCATCGGCAAGTAGTGCGAGTGAAGAAACCAATGAGTTTCTTTTCAGTTTGTCGACTGACATTAAATCCCCATGGCCCACGGCTTCTTAACTCGCAGATTATTCAGAAGGCGGTCAGCGTGCCAGAACGGTTTAAGACAAGGCCCAATTTTTCAGAGTATCCCGGGCAATTTTATCATTCACGGATGGAGGGTGATGCTTAGGGGAGTCTTACCTGGTGTAAAATACGCTCAGCATCGATGGACTGAAGCAGTGAGCTTGTTGGTTCGGTTTGGTTTGGAATAGGGTGTCATTCCAATCCAAACCAAACTGCAGAGGGTGGGATTCCAGTGGTATTCCAATCCTAATGAGGCAATCCAAAACCAAACCAAAGTGAATGCTTCTGATTACTTGTACAGATTGTCTTACACAGTTGCCTGTGAGTCTGCAGGCTCCTTGTCTGTCACAGAGGTGTCAAAGGACACAGTAGGAGGTGTTGGTGCCTTGTAATCTGCCTCAAGTGCTTCCTCATCATCGAATGCATTCACCTGTCTGCCTGCCCTTGTTTTGACTGGTGGACCGTAGGCATTGCGAAGGAAAGCACATGCTTCAATGATGTCCCCTGCCAACTGTGAACGACGGTAGGTGATCATGTCTCTGCCTCCACTAAATGAACGCTCAGGGTTGTCACTCATAATTGGAATTGCTAGGCAGTCAAAGGCCATTCTTGAGAGGTTTGGCCATTGTTGTCGTCGTTGATACCACCAAAGAACAACGTCAAGGGGTGGAGTATTTGTGTTGAATGAGCCAGTAGAATACTGAGGGTCAGGCACTGGGTCACTGCTCAAGTATTCTTCCAGTTCATCAAGAATAACTGGTGCATTGCCTGGGGTGGTTTTTAAGCGCTTGTATTCACGTAGCCTGTCTTGCACGCTGTCCTCAGTAGGTGGAGC